>JAGQAX010000025.1:0-42500 GCA_019142605.1 Cephalopholis sonnerati
CTAAAACAAGACAACACGACTTGTTAGCTAGTGTTAGCTAATGTCTGTGGAGGACTGTTTGGCCTCCAGCTAAGCCCCGCCCACCAAAAACATCACACTGTTTACTAACAGTTAAAGGGTCTGTACATGTATGTGGATATTTTTAAAGCTACGTTAGCTTGTTGGCTAACAGCATACTGACATTTTTCTAATATCCTGTACACGGATATTCTTAATATCCGTTAGCTTGCTGGCTAACAGCAGACTGAGCGTTTTGAAAAAAAAAAGGCCCTGTCTACACATGAACAAATATTTTTTTGAGATTTGAACATTATGTTTTGAACACCTGAACATACATCATGTTACTGCCTGTTTGTGGAGACAGATAACACCTGTCTCTACAAACACCTGTGGAGAAGTGTTTTGCCTCCAGCTAAGCCCCGCCCACCAAAAAACGTCACCCTGTTTCCTAACAGTTAACGAGTGTACAGACTGTTTATTAACCAGTTTTTAAATGCTGATTATTATCAGATGAATAAAGCTACTGCAGTTATTTTACATATTTAATCATGTGATTTATAAAGTGTGAGTTAGACCAATGAAACTACTCATCAAACATTAAATGACCTCTGTTTGATCATTAATTGTATCTTTGAAGTCATTTTAAGCAGCTGTTCCTCCACTGTGAGTGTTTCCCACAGAGCTGAATGAAACTTTGAGTTTCAGAGTTTTGGTCGAATAAAACGAACAGTAAGAAAACATCAGCTGTTCCAAACCATCTGCAGGTGAATCAGCAGAGACAACAGACTTCAGTTTCACATTTCAGTGTGTGAATAAAACCCTCATTATTTCCTGGTGAACTTTATTTAAGTCACGTTGTTGTGAATAATGTCTGGTCAGGGCTCCGTCTAACGTCTGCTGAGCTCAGCTGCCTCCATTCCAGCTGTAATCTAATAACCAGCCATAACAGACGGCGTGTTGACGCTGACAAACACACACTCACTTTGTTTTTCACTAAATAACCCAGTAAACATAGTTTCCAGTTAAACCAGTCTGCTGCTGCTGCTGCGGCCGCCGTCACATGTCACCCAGGGAAACTGTTTTTAACATGAACACCTGAAAGCAGCTGGATGTGACGCCGTGACGTCACATGACCGGATTATTAAATAATATAGTGAAGAAAAGTCAAACAGAGTCAAGTGTTAACACTTCACATGTTGTTTTTTAAACAGTCTGATCCGTGTGACAGCGTGAACACAGATAAACCTTTAAATGACGTCAATCATCATCATCATCATCACATCTGAACACACACACACACACACACACACACACACTTTATTATAAACTCTTATTTAAGTCTGATGATTTGAGGCCGACACATTCCCCTCACCTGCAGCATTAAGGGACAGTTCATCTAAATATATGAAATATAATATATTCACACAGTTTTACTTTACCTTCACTTGTTTCCATAATTACACCTTAATCTGAATGTGATAAATTAATGTAGCCTCTATGACCACAGTTGGTGCCACAGAACACAGTAACTATTATTATTATTATTAGTTATGATGAACTAAACCATCAGACACTGTTTACAACATGAGTCAAATTAAGTTTGTACAGTTCAATGTTCAGTTGGCAGTGAAACCAGACTCCGCTCATATTTCGTTCACTTTAATGTTTTCGGGCTCAGCAGGAGGAGTCACCACGTGTAAATAAACATGTATGATGTTTTCCACATTCAAAGTTTGCACTCTTTAATTCGTCTTTAATAAAACACGCCTCACTGCGCGGGGCTGGAAGATTTTGACGCAGTTTTCCTGAGATCATGTTACCGTGAGAACTGAGTGTAAGTAGCGGAGCAGACGGAGGTGACGAGAAGAAACTGTGAATATTTGTGAAGCAGCTGCTTCTTATTGAAACACCTCGGAGCCGAATTCAGCGACAGAAGCTCAGGACACAGAAAAGATATAAAAATATGTTCATTTAAGCTGAAACGTCACTTTATGTGAAATAATATTAAAATGACGTGTTTTCTCGGCGGAGTCTGGAGTGTGAGGCAGAATCTGAACTTACCTCTCAGCTCAGGACGAACTTTAAAATGTCAGAGGATAAACTTTCTCCGTTGATCGACTTGTTGACCGATGGATCGACGGATGAGTGTGCGCGAGGCAACAGCCGGCAGCGGCACGAGGACGGGGTGACGTCACAGCCTCTCAGCCTCTCCTCTGTTTCTCTTTATCAAAATGAACCTTGTCATCAGTTTCCGGTCTGAATGTGTCAGTGATCAGGTAACGACAGAGACACGGACCACATGTATTGATCATTTAAATATCAGTTATTGATGAGCCCTCCTCAGGAACAGGAAGTCTCCAGGTGAAGAAATCAAACATCCTCCAGCGTTTGGACTGGAACCAGTTTGACATCATCGCAGCAGCACTTTGTTATAATGGTTATTGGTAGTTTGGTCTTTGTTCATGATTTATTGATCAGCTGTGAGTCACCTGGAAGCTGATTGGACCAACATATATTCATGAACAAACAGGAAGAAGAACTTTTATTTGAGTCCTCACTGTGCAGAGTAATCTGATGTCATTGATGAGTTATCCTGTTGATCAGTTTAATGACGTCATTTCCTGCTGCAGTAACACAGCATCACTGATTATTGATTATATTTACTATCAATAATCTGAATCTGTGACATCACTGAAGCTGTCAGAGAAAAGCAGGGAGTCTATGGGCCCCTGGGCACAGATATGTGAGGGGCCCCACCACCCCTCCTACAGGAGAGCAGAAACAGACTGTGGGCTGGGTCACACTGTTTTTTTTTGTTGTTGTTGTTGTTATCTTGCATCTTTTGTGGTCTTGTCTCCTTGTAGTTGTTTTTGTCTCTTTGTAGTTGTTTTTGTCTCCTTGTAGTTGTTTTTGTCTCTTTGTAGTTGTTTTTGTCTCTTTGTAGTTGTTCAGTGTCTCTTTGTAGTTGTTTTTGTCTCTTTGTAGTTGTTTTTGTCTCTTTGTAGTTGTTCAGTGTCTCTTTGTAGTTGTTCAGTGTCTCTTTGTAGTTGTTTTTGTCTCTTTGTAGTTGTTCTGTGTCTCTTTGTAGTTGTTCTGTGTCTCTTTGTAGTTGTTTTTGTCTCTTTGTAGTTGTTCTGTGTCTCTTTGTAGTTGTTCAGTGTCTCTTTGTAGTTGTTTTTGTCTCTTTGTAGTTGTTCAGTGTCTCTTTGTAGTTGTTCAGTGTCTCTTTGTAGTTGTTCAGTGTCTCTTTGTAGTTGTTCTGTGTCTCTTTGTAGTTGTTCAGTGTCTCTTTGTAGTTGTTCTGTGTCTCTTTGTAGTTGTTCAGTGTCTCTTTGTAGTTGTTTTTGTCTCTTTGTAGTTGTTCAGTGTCTCTTTGTAGTTGTTTTTGTCTCTTTGTAGTTGTTCAGTGTCTCTTTGTAGTTGTTCTGTGTCTCTTTGTAGTTGTTCAGTGTCTCCTTGTAGTTGTTTTTGTCTCTTTGTAGTTGTTTTTGTCTCTTTGTAGTTGTTCTGTGTCTCTTTGTAGTTGTTCAGTGTCTCTTTGTAGTTGTTCAGTGTCTCTTTGTAGTTGTTCTGTGTCTCTTTGTAGTTGTTCAGTGTCTCTTTGTAGTTGTTTTTGTCTCTTTGTAGTTGTTCAGTGTCTCTTTGTAGTTGTTCTGTGTCTCTTTGTAGTTGTTCAGTGTCTCTTTGTAGTTGTTCTGTGTCTCTTTGTAGTTGTTCATTGTCTCTTTGTAGTTGTTTTTGTCTCTTTGTAGTTGTTCAGTGTCTCTTTGTAGTTGTTTTTGTCTCTTTGTAGTTGTTCAGTGTCTCTTTGTAGTTGTTCTGTGTCTCTTTGTAGTTGTTCAGTGTCTCTTTGTAGTTGTTTTTGTCTCTTTGTAGTTGTTTTTGTCTCTTTGTAGTTGTTCTGTGTCTCTTTGTAGTTTTTTTTGTCTCTTTGTAGTTGTTCAGTGTCTCTTTGTAGTTGTTTTTGTCTCTTTGTAGTTGTTCAGTGTCTCTTTGTAGTTGTTCTGTGTCTCTTTGTAGTTGTTCAGTGTCTCCTTGTAGTTGTTTTTGTCTCTTTGTAGTTGTTTTTGTCTCTTTGTAGTTGTTCTGTGTCTCTTTGTAGTTGTTTTTGTCTCTTTGTAGTTGTTCTGTGTCTCTTTGTAGTTGTTTTTGTCTCTTTGTAGTTGTTCAGTGTCTCTTTGTAGTTGTTCTGTGTCTCTTTGTAGTTGTTCAGTGTCTCTTTGTAGTTGTTTTTGTCTATTTGTAGTTGTTTTTGTCTCTTTGTAGTTGTTCAGTGTCTCTTTGTAGTTGTTTTTGTCTCTTTGTAGTTGTTCTGTGTCTCTTTGTAGTTGTTCAGTGTCTCCTTGTAGTTGTTTGTGTCTCTTTGTAGTTGTTTTTGTCTCTTTGTAGTTGTTTAGTGTCTCCTTGTAGTTGTTTTTGTCTCTTTGTAGTTGTTCTGTGTGTCTTTGTAGTTGTTTTTGTCTCTCTGTAGTTGTTTTTGTCTCTTTGTAGTTGTTTTTGTCTCTTTGTAGTTGTTCTGTGTCTCTTTGTAGTTGTTTTTGTCTCTTTGTAGTTGTTCAGTGTCTCTTTGTAGTTGTTCAGTGTCTCTTTGTAGTTGTTTTTGTCTCTTTGTAGTTGTTCAGTGTCTCTTTGTAGTTGTTCTGTGTCTCTTTGTAGTTGTTCAGTGTCTCCTTGTAGTTGTTTTTGTCTCTTTGTAGTTGTTCAGTGTCTCTTTGTAGTTGTTTTTGTCTCTTTGTAGTTGTTCTGTGTCTCTTTGTAGTTGTTTTTGTCTCTTTGTAGTTGCTCTGTGTCTCTTTGTAGTTGTTTTTGTCTCTTTGTAGTTGTTTTTGTCTCTTTGTAGTTGTTTAGTGTCTCCTTGTAGTTGTTTTTGTCTCTTTGTAGTTGTTCTGTGTGTCTTTGTAGTTGTTTTTGTCTCTCTGTAGTTGTTTTTGTCTCTTTGTAGTTGTTTTTGTCTCTTTGTAGTTGTTCTGTGTCTCTTTGTAGTTGTTTTTGTCTCTTTGTAGTTGTTCAGTGTCTCTTTGTAGTTGTTTTTGTCTCTTTGTAGTTTTTCTGTGTCTCTTTGTAGTTGTTCAGTGTCTCTTTGTAGTTGTTTTTGTCTCTTTGTAGTTGTTCAGTGTCTCTTTGTAGTTGTTCTGTGTCTCTTTGTAGTTGTTCAGTGTCTCCTTGTAGTTGTTTTTGTCTCTTTGTAGTTGTTCTGTGTCTCTTTGTAGTTGTTTTTGTCTCTTTGTAGTTGCTCTGTGTCTCTTTGTAGTTGTTTTTGTCTCTTTGTAGTTGTTCAGTGTCTCTTTGTAGTTGTTTTTGTCTCTTTGTAGTTGTTCTGTGTGTCTTTGTAGTTGTTTTTGTCTCTCTGTAGTTGTTTTTGTCTATTTGTAGTTGTTCAGTGTCTCTTTGTAGTTGTTCTGTGTCTCTTTGTAGTTGTTTTTGTCTCTTTGTAGTTGTTCTGTGTCTCTTTGTAGTTGTTCAGTGTCTCCTTGTAGTTGTTTTTGTCTCTTTGTAGTTGTTCTGTGTGTCTTTGTAGTTGTTTTTGTCTCTCTGTAGTTGTTTTTGTCTCTTTGTAGTTGTTCAGTGTGTCTTTGTAGTTGTTTTTGTCTCTTTGTAGTTGTTTTTGTCTCTTTGTAGTTGTTCAGTGTCTCTTTGTAGTTGTTTTTGTCTATTTGTAGTTGTTTTTGTCTCTTTGTAGTTGTTCAGTGTCTCTTTGTAGTTGTTTTTGTCTCTTTGTAGTTGTTCAGTGTGTCTTTGTAGTTGTTCAGTGTCTCCTTGTAGTTGTTTGTGTCTCTTTGTAGTTGTTTTTGTCTCTTTGTAGTTGTTCTGTGTGTCCTTGTAGTTGTTTTTGTCTCTTTGTAGTTGTTCTGTGTCTCCTTGTAGTTGTTTTTGTCTATTTGTAGTTGTTTTTGTCTCTTTGTAGTTGTTCAGTGTCTCTTTGTAGTTGTTTTTGTCTCTTTGTAGTTGTTCAGTGTCTCTTTGTAGTTGTTTTTGTCTCTTTGTAGTTGTTTTTGTCTATTTGTAGTTGTTTTTGTCTCTTTGTAGTTGTTCTGTGTGTCTTTGTAGTTGTTTTTGTCTCTTTGTAGTTGTTCTGTGTCTCTTTGAGGTCATTTTGTCTCTCAGCAGGTCTTTTGTGTCATTTCCAGTCTCCTCCTGGTCAGTACGTGTTAATTTGACATTTTCCAGGTGAAGCCTGGGGGTGGCCCCTGACACTTTGGGCCCCTGGGCCTGTGTGCGGTCGGCCCCATCAGTAATCCGTCCATCAGTAGAAGTATAAAGATGCAGAAAATGTTACTTTCAGATAAAAAAATAAAGAATCAGCGTAAAGAATGAAATATGATCCATCAGAGAGACGATGAGGATCAGCCTGTCAACACTTCTTATAGCTCAGTGAAACACATGCTGACATCACTCAGTGTGACCTCACCTCGTCTCTGACCTCTGACGTCTCTGAACTAACGTCCACACATCCAGAAATCTGAGTGTGACCTCAGAGAGACTCTCAGAGAGCACCGACCTGTCCCTGTGCGTCACGGCGTCCTGCGTCCTCCTTTTGTTTCACAAACACATCTGTGTGTCGCTGGTGTCAGATTTGACACTGAGCCGATAAAATGCAGCAGCAGAAGAAACAAACTCTCAGACATGAACTCTGAACAGTGAAGAGCAACAGCCGTCACGCCGCAGAGACGAGTCTGTTCATCAGTTTATTTCTGTTTCATTTTTACATGACATCATTGATTTATTTTGTGCCAAAGAATTTCAGATCAACAGACATGAGGACAGAACACAGCTGTTTCTCTGAGACTTCAGGGACAGTTGGACAAACCTCTCACTGAAATTTCCTACTGACATTAAACACACTACAGCGTCTATCTACAGGTGCTTCAGCCAATCAGGAGCAGCCGGGCCGTCGCTGTACGTTATATATGTAAAGTTATATGTTTCTAAACATGTCGTCCGTCTGTACATTCAGTGACATGTTGACACGTCCGGTGACGTCAGGAAATCATTCAGGATATGTTAATGACCCTCCATGCTGTCATTTGTGCCTGACATGCAAACTGCAGGTCTGTGGTGAGTTCACTGACCAGCTCAGGAGGCATTTAAGAGCGGCTCAGATCAAAACAGAACTTTATATGCACCAATCAAACACATGCTCGACTCCGTCATGGTTTTATCTTTGTAATATTTCTTTTTTTTTTCTTCTGCATCATATTTCATATAGTTATGAGGTATCTGACGTACTTTAGTTTAACAGAGTGTCAGGACGCTGTCGGGAAAAACATCTCGAGGAAAAAACTCAATTTTACGAGAAAATAGTTGAAATATTTCCAGAATAAACTCATAATGTTTTTAAAGCTGCTACATAAATATGATCATCATTAATATTATTAGTGTTGTTTATAACGACTTATCAGGCTGCTGTTTTTCATTTCAAAAGTCATCATTTTATTAAAAATACTTTAGTATCTTTTGTTCCTCAAACTACAAATTTATTAAAATATTTCAAGTTTCCGTAGCATTACAGTTTTTTATCAAAACATTACAACTTATCTTACCCAATATTATTTTATTGTCAAAACATCATGACTTTTCCTCCAAATATTACTTTATTACCAAGATATTGTGACTGATTTTCTCAAATTATTGTGATTTTTACAACCTTTCATCAAATTATTACAAATTTCATCAAATTATTACCACTTTCTTGCACATTATTACAACTTTTTCTTAAATAATACAACTCTCTTCTCAAGTTTATTTCTGTTTTAATCAAATTATTACGACTTTTTCTTAAATTCTTTCAACTTTTCCCAAATTATTGCGACTTTTTTTTGTCTGAGTTTATTCCGAGTTTTTCTGCGATGTGTTTCCCCGACAGTGACTCCGACACTCTGTTTGTACTGAAACATTCTGTAGAAATAAACGTGTTGATTTCTCTCCTCCATAGAAACTTGTGAATGACCGTAACCATGGTAACCTCTTACCTGCCATCCCATGTGACATGAAGATAAAAGAAACAACAGGTAAGTGGATCAACATGACGTCAGCATTTCAGAAACACTTACTGCAGTTCTAAAACCCTAAAGCTTGAAGCAGGTACACACAGGAGGCTTTTCTCCTTATCTCAGTGTCCGTCTGTTTAAGGGGGAGTTTAAGGGTGAATCAGGGCTCAGAGTGTCAGACATGAATCCTCCTGAATCTTCGTCACATGACGGTGAAACGTTGGTAAAGTATGACGGCGTGGTTTCATTCAGCTGATTCAGATCACCGTTTCCCAGAATTCCCGGTGTTTGTCTTCGTTTACGACTCGATCGTCCTGAGTTTTATCGTGTCATGATTCTACAGACTGTGACAGGAGGTGATGAGACGTTGGTGGACGTTGTCTCTAATGTTCCTGGTCCTGTTGAGTCCGCTAACACAGAAAACCCACGTTAGCATCATATTAGCATCATATTAGCATCATGTTAGCATCATATTAGCATCCTAAAACCTTCCATTCATTCATTTATTCAATCTGCAGTCAAGTACCTAGCAACACGGTCGCTACGCTAAGCTAGCCAACAACAGGTGAGAGTTCAAACAGGTGTATTTCTGGTCCGATAAACAGAAGGCGACGGTGGTCACCGGGCGTCGCTGGTGGTGGTGAAGGCGGCACAATCAGCCCGTCGGACCATCAGAGACACATGTACACGTGTCGGTCTGGAGACACCGCCGAGGTCTTGGCGAACTCATTCTTAGTCCTGGAGGATCAGCGACCTCTGCTGACACGTGTCTCTGGTGGCCCCGCCCCCGTCATTAGGAGGTAGCGGCCTGCTTACGAAAAGTTTCGAAGAACGCTAGCATCCCCTTCCTCACGCTGCTGCTGCCGTTGCCCTTGGTTATCCGCGGCGTCATCATGTTGCCGCTGCTGCTGCCATGGAGACGGGAGGTGATAGGAGGGAAGGCATCCATGGAGTTGGCCCGTTTGACCTTTGACGGGGCCGCACGCCACGACTTGGCCCTCGGGGGAGGAGTCTGAGCCACCAGACACTTCTGATACTGGACCTGACGGACAGGAAGGAACTGAAGTCAGTGTTCAGCGTGTGTCGACCACCAGGGGGCACAAGACCATCAGAGTCTATGAAACCCTGTAAGGTCCCTGTAAGGTATAGTGGACCTGTAGTGTTCAGGTGTTTTTCAGGTATAGATGAAGGCGCACCTGTTCAGGTGTGTACTCACCATACATGCTGCCTGGACGGCCTCAGACAGGATCCCTGCGTCCGGTTCACACCAGAACACGTGACACTCGAATTGCTGCGTGCCGCCGTCAACAATCACGGCGAAGGTGTGGCTGTCGTGGCCGACTCCCAGAAAGGTGAGGAAACGTACCTGACACTCCCAGAGAGGCTCCTCCCCTTCCTGTCAGGAACCAATGAGAGAGAGTCAGCTGACCTGTCACCTGGCAGGTTACCTGCTGATGTAAAGATGGCGGTACCTCTCCCCTCCACAGAGACAGGATGTTGTCAGTGACGTGGATCACCGCCGGCTCCCACTCGTCTCTGTCCGTGGAGTTCATGATGCTCTCGATCGCTCTGTTCAACACCTCCATACCTGCATCATAAACACACGCCTGGTTACCACGGTAACCACCAGCTGTGTTTTATCAATTAAGTAGTACCTAATTAGTCGGTACATCATTACATCACTCTTTACAGGTGTGTCCAGGTGTGGCAGGTGAGTTCAGGTGTCAGGTATGGTCAGGTGTGTTCAGGTATGTCAGGTATGATCAGGTGTGTTCAGGTGTGTTCAGGTGTGTTTCATACCCATCGCTCTGGACACCGGCAGGTTACCGATGTACTGGACCTCAAACTTCTGTACCTGCTGCCGCACCGCCTCCAGAAACTCCACTGAAACAACAACAAACCATCAGCAGACAGCCAATCAGAGGCCAGCTGTGACGTCAGAGAACAGGTGAGTCACCTTGTCTGGGCAGGTCTTCAGGTGAGATGCTCTCCATGGTCAGAGAGCGAGACGGCCGCATCAGCGTCTTCTCTGACATCATCTATGGAGAAATGAAACCATCATGTTCACAACATTCCTTCTGTCTTTACTGCTAAGTAGCTAACGTTAGCTTGCTAACATGCTAAGCTAAGATGCTAATCATCACACCTGAGAGTGTCACCTGTCGTTTAGGTGATTTTAAGGACTGACCTTGGAGCACATCTCATGCAGTGCCGTGGCGATGGCTTTGGCCGGAGCGTTGCAGCGAAACACGTGACACTTCAGCACACAGCTGTCCTTATCGCCCGCCACGAACGCAAAGTCCCTGAACGCACCACACACACACACACACACATAGTGTCATGTTGTTGGGGTCGACCAGCTGATGGACTGACGATCATGTGATCAGCAGGTGAATCAATAAATGACCCTGACATATATCGGAGGCTGTGAGGTGCAGCTGTGATGTGAAGAGGTAAAGGTAGAGAGGTTTACCTGTCCCTGCCCAGGTGGAGGGGTGAGGGGGCGGGGCGTGTTAAAGAAACAGAGAGAGTGACAGGGTTAGTGCCAACAGACAGGTAAACAAACTGAAAGGTGGGTTTGATTTCAACACCTCTGCATGCAGAAACAAACTGAGTGTGTGCTGTTAGCCTAGCTTAGCATAAGGACTGGAAGCAGGGGGAAGTGTTAGCCTAGCTTAGCATTGAGACTGGAAGCAGGGGGCTGTAATAGCCTAGTTTAGTGTAATAATTAGAAACGGGGAAGTGTTAGCCTAGCTCCCTCTAACAGCTCTCCTCTGGTATACTGTGATTACTGTGATTAATTCAGCCTCTGATGTTCCTACGCTGACTCTAACCAATCTCACTCAGCCTGGTTAACCAACAATGACTGTTAACCAATCAGAGGCAGAGGGCGGGTCGCGCCTTCGCCATCCTCAGAAGATCAAATCTGCCCACCTCTTCTTACCTACGTGTAGTTTAGTGAACAGGTGTAGAGATGTGACCTTGACTCTGATTGGCTCACCTGCCGTTGTTGCAGCCCACCCCCCACACACGGATGTTGATGATTGGCTGACAGTGCAAGGGGGTGTGGTCTAAAGGGTCCAACAGGGTCAGAGTGTCTTTTTTCAGAACCAGCATCATCTCCCGACCCTGGAGACAGACAGACAGACAGACAGACATACAGACACACAGACAGCATTATACCACCCCGCTGTGTGAAACATTAATGAAAACTGAATATAGTCCAGAAATATTAAACGTTCAAACTGATAAACTTTATTGTTCTTTGTAAATCTACACTCGCTCTGCAGCAGGTTGTCATAATGTTGTGCTCCCACATGTTCTCCCCGTGTCAGCGTGGGTTTCCTCCAGGTGCTCCCACATGTTCTCCCAGTGTCAGCGTGGGTTTCCTCCAGGTGCTCCCACATGTTCTCCCCGTGTCAGCGTGGGTTTCCTCCAGGTGCTCCCACATGTTCTCCCCGTGTCAGCGTGGGTTTCCTCCAGGTGCTCCCACATGTTCTCCCCGTGTCAGTGTGGTTTTCCTCCAGGTGCTCCCACATGTTCTCCCCGTGTCAGTGTGGGTTTCCTCCAGGTGCTCCCAAATGTTCTCCCCATGTCAGTGTGGGTTTCCTCCAGGTGCTCCCACATGTTCTCCCCGTGTCAGTGTGGGTTTCCTCCAGGTGCTCCCACATGTTCTCCCCGTGTCAGCGTGGGTTTCCTCCAGGTGCTCCCACATGTTCTCCCCGTGTCAGCGTGGGTTTCCTCCAGGTGCTCCAGCTTCCTCCCACAGTCCAAAGACATGCAGGTTAACTGGTGACTCTAAATTGTCCGTAGGTGTGAATGTGAGTGTGAATGGTTGTCTGTCTCTATGTGTCAGCCCTGTGATAGTCTGGTGACCTGTCCAGGTGACCCAGGTGAGCTGGGATAGGCTCCGCCCCCCACGACAGAGTTTGAACATTAAAAACATCTCTGTGCAATATTTAACTGTTCATGTGTCAAACAGGAAGTAAACATCACTGCATCCTGTTTTTATTAATGTTTACAGAGTCCAGCTGATCTGGGGTCAGGGTCGAACATCTGAACAGGTTTAATCTGGATCGTGGTTTACTTTCATGTTCTGGGTCTGTTTGTGATGGAATCAGACAGACAGACAGATGGACAGGTGAAGGTTCAGCAGGTGTCTCACCTCCCCCCAGGCCCCCTGTCTGTCCCTCTGCTCGGGGCTGCTGCAGTGAGACAGCTGCTGGATGACGTTACTGACAGCCAGACTGCTGCGACCAGGAGACAGGTCCTCCTCCTCCACCTCCAGCCAGCCCAGAGAGCGCACCGCAAAACACTGACAGACAGACAGGGAGAGGACAGACAGACAGACACAGAGAGACAGACAGACAGACAGACAGGGAGAGGACAGACAGACAGACACAGAGAGACAGACAGACAGAGAAAGGCAGACGCAGAGAGACAGATGATGAGATTAAGCATCAGTGAGTTGGGTGACAAACACAGAAACCAGGGCACAGAGAGACAGACAGAGAGACAGACAGAGAGACAGACAGAGAGATGGACGGAGAGAGAGACAGACAGATGGACAGACAGAGAGAGAGACAGATTAACTCAGATTAATATAAAGTGTGGCAGAGAGCGGTCGACACAGAGAGAGAGAGATTAGAGCAGATTAGAGCCGATTGACAGGAAGTCAGCTTTCACTCTGATTCATGTCAACACTGCTCCTGTCAGTCATGATGTCATCGTCAGCTTCCTGTGACATCACCATCAAGAGTGAGGACGTTCACGTGGAGTTTTGAATCTAACGACAGTTTAATGAGGCAGGAAAACAAAATGTGTCCGTCTCACTGAAACAGGAAGTGACAGATTATGTTACCTTGGTGTTGGGGTCGTGGTTAGTGACATAATCTTCATGCCACGAAGACCTGAAAGAAAAATTAATTAATTAATTAATTTAGAAACTTATACAACCTGTGTGTGTGTGTGTGTGTGTGTGTGTGTGTGTGTGTGTGTGTGTGTCACCTGGCCTCAGGTGGTCCGTTGGTGGAGCTCTGCTGCTCAGCCTCCTCCTGCTGAGATACAACACCACAGAAGAAGACGACGCGTCAGACGAACCTGCTCATGTGAACCAGTTTAATTAAACCAACCAGGTGAGTTAACGAGGCGGTGACCTGTGTCTCCAGCAGCTGTGGCGTCCCGCTGAGGCGGGGGTGTTGCCACTGGGTGGCGCCGGTGGGAACGTGCCAGTAATAAGTTCCTGTAGAGTCTTTGATGGTTCTCCAGCCGGAGGGAAGGTCTGGGTCCAGCAGCAGGTTCTGGTCCGTCCAGATGTTGTCTGCACACACACACACACACACACACACACACACACACGTTATTTACACTAGGTGTGTGTGTGTGTGTGAGGCAGGTTAGTTAGTGCACATGACAAAAGGACAGTGTGGACATCACGTGTCAAAGACGACATGACGTGTGTGGGTCTGGATCAAAGTTTTTGACGGCGTTGTGCAGTGTTGGAGCATCATGACGGGGACATGACGAGGACATGATGAGGACATGACGGGGACATGATGAGGACATGATGAGGACATGATGAGGACATGACGGGGACATGATGAGGACATGATGAGGACATGACGGGGACATGACAAGGACATGACGGGGACATGATGGGGACATGATGGGGACATGATGAGGACATGACGGGGACATGATGAGGACATGACGGGGACATGAGGACATGATGGGGACATGATGGGGACATGATGAGGACATGATGAGGACATGACGAGGACATGACGGGGACATGACGGGGACATGACGGGGACATGATGAGGACATGACGGGGACATGACGAGGACATGATGAGGACATGACGGGGACATGATGAGGACATGATGAGGACATGATGGGGACATGATGGGGACATGATGAGGACATGACGGGGACATGACAAGGACATGACGGGGACATGATGGGGACATGATGGGGACATGATGAGGACATGACGGGGACATGATGAGGACATGACGGGGACATGAGGACATGATGGGGACATGATGGGGACATGATGAGGACATGATGAGGACATGACGGGGACATGATGAGGACATGATGAGGACATGACGGGGACATGATGAGGACATGACGGGGACATGATGAGGACATGACGAGGACATGACGGGGACATGACGGGGACATGATGAGGACATGATGAGGACATGACGGGGACATGATGAGGACATGACGGGGACATGATGAGAACATGATGAGGACATGATGGGGACATGACGGGGACATGAGGACATGATGGGGACATGATGGGGACATGATGAGGACATGATGAGGACATGACGGGGACATGATGAGGACATGATGAGGACATGACGGGGACATGATGAGGACATGACGGGGACATGATGAGGACATGACGAGGACATGACGGGGACATGACGGGGACATGATGAGGACATGACGAGGACATGACGGGGACATGATGAGGACATGATGAGGACATGACGGGGACATGATGAGGACATGACGGGGACATGATGAGAACATGATGAGGACATGATGGGGACATGACGGGGACATGATGAGGACATGATGAGGACATGATGGGGACATGACGGGGACATGATGAGGACATGATGAGGACATGACGGGGACATGATGAGGACATGACGGGGACATGATGAGGACATGATGAGGACATGATGAGGACATGACGGGGACATGATGAGGACATGACGGGGACATGATGAGGACATGATGAGGACATGATGGGGACATGATGAGGACATGACGGGGACATGATGAGGACATCATGGTGGACTGTATGGGACAGAATGAGGAGCTGTCGGGGACAGATGTTGGAACAGTTATTGGAACAGTTTTGAGGGACAGTGGGGACATCTGAGACGTGTCCACACACCAGTGTGTTGGTGAAAGCGAGCGTCCAGTACAGAGTGTTCAGAGTGACCAGAGGTCAGACAGGAAACTGTAGAGGACGTGAATAATTAATGAGCCTCAGAGACATGAAGCGCTGAGTCAGCTGACTGAGAGACGGCAATATGACGGGGGGGGGGGGGCAGTGATCAATACAGTGACTCGTGGACTCGAGCAGGAAACTACAGGTCTGAGTGATCGTTGGAAACACTTTATACCGACATAAGAACAAACAGGAAGTGTTTACAGTGAACACAGGAAGTTTACTGATGGTGTCACAGCCGCCGCATCACAACAACAAACAAGTGATTTTGTCAGATCCATAACATAGACCCATCCCAGGTCTCAGGTCTCTGTCCACTGACGCAGCAGGTCAGGTGTATGAATGATCAAGTCCATTTGGATTTTGGAACAAATTTCCCAGAATTCATTACGGTCCAGATCCGCCATTTTGGATCTGTGAAACTCTACTCCCAACAGCTTTCACTGAGAACTGAACATCAGGGCTATGACTACGTACTGACAAACAGCAGGGCTATGACTACGTACTGACAAACAGCAGGGCTATGACTACGTACTGACAAACAGCAGGGCTATGACTACATACTGACAAACAGCAGGGCTATGACTACATACTGACAAACAGCAGGGCTATGACTACGTACTGACAAACAGCAGGGCTATGACTACGTACTGACAAACAGCAGGGCTATGACTACATACTGACAAACAGCAGGGCTATGACTACGTACTGACAAACAGCAGGGCTAAGGCTACGTACTGATAAACAGCAGGGCTAAGTCTACGTACTGATAAACAGCAGAGCTTTGGCTACGTACTGATGAACAGCAGAGCTTTGGCTACGTACTGATAAACATCAGGGCTAAGGCTACGTACTGATGAACAGCAGGGCTAAGGCTACGTACTGATAAACATCAGGGCTAAGGCTACGTACTGATGAACAGCAGAGCTTTGGCTACGTACTGATAAACATCAGGGCTAAGGCTACGTACTGATGAACAGCAGAGCTTTGGCTACGTACTGATAAACAGCAGGGCTAAGGCTACGTACTGACAGACAGCAGGGCTATGACTACGTACTGATAAACAGCAGGGCAAAGGCTATGTGCTGATAAACAGCAGGGCTATGACTACGTAATGACAAACAGCAGGGCTAAGGCTACATACTGACAAACAGCAGGGCTAAGGCTACGTACTGATAAACAGCAGGGCTACGGCTACGTACTGATAAACAGCAGGGCTACGGCTACATACTGACAAACAGCAGGGCTAAGGCTACGTACTGATAAACAGCAGGGCTACGGCTACATACTGATAAACAGCAGGGCTAAGGCTACGTACTGCCAAACAGCGGGGCTAAGTCTACGTACTGATAAACACGATCCTGGATCAGTACTCAGTGATGTTAGACAGCTGACTGCCAGTCGATCCAAACATGACGAAGGTGTGTAGACTTCCTGTCGTCAGGTGTTTTATCTCTCTGAGCTGTTGTCATCTCTATGAACTGTCACACAGTAAACATTCGATCTGATTGGCTCATTTGAAGATGTGGTCATCAGCGGTGCCCCCGACACTCTGTGAATATTTGTGTTCTTATGAATGTATCAGATATTAGTCAGGGGCCGCCCTCTGAGTGTCACCGTCACACGCAGACACACAGCAGGATGTATGAAACGTTTTAACGAGGACTGAATGAAGTGTGTGAACTCAGTGATGATGTCATCTGTCATTATGACCTCACAGTGTCCTTGTCCTGTCCCTCCTGACACAGCACCGCCATGTCTCTGTGTGTGTTTCTGCTCCTCTGTCCTACTGACGTCCTGTTTGACCTCTTTCACAGTGAGGTCATGTGACTGATGGATGTTCTCCAGCAGCCTATCACAGGGCTGTAAAAGGGTCACCTGACGGTTATATACACGTTATATACAGGTCTACACTAACACGTGAGGGTTCAAATCTTGTTATGGTCATTGTCAGTGTGTGTGTGTGTGTGTGCTATAGTTATTCGCAGTCACAGGTTTTCCGTGTTATTGTACGTTAGCCTCAGCCGCTCAGCTCCGTGCACCACTCAGGTCTGGTGGGAGCGAGCTAGCGCTGGTGATGTCACAGTGGCGGGATGTCGTTGCTGTGGAAACATGATGGCCACCCTGCAGTTCTCACCCCCAACGTGTCACACATGGCCGCTTGTTCAGCGGACTTTTCACGTGTACATATGACGTGCTAGGTGTCCTCGGTGTGACGTTCAGGGACACCGTGTCAATACGTCTGTCACGTGCACTGTCTTTTCAAAATAAAGGTATAATGACATATTTACATGTATGTCTTTGTGCAACAAAGCATGTGGTCAGGTTTAGAAAAGACTGTCATGATTTGGCTCTATATTCATACAGGAAGTGAACGTCTGTGGTTTGTTGAACTCATCCACTTCCTCTCCCGCCCTGCAGAGACTTTACAGCTCTTTAAGTCATGTTGTTTCCCAGTGACGTTTCAAACTGTCGCTGTCTGGCGGTTTTATAAATTGACGTCTCATACCGCTGTGAGAGGACGACTTTTTTCGTCACTGTCTGACGTGGAAATCACTGACCCAGTGGTGGTATTTGACGACTTCAGAATAAGAACAGGTCGATGAGTAAGCTGCCTTATTTTGAGACGCAGATCCCCTTTAGCATTGCTAACTTTGTTAGCACCGTTAGCCAAGCTGACACTGCAGCAGTTCTCACAGAGCTAACAGTGCTAACGTTAACGATGCTAAAAGAGGGTCGTGGCTCCAAACTGAGCCGCTGATTTACCGAGGCGACCCGGGGGGATGACCAGAGGGTGGGCACCATGTTTCCACAGTAACGCTGTTGGGTCGGGACGGCGTTACTAGCAGTAATGCTAAATGACTGGCACCGCTAGATAGCTCTCACCCAGCTAGCCCAACTGGTGCCCAGTGCAGAGCAGCTACGGCTAACAGTAGCTAACCAGTGGGGATTGGAGGGCAGGTAGTGACATCATGTTTCTGCAGCAACGCCATCCCGTCACCATCATGACGAATCGTCAGATGAGCAGCTAGTTCCCACCCAACCCTGATGGTGCCCAGGGCAGAGCAGCTACGGCTAACGTTAGCTAACTAGTGGAGACTGGAGGACGGACAGTAACGCTGTGTTTCCGCAGGTTAACACAGCGAGCCGTCTGTCTGTCTCCCACCTGACCCAGGTGGTACTCGGAGCAGCAAACTGAAGAGCAGTAAGATGAACCCACAGACTGACGCCGTCACCTGGCGAACGTATTCTACGCTGTTACCGATTAACGATGAACAGCTGACCTCTGTGTTTATGATTCAACTGTTACAGTCAAACAAAGAAAAGATTGAAGGCAGCAGGCGATGAAACTGGAACATGTAAATGTGACACAGGTGACACTGTGGGAGGTGAGATCCAAAAACACACCTGCAGTTACTGCTCACACCACAGGGGGTGCCACGGAGAACAGAACAGAGATTAAAGTTATACTTTAGCAGAGTACTTGAATAAATGTTCGCAGCTGTACGTGACATTTCAGCCCGTTGTTTCTCCTAACTCGTCAAATACCTCCGCTTCATCAGTGATTTCAGCGTCTGACACCAACGCTAAAGGCACCTCGCCATGTGGCGTCGGTTTGAACCGCTGTCGGTAACAACATAATATTTAGCTGTCCCTGTAGGGCAGGCGGGGGGGTGGAGGGTCCAACAAACCTCAGACTGTCCCCCAGGAGCCCACTGCTGACTTCCTGTGTGGACGCAGAGCCAAACTGTGACGTTTCTTTCTAAACGTGACCACGTGCTTTGGTTGAACAAAGAAATTAATACGAGCTGTTTTACCAACATTGTGTGTTTTATTTTGAAAAGACATGATGCATGTAAGACGTGTGAGTTGACACGGCGTCTCTGAACATCAACAACAGACACAGGAAGTGACCGAGCGCGTCATACGCAGACGTTGAAGTCCATAAGAGGAGTGGGGATGGAGAGGAGGTGGTTCATTCCAGCAGCGCTCGCTGATAATGGCGTCCTGTCAGTGTGATGTTTACAGTTACATCACATCACTTTACCTGGACATAGAGACGCATGACGTTGCCGGGAGACAGTTGCCTTGGCGACCGCTCAGCATCTGAAAGCACCTGCTGCAGGTGATGCTAACGTTAGCATGGTAGCATTCCTCCACACTGTGTGTATCCAGAGAGAAGCAGCTGTGCTCTGTGTGTGTGTGTGTGTATTAGTGCGGGGGAGGGGCTCCGACAACATCAATAGGCTGACCACACAGGTGTCAGGTGACAGCTGGTGATGTCACCATGGCACACAGTGGGTCACAGCAGGTAACTCCGCCCACACAGTGTCCCATTTTTACGTGTTAGTGTTGGTGGATAAACATCAACAGAGGACGGTCCTCACAAGGTAGGATTAATGCGTGTGTGTGTGTGTGTGTGTGTGTGTGTGTGTGTGTGTGTGTGTGTGTGTGTGTGTCTCACCGTCATAGTTGACTATGAGGATGGCCAACATGTAATCTTTCCCCATCATGGCTCCGCCCTCCAACATGTGTGGTCCAATCAGCTGCTCGCCCTCCAACACACACACACACACACACACACACACACACACACACACACACACACACACACAGAGGCCCAGATGACAGACAGTTAAAGCCTCCTGCTGTCCGTCTCTGTGTCCGTCTGTCTGTCTGTCTCGGTGTCTCTCGTCTCCGTCTCTGACGACACCATCAGTCTTCTTCTTCTTCTTCTTCTTTGTCTGCTGTCCGTCCCGGCGTCTCCTCTCCTCTCTCCTCTCCTTCGTCCCTCCTCTCTCTCTCCTCTCTCCTCTCTGTCTGATGAAGGATGCTGCTCTCCTCCTCCTCCTCCTCCTCCTCCTCCTCTGTCTCCTCCCCCTGCTGACGTCATCACTCCCCTCCCTCCCTCCCTCCCTCCCTGCCTCACTCGACCTTCACTGTAAAAAATGACGTTGCTCTGGAGGATGAGCTGTTTGGTTTCTTTAAGGACAAGAACAGGAAGTGAAATATGTTCTTATGATCAATGTGACGATGATGATGGTGATGATTTATTTATAAATATGAATGAATAAAATCCTCATTATTATTGTTTACCTGAAGGATGATGAGCAACAATAAGAAAGACATTTGGTATCTGTGTGTTCAATTATATTTCTGGTTTCTGACTCTGTTACACACTCTAATACAGTACAATAGTTTTTAATGTCATTAACTGGAGGAAGGAGCAAAGTGAACTCTATCAATATTGAGTCTGACCACAGTAATAACCAGTCGTCTCCTTCCTGCTGCGTTCAGTGACGCCAAAGAAAAAAAGATATTTAACATTTAAGATTTTAAAAAACTTCTGAAGATCAGTTTTGGAAAAAATAAAGGCAGATTTACAAAATGAAAATATACAGGAGTGACATTCAAGTTTCAGGTTTTATCCATCATCATCATCATCATCCTCACTGTGACTTCATCATCATCATCCTCACTGTGACCTCGTCACATGTCCACGTTTGGTCATGGACTCTCCACGTCCACATGTGACGTCCAAGGTACCCTGGGTGTGTTGGTTGTTGACGCTCTGGGACGCCGTGTCAACTTCAGCCTGTTACATGCATTGTCTGTTTTCAAAATACACTTCCTGTTTTCACAGGAAATGTACAGTTTGTATACAGTCTCTTTCAAAATAAAAGCACTACGTCGGTACAACACCACCAACTGATGTTTTTTTACTTCAACAACACACACGTGGTTACGTTTGGCCGACACACACACCATGTTTCCCCCGACGCTGCCAGGTGCCGTTACAGAATAACGGCTACCAGCCGTGTATCATGCCGACGTGAAAGGACAACTCTTTTGTTGGTGTCTGACGCCACAAAGTCACCGACCAAACGTTGGTTTTCGATGAGAGCAGGTTGTTTCGTCCGTCACGTCGTCTGTAAACCAAATTTGTGTTAAATTATTTTGGTTGATGAAATTTTTTCAATGAACTTTTAAACGTCCAACACACAGCCCGTTCTGATTCCCACACCTTCAGATACCGACACTTTGTGTGATCGGCGCTCTTTAGCGTCTATTTGAGACGCCCTGTGCTTTTGTAACCGGGAAGTAGAATCACTCAGAGTCCTGATAGCAGTTTACTATCAACCCAGGATTTATTTGTACATTTTCTGGGACTGAAATGCTTATCACCTCATCTTGTCACCACATCACCATATGGTATTCAAAACAACTCCAGAAGTACTCAAATTTATCAATAGTATTAATGTTTCAGGAAAGAAACAAAAAAAACAGTACTTAGATGAAAAACATTCACCTTTTTCTATATATATGAAATCAATTGAACCCAAAATCTCCCACTTTGAAAATGGGTATTTCTTTCATAAACAAATAAAAGAAAAGGAAAGGGAGAACCACCTTTCAGTCTTTT
The DNA here is from genome assembly GCA_019142605.1 of Cephalopholis sonnerati. NCBI lineage: Eukaryota > Metazoa > Chordata > Actinopteri > Perciformes > Serranidae > Cephalopholis > Cephalopholis sonnerati. The sequence continues at coordinate 21,389 of JAGQAX010000025.1, forward strand.
AGAAAAGTCTCTAAATTGTCTTTGCAAAAATAAAAAAAATAAAGTGCTGGCCAGCAAAAGAAATACAAAAATAGAGCGCTCTTTATTTATGTGCGTGTATGTGTATGTGCAAGGGGCCGGGGTAATGTGTTTGTGTGGTTGCCTGGGCAACGGTCAAAGGGCAACGGGGAGGGAAGACGATGGGCAGCGAACGTCCTTCTCTGCAGGTCACTCGGCCACAGCACCTCAGCAGCTCAGCAGTCTCTCTCTCTCTGTAACCCCTCAAGTCCACAGTCGCGGATAGCACCTGTCCCCCTGGTGGCTAGCATGGAAAAACATCACTGTATGACTCGCTCGTGGTGGAGCCTCTGTACCCCACGTGTGGCTGCAGCTACACCCCTCTGAGGCTGCGAATCCCCCACTTCCAACATATCACCAAGCTTTTCACATTATATAAAATATTACCCAACAGCACATAGGAAAAGAAAAATATACAGAACGACGCAACACTCAGCCTTAAAACATGGCTCGGGTTAGCAAGTCAGTTACATTCAAAACAGTTAGCAGGCATTTAGCACTGGCGATACACAATGTCAACAAATCAGTGATCTCAATTTTGGTCATGTAGCTCAACTTTCATATACACAACACCTCAGTACAACACCAATAACAGTACACATTAAATGTTAATGCTCACCTAGCATGGAAAAACATCACTGTATGAATCGCTCGTGGTGGAGCCTCTGTACCCCACATGTGGCTGCAGCTACACCCCTCTGAGGCCGCGAATCCCCCACTAGGGGCGGTTTCGTAAACCAGTTTGACTGTCGTGAGAACTGCCATCATGCGGCGCTTAAAGGGCAATGCACCCAAAACAACCTGACAGAGGTACATTAAGTAACTGCAGTTACTGCTGGGTTACACTTTCAGCTAACATCATTAACCCATCTGTGGCTGAATGTGACGCTCAGAGCAGCTGACATCATGTTAAGAGCGAGAAAGTCCTCATAGATGGAGACGTCAAACTGAGACTGCAGTTTGTGTCCTGTGTAAAATCTAAAGTTTTAACGTAATGTTACGTGACTTACCTAACTGTTACATCATCACGCACTGACACCACCCACAGGAACTTAAGTCGTAACCCTTACCGAACGTATTTTAACCCTAAACATGATTTTTTTTTTTCTGGTGAGTTTGTTCCCTGAACGTAGCAGCAACACTTTGACGACAGTGACCACGTGTTACGTGTTTCAGCTGTGAGTCACACAGAGACACTAGAGGGCGCCCTGTGCGTCGTTATGAGACGCTGAGGTGCGATACTAACAGTGTTGGGAAAGATGACTTTTGAAATGTAATAGATTACTAGTTACCCTGTTAAAACTGTAACAAGTAATGTAACTATTTCAGTGACTTCATCAAAGTCACGTATGAGCGTGCACCTGATTATTTTTCTCACAGGTGTTTCACACTGAACAACACATCTGAAAAATGTCCAGAAATAATAAAACATTCATGCAGGATGAAAAGACGCAGAGCTACTGACTACATGTTTTATTTGATGTGTTTTACTAAATATAATTTATTCACACATCACCACTTTGTTATCAACAACATTTGATCAGTAACTATAATTTACTCAGTAACTGTAACTGATTACAGTCACATTTATTTTGTGATTTAACTAGATGTAACTCAACGACACAGGTGACAGAGGGAAAGTATTTAAAGACCTGCAAATAAAAACGGGTTAACAAACATGTAAAATATCACAAATGTTGTTTTTTTTTCAAAGAAAGATGGTGAATTTGGCACAAACGTATAAAAGATATTTATTTCATATAAACATGTTTGTACAATGAAGCTGATTCTGGTCCGAGTTTTGATCGTCATAAATAAAAGCTGAAAGTTGTTATTTTTTTCTAAAGGTATAAAATCTTTAAAAAATTAATTAATTAATAAATTAAATTAAACAAAATAACATTAAAATAAAAAAAATAGTAGGTGCGTGTGTGAAATTCAACACTGCAACATTACATTTAATAATTTGTGTAAATATTATTAAATTAGCTCACAGCAGGTCAAACCCAAACAGTGATGTCACAGTGTACTCTGTGACATCACTGCAGCACAGCGACATGTTCACACTCAGGATCTTAATCTTTGGGTGACATCACGTCCAGCTGACTGGTGTTTATGTGCAGTTGAAAGTATTTATTATTTATTTATCGTTTATTTATTTATGTGTTTGAGTTGGTGTCATGTGACTCCAGCTCTGGAGGTTCTTTAACCTTCTGATGTGGATTTATATTTTTAGACGTCGTCTGTCAGGGTTTGTTTTTATTCATCAGGTGTGTGTGTCTCCTGTGTTTCAACACTTTCATGTCTGCAACAACAAACAAAGGTTTTTTTAGCCCGGGTGACGTCACAGTAGGTATGACACTGGTGGCCACGTGTCCCGGAAACGTTTGGACAGCAGAGAGCAGTGAAGCTCAAGAACATCACAGGAAGTCATAGCAGTACTCCTACAAAATAAAAGCCTGAAGTCTACAAAGACTGAAATACATCAGAGTGCAACAAGTAATAACTGTGTCAAAGATTTATTATTATTAATAATAACAATAATAGAGAAAACATATATTGGTAAACTCTTAACTCAAATGATGCTGTCTTTCCTCATATATCTGTAAATACTTCTATTTGATACTGATCAAAAATAAAAATACATTAAAAAAATGAAACTGCTACGTTTATTGATATTTGGTATAAACTTTAACAGCCCACCTACATTTCTGTAAGCTGGATTCACCAAACATATAAATAAATAGAATAGATAAAAATAAAAAAATAATAAACATATCAGCTTTATTTATTTTACAGTGACAAATTAAAATGAAATTCTTAAATAAAATGTTAGTGTTACATTTCACTCAAACATTTAGGCCACATTTTTTATTTGTCCAGATTTTATTGCATCATTAAAAAAATATATAAAACAAAATGTTATCGTACAGAAATATTGAGCGACACATGTCATAAGCATGTTTCTGACAGTCAATAAATAAACCAGAATCAAAAACAACAATGTTTATTACCTAGTAGCTTGTCACTTACAGGGACTTTTAAAAGTACTGTAACAAAAAAAATACTCACAATATAGCTGTCTCGTAATTTAAAAAAAAAAAGTGCCCAGTTTTGTGCAGGATGTGCAAAATAAAAAATAAATAAAACAAATAATAAAATATATCAATAGAATAATCAAAAACTATAAATGTACAAATCTAAAATAAACGTGAACGTCACAAAAATACAAATATTTATCGCATACAATATGTTATGTGTAAAACGAAACATAAAAATTATAATAAAAACAATTGTAATATACCTTGAGCTCCACCGGCTCTTATTTTGTAGTTCGTAGCGGAAGTGGTTTTGTTTATGCCGTGTTATGACCACAGATAATTTGTCATTTAAACAACAGAAAACACGGAATGTTCACAGAAGGAGTTTTATGTTTGTTTAATTAAATATTAATTCAAACCTTTAATGTCTGGACGCGCCGGGTTAGCTTAGCCATTAGCTTAGCCGTTAGCTTAGCCTGGACACCGGTCAGAAGAAGCAGCTTGACACGGTGGAGTCCAACATGGAGGACATGTACATTAAACCAGGTGAGAGTTAGTGTGACCGTCCCGCTCCTGACTGTCAGAAAGAATTAAGGTAATATTCATAATTAAGTCTTTAATTAGCTTCTGGTGTGTTTGGCTAACTGTTAGCACGACACTTCCGCTGCTGTGATGCCGGGAGTGGGAGCCATGGAGCGGTGCTGACAGAACTGCATTCAAAAATCTGTCAAGTCAAATTTCCACAAAGCGTCAAGGCAATAATTTTCCACTTTGTAAACATGAACAAAGCTTTGATGAGGTTATAGTTTGTTTTGTTTAGTTCGGCATACATGTCATTTATTAAACATCGTTTTTACAGATAAAAACTGAAGGTTTATTAGAGGCTGAGCTGTTGTTTTGTCGATCCCGATTTACTCAACGATTCATAGTATTTTAGCGGTTGTGTGAATCTAATGTGGCGGTGTAAATAAACCCTGATGTTACAGTAAAGACTGAGGTGAGGTGAAACACTTCGTGTGATCTAGATGCAGCATTTAGAGGAACAACGTGTCTGCTTTCTAAATGTGTCAAGTCATGTCCCGACTGAAAAGACAGTTACAGAATCAATGGAGTCTGGTCGGACTCGATGTTTAAATGACGGGAGATGGAGCCGGTTTCAGGTGACTCAGGTAACGACAGGTAATGTTACAGATACTGTGTGTCTGACCTGAGAGGCTAACAGCTAGCTCCAAAGTCCAGCTCAGGAATGTATCGACAAAATGATTCAACGAACTGCGTTCAAAACTCTGTCAAGTTAATGTTCCCTGAAGCCTCGAGGCGGAAGGACTCACTCTGTGAACTGTGATTAAAGCTCGTATGGAAACATGTGATCTTGTTTTTAGTTCGGCATACAAATAATTCACCAGTCTGTAATTATCCAGGTAAAACAGAAGGTTTATTACAAGTGCTCCTGTTGTCGTCTCAGTCCAGATTGACCCGACTGAAATGTCTGTAGCAGTGTGCATGTGATGTGGTGGAGAGAAACCAGAGGAATGTACTGGATTAAAATGCTGTGTTTGAGCCTCTGAGTGTGACGTCAGAGGCAGAGCTCGTGTGTTCCTGAGTGTGTCCTGTCAGGTTGTCTCAGGTGAAAAGTTAGACAACACTTCAGTGGAGTTTGGTTGGACGTGCTCGACATCTAGATGTCAGTCAGTGTGTGTGTGTGTGTGTGTGTGTGTGTGTGTGTGTGTGTGTGTACAGTCTGCTGTTAACCACACGCTCTCACTGTGACGTGTCACTTTGTCTCCAGGTGCTGACGTCTCGTTTCTATTTTTATCAGCCTCTCAGGTGTGACAGTTTCCTGCGGATCACGCTGATGCACGAGGACCTGCTGGACAGAGCTGAACTGGTCCAGTAACAGTAAACCTGTCTCTGTGTCTCTGTGTCTCTGTTACCTAGGTAACCAGGAGCGGGGCTGGAACGACCCCCCTCAGTTCTCGTACGGCCTTCAGATGGCCCGCGGACCACAGAGGAACCTCCTGAACAAGAGAGCAGCTCCAGCAGCAGCTTCAGGTCAGAAAACACGCCCACGCTTCCTTCACTTGTGTCCTTACCTTGAGTCCTAGACCGTCCCACCAGGGACACAGGGACACAAAGCGAGGAGAGAGGAAACAAGGAATTGTGTTTTAAGAGAAATGAGATGTGTCTGTTTGTGATCACAGCTGATGGGCTGTCAGTCTGTTAACAGCTGCACACAAAGCTCTGACAGCAGGTTCTTCTTCATGTGTGTAACAAACACCTGTGTTCTGTGTTATAACATGAGCTGTGTCTCATTTAGAGGAGCAGAATGACTTCACATGATTCACTCATTATTTACATCTGTATTTATTGATACTCTGATTATTGATTCATTATATGATCACTGGAAATAATAAATTAATTAGACTAAATGTTTGAGGGAAAATGTAATCACACTCAGGAATGACTGTGTGGAAACAGTGATCAGACTCTCTGGCTTTAATGGTCTCCATAATGAAAGTTAAACAGGAAATAACAGATCATTAAAATAAAAATCTTTCTAATAAACAAAGACGGTTTTCTGATGTTTAACCCTTCGGCTGCTGTCGTGACTCTGCGCTGACGACAGCTGCAGCTGGAGGCGTCTGTTTGTGAGTGTGTTCACCCTGTCCTTATTAACACACTGTCTCAAGAACACCTTGAGGGGACTTCTTTGGCACAAACGTCCACCTGGACTGAACAATGAACTGATTAGACAAAGGTCAAAGGTCAAAGGTCAGTGTGACCTCACAAAACATGTTTCTGTTCATAACTGAAGAATTCATCACTAACTTTGACCAAACTCGACACAAATGTCTAACAGGATAAAATAATGAAGGTCAAAAGGTCAAAGGTCAGCTTGACAGTGACATCATCAGTGTAGACACTGACTGTTACTGTGTGTGATACAGGATGAGACTGTAGAGATAATGGAGGTAACCACTGTCACATCACCCGTCGGTTTGTGGACTCGACATTTCAGCTGCCACCATCTTGGTTTTTGCAGCCAGCAGTGACCATATTTGGGTGAGAGGGCAGAGCTGACTACTGTCAGCAGACTGCCTGTCACTCAAAGAGGCCCCGCCCCCTTAATGATCTGTAACTTTAAACCTGAATAAAATGTAAACAGGTGAGATCTATCCACCTTATTCCTGCCCCCATGATCCCTTGCATGAAGTATGTGCGCGACTTCCGGCGTTGAACTGAATCTTGGGATTTCCAATAGTAACACTTTGTTTACAGTTTGTTTACAGTTTGTTTCCAGTCCTCTATTCTTCTTTCCAAGAGGGAAATAAAATGTGGAACACTCCACCTGTTATAGCTCAAACAGGATCATGTGATCATACCTCTGCCATCTCTGACAGCCATCTCAAAGCAACCCAGCATGCTAGCTACTGGCATGCTAGCAATTAGCACGCTAACAGTTAGCACACTAACAGTTAGCATGCTAACAGTTAGCTGGCCTTGCTCTGTTAAAATCTAGTTAACTTGAACATGTCCCGAGCTAGCTTAAGGTAAACATCTGCTCCTTCTAAAGATGATTTATGATCTCTGATGACTTATTAAGAGACACTAACACATCATTCAGTATTAACTGTAGCTCCATGTAAAGTGAATAAATGGGATGTTTCCCAGCTAATCCTCCGCTCGTCTGCGTTAACCACGCAGTTTACACGTTTTTATAACTTGTGATTTATTACAAACTGTTGTGAGTGAAACATGAAGCTGAATTTAGCAGCAGACTTCAGTCAAAGACAGGAAAGACAGGGATATCATGTACTGACGCTGAGTGACCGACCTGTCAGTCTACGTGTCGTTCTCTTGTGGTTTTATTTCTCATATCAGTGGTAACCATGGCAACAGGAACAATCCCTTGTTGTTCTGGTCACATGTTCAACACACAGTTGCTGAAGACAAAATGTAACTCAGACTGGTTGTTAGTCGTCACAGACAGAAAATGCTGAGTTAACATGAGTTAGATATTTGTTCAAAAATAAACTGAAGGCAAATTACTTTGGAAAAGAACCAGCGTTGGCGGTTAGCCACCAAGAGTAGCCACTGGGACTAACCACAGACAGTCTGTGGGACTAACTAGCTTAATGCTACTTCCTCTGTCTCACAGGAAGTTGCGCCCATAATCATTTCCACAGTCGTGTCCTCAGGAATAAGGTGGATTTGAATTCAGCCTCGTACAGGTGTCATGAACGTAGCTCTCCGTGTGCATCACATCCATGGATTTATAAACACACCTGGATACAGCGCTGGAGGCGGAGCTTTCTTATGAACGTTGCTCAGAGATACACGAAGCTTAAAACTCTGTGTCTGTGTTATGACATCACCTGGATGACCAGCTTCTGTATCGTTGGGCTCACAGAGCAGACGCTCGTCAGACTGATTATAGCAGTGCTGACTACTTCCTGTTTAGTGCTCCGCTAACTTGAGTGGAGATGAAATGATTTAAATTAGGATCAGATCAGAGGCACTTTATCCTCTGACTCACAGACGTCTCTGTCCTGATGTGAGTCTGTTGTTTGTCCGCTACAAAAACTAGCTTCACAGCACGACGCACTTCCTGGTGTTCTGGTCACACAGAGCTCCGCCCACATTCAGCACTAACATCACCTGCTGTCACTGTACCCTTATCATTCTCAAACAGCTGCTCTCTGATTGGTCCTCAGGTACAGGAGCCCCACCCATGACCCCTCCCTCCTCCAGTCCTCTGGCCCCGCCCCCGAGTGGTGTGGCCCCGCCCCCTCTACACCCAGGTAAGGAGGAGAACAGGAAGGTTTTGTCATGACAACGAGCTTGATAGACAGCAGACTCCTCCTCTCTCCCTCGCAGCTCGTCCTCCTCTTGGCTGTGTGGCCACGCCCCCTCCACCTTTGGGACCAATGAGAGGTCAGAGAGAGGCCGACAGCAGCCAATCAGAGAGCGAGCCTGATGTAGAGGGCGTGGTGCTGGTGTTGGACCGAGCGCTGGCTGCCTGCAGACACACGGTTAAAGTAAGACTGATTCATGACCTCACACAGAGCTTCCTCCTGATGATGATGATGACAGCTCATGAGACGCCATGGAAACACATTTACCTCTGATTGGCTGTGTGACCTTTGACCTCTGTGTGTGACCTCTGACCTCTGTGTGCAGGACCAGGTGTGTAATGATGTGGCAAAGAGGCTCCGCCTCCTGGAGGAGAGCTGGAGGTCAGGTAGACTCAGCCAACCTGTGAGGAGACGCATGGACATCCTGTCTCTGGGTAACCTGTCTCACTATACGCCTGTCTGTCTGTCTGTCTGTCTGTCTCACCACTCACCTGTCTGTCTCCCTGTCTTCCTCTCAGAGTTACAGTCAGGTCACTGGGACTCAGCTGATGAGATCCATCGCTCTCTGATGGTCGATCATGTGACTGAAGTCAGTCAGTGGATGGTTGGAGTAAAAAGACTCATCGCTGAGACCCGCAAACTGAGTCCAGAACTCTTAGAACCACTTCAGAAACCTGCAGAACCAGTCCAGGACCCAATAGTACCAGTCCAGGACCCTGTAGTACCAGTCCAGGACCCTGCAGAACCAGTCCAGGACCCTGTAGTACCAGTCCAGGACCCTGCAGAACCAGTCCAGGACCCCGTAGTACCAGTCCAGGACCCTGCAGAACCAGTCCAGGACTGTTAATCCTGCAGCAATCGGCAGGTTTCTCTCTTCATTCAGTGAACTTTGACTCTTTAAACCCAGACCAGGACCTGGTGGTGATAATCCTCACATTCATCTTCACGCCTCAGCAGAGGGTCAAAGGTCATGAGGGGGGTCAGTGATGGATACATACTTCAGCTCTGGGCTAGACTCTGTTTGATGGCTTGAATATGGACTCTGGACTCTGTAGACCAGATGCTTTCAAACTGTGAGGCTCCAAAAACCTCTCTACACTCTGGTGTCTGAACTCTGAATTTGGAAATCTGTATTCTGGACTCTGGGTCCTATACTTGAGACTCTGAACTTAAGACTCTAAATTCTGGACCCTAAACACAGGACTCTGGTCTAAGGACCCTATACTCGAGTCTTTGGACTCAGGACTCTGAACCCTTGACCCTATACTCAAGACTCTGGCCTCTGGACTCTGGCTGACTATCATTCTGAACACCCCTTTACCTACTCAGCAGACTTGTTGTAACCTCCCTCAGATCAGTCCCAGTAACCAACCATGACCCAGTATGTCTGTCCAGTCTCTGGACTCTCCACCTGTCAGCGATCTGAGGTCATGTGACATATCAACCAATCACAGCAGAGCTCTATGCATTACCAGTGAACCTCAGTTTAAAAGCTGCGACTGTGACGACGTGGATCCTGACCTTCTGTTTCTCTGTTCTCATGATGGATCTGACACGCAAATAAATCTGTTTTCTTTTCTTTCTACAGAACGACTCTGTGTTTTATTGTTTATGTTCTAGGAACAGGGACCATCAGGGACCAGACCCTGACCCCCTGAACCTGATCCACGTCCATCCTGTCCCCAGGAACAGGGATCATCAGGGACCAGAGCTGGAAACCACACAAGTACAACTCAGACCAAACACAGAACATCTTTAAAGCCCCGTTTCCACCAATATATTGATAAAATGTCCAAAAATATTTGTAAAATGTCCAAATAAAAGTTGATAAAATTTCCCAAAACTATTTGTAAAATGTCCAAAAACTATTTCCAAAATGTCCAAATAAAAGTTGATAAAATGTCCAAAAACTATTTGTAAAATGTCCAAAAAATATTTGTAAAATGTCCAAATAACAGTTGATAAAATGTCCAAAAAAAGTCACTACTTCATAAAACATGATTTTTTTTTCGGTAACACAAACAAAAAGACAAAAGGACATCAATTAAAACAGTATATATTTTTTTCACATATATTTTAATAACATTGATATGACAGATCCAGATGACGTGCTGTGAGCCTGCAGATGATCCTGACACACAGAGACGCTCTCCATCTGTCTAATGTCTCTGTGCATCGTCCATATTTAAAACAGCCAGCCAGGTTTCTGCTCACCGAACAGAAGTTCACAGTAACAAGGAAACAATCAAACAGATGAAAGTCATTTTGCATCATTCAGACAGTCGACCAATCAGATTATATGAAACTCACCTGTGTGTAGTTACTGTCGTCTGTGCAGAGGGACAAGTGTCCAGTTTCACAGAATTATAAGACAAATATATGAAAAAGTAAAATCTGTGTGTATTCAGAGGACTTGTAAATTACATCATTACGTCATTAATAGAAGAAAATAAGAACAACCCCAGGTTTCTTTTCAGCACTGTAGCCAGGCTGACAGAGAGTCACAGCTCTATTGAGCGTTGTATTCCTTTAGCCCTTAGCAGTAATGATTTTATGAGCTTTTTTAATGACAAAATTGTAACTATTAGAGACTAAATTCATGACCTCCTGCCGTCTAACAGCACTAATCTGCCTTCAAACACAGCTATAAGTGCTGATACATATCTAGATTGCTTCTCCCTGATTTCAATTCAACAATTGACCTCGATCATTTCTTCATCCAAGTCATCAACGTGTCTATTGGACCCCATCCCAACTAGGCTACTTAAGGAAGTCTTACCTTTAGTTAACACTTGCATACTAGACATGATCAATATATCTTTATTAACGGGCTATGTACCACAGTCTTTTAAGGTAGCTGTAATTAAACCTCTGTTAAAAAAGCCCACATTGGATCCAGAGGTGTTAGCCAACTATAGACCAATATCCAACCTTCCCTTTCTCTCAAAGATCCTTGAGAAAGTAGTCGCAGACCAGCTGTGTGACTTTCTCCATGATAACAATTTATTTGAGGAATTTCAGTCAGGATTGAGAATGCATCATAGCACCGAGACAGCACTAGTTAAAATTACAAATGATCTTCTGATTGCTTCAGACCAAGGACTCATCTCTGTACTTGTTTTACTAGATCTTAGTGCTGCATTTGACACAATTGACCATCAAATTCTGCTACAGAGACTGGAACATTCAATTGGCCTTAAAGGTTCTGCACTAAGCTGGTTTAAATCTTATTTATCCGATCGCTTTCAGTTTGTTCACGTTCATAATGAATCATCTTCACGTACTAAAGTTTGTTTTGGAGTACCTCAAGGTTCAGTACTTGGACCAATTCTATTCACACTATATATGCTTCCCTTAGGTAACATCATTAGAAATCACTCTATCAATGTCCATTGCTATGCGGATGATACACAGTTGTATTTATCGATAAAGCCAGAAGAAACGGATCAATTAACTAAATTTCAGAAATGCCTTAAAGATATAAAAACCTGGATGAGCTCCAATTTCCTGATGTTAAATTCAGACAAAACTGAAGTTATTGTTCTTGGCCCCAAACAGCTCAGAAACTCTTTATCTGATGATATAGTTTCTCTGGATGGCATTGCTCTGGGCTCTAGCATCACCGTAAGAAACCTCGGCGTAATATTTGATCAAGATTTGACTTTTAACTCCCATTTAAAACAAACGTCTCGGACTGCATTTTTTCATCTGCGTAATATTGCGAAAATTAGGCCTATCCTGTCACTAAAAGATGCTGAAAAATTGGTCCATGCGTTTGTTACCTCGAGGCTGGATTACTGTAATTCCCTATTATCAGGTAGCTCTAATAAGTGCCTGAAAACTCTCCAGCTAATCCAGAACGCGGCGGCACGTGTACTGACAGGAACTAAGAAACGAGATCATATTTCTCCTGTTTTAGCTTCTCTGCACTGGCTCCCTATAAAATCCAGAACTGAATTTAAAATCCTTCTCTTAACTTACAAAGCTCTAAATGATCAGGCTCCATCATATCTCAGAGAGCTCATAGTGCCCTATTATCTCACCAGAACACTGCGCTCTGAGAATGCAGGGTTACTCGTGGTCCCTAAAGTCTCCAAAAGTAGAACAGGAGCCAGAGCCTTCAGCTATCAGGCTCCTCTTTTGTGGAATCAGCTTCCTGTTTCGGTCCGGGAGGCAGACACCGTCTCCACTTTTAAGACTAGACTTAAGACTTTCCTTTTTGATAAAGCTTATAGTTAGGGCTGGCTCAGGCCTGTCTTGGACCAGCCCCTAGTTAGGCTGACATAGGCCTAGTCTGCTGGGGGACCTTCTATAATACACCGAGCCCCTTCTCTCCTTTCTCTCTCTCTCTCTCTCCCTTGCTAGTACTCATGTCCTGTTAATGCATCTCTCAAACCCGGGCCTACTGCATGTCACTAACTCAGCTCTACAGCATGTCACTAACCCGACTCTACTGCATGTCACTAACTCGGCTTGTTCTCCGGAGCCTTTGTGCTCCACTGTCTCTCAGGTTAACTTGTGTCACAGCTGTGCCTGGATGGTGTGTGGTGTTGTGCTGCTGCCGTGGTCCTGCCTGATGCCTCCCACTGCTGCTGTTACTATTAGTCATACCTGGACTATTATACACATATCATTATTGTCACATACATATATAATCATATTATTAATATAATATCTGTCTCTCTTTATGTCTCATTGTGTCATATGGATTACTGTTAATTCATTATATTGATCTGTTCTGTACAACATCTATTGCTCGTCTGTCCGTCCTGGAAGAGGGATCCCTCCTCAGCTGCTCTTCCTGAGGTTTCTACCATTTTTTTCTCCCCGTTAAAGGGGTTTTTTTGGGGAGTTTTTCCTTATTCGCTGTGAGGGTCCTAAGGACAGAGGGATGTTGTATGCTGTAAAGCCCTCTGAGGCAAATTGTGATTTGTGATATTGGGCTTTATAAATAAAATTGATTGATTGATTGATTGATAAAATACTGCGAATATTTAACGTTGACTGAGGCAGCAGCAGGTTTCTGCAGTGTTGAGATGAGACCAGCAGGAGGCAGCAGAGGACAGCAGCGTCCTCACACTGAGACATGCTCAGGTTGAAGCGTTGTGGCTCGACAGAGTTGATCCTCCCACAGACGGTGAGATCTGATCACACCTCTAAGTTTAGTGCAGCGACACTGTGCAACACGGATCTGATAAACCTGGGAACGACATCCAGTGTGACGTCTGCAGGCTGTACGATGACTGAATCACAGGCTGCGACGTGCGTCATAGCTTCACATACTGAGTGCTGCTGCACGGGTTATTACAACTGTGAAGCTCAACAGAGAGGGACACATTAACAACATTAATATTATCATTAATAAATGACAAAATGTCAGAAAAGCATTATTAAAATGTCCCAAAAAAATATTTTAAAGATGTCAAAAAATATTTCAAAATGTCCACAAAAAATTTGATAAAATGTTAGAAAACAATTAAATGTCAGAAAAAAATTAAGAAAATGTAAAAAAAAAAGTTTCTAAAATGTCCAAAAAATATTATTAAAATTTCAGAAAAAGTTGATAAAATGTTGGATAACTATATTTAAAATGTCCAAAAAATGTCTTTAGAATGTCGAATAATATTAATAAGATGTCCAAAAAATGTTGATAAAATGTTCAAAAAAAAAGTTTTTAATGAAAAATATTAAAATGTCCAAAAGTTACCTTCCGTGCTTTGTCCTTGTGTACGTGATCATGGTCAGAGCTGGAGGACACATCATACAGTTTAGCCTCCATGGCGAGCTGCTATCTGTCTGTTTGTTTGGCTCATCTCATGCTGCATTCCTATTGGTTGGTTAGTAGACGGAGGTGCTAACAGCAGACCGTGACAACGGCCATCCTTGAACCTCTCTGACTGTGTGACGTAGGACCACTGTTTCAGAGCCACAAGCAAAGATATCGCCACGTTTCTTTACCGCTGGTCGTCTTCAGTCTGGGACAAAGTCACAGCGTGGATACACGCCTGGGTCTGAAGGTTGCATCATGAAATGACGGCTTTGCTTCCTTCTGAATGTTCGGTGGTGTCGTTGTTCATCTCTTTACAGTTTGACTGACGTCCCAACATGAACAGTTCCGACGTGAACAGTCCTGTCATGAACAGTCCCGACGTGAACAGTCCTGACATGAACAGTCCCGACGTGAACAGTCCCAACATGAACAGTCCCGTCGTGAACAGTCCCGACGTGAACAGTCCCGACGTGAACAGTCCCGACGTGAACAGTCCTGACATGAACAGTCCCGACGTGAACAGTCCCAACATGAACAGTCCTGTCATGAACAGTCCCGACGTGAACAGTCCTGACATGAACAGTCCCGACGTGAACAGTCCTGACATGAACAGTCCCGACGTGAACAGTCCTGACATGAACAGTCCCGACGTGAACAGTCCCAACATGAACAGTCCCGACGTGAACAGTCCCGACGTGAACAGTCCCAACATGAACAGTCCTGACATGAACAGTCCTGTCATGAACAGTCCCGACGTGAACAGTCCTGACATGAACAGTCCTGTCATGAACAGTCCCGACGTGAACAGTCCTGACATGAACAGTCCCGACGTGAACAGTCCTGACATGAACAGTCCTGTCATGAACAGTCCCGACGTGAACAGTCCTGACATGAACAGTCCCGACGTGAACAGTCCTGACATGAACAGTCCTGTCATGAACAGTCCCGACGTGAACAGTCCTGACATGAACAGTCCTGTCATGAACAGTCCCGACGTGAACAGTCCTGACATGAACAGTCCTGTCATGAACAGTCCCGACGTGAACAGTCCTGACATGAACAGTCCCGACGTGAACAGTCCTGACATGAACAGTCCTGTCATGAACAGTCCCGACGTGAACAGTCCTGACATGAACAGTCCCGACGTGAACAGTCCTGACATGAACAGTCCTGTCATGAACAGTCCCGACGTGAACAGTCCTGACATGAACAGTCCTGTCATGAACAGTCCCGACGTGAACAGTCCTGACATGAACAGTCCCGACGTGAACAGTCCTGACATGAACAGTCCCGACGTGAACAGTCCTGTCATGAACAGTCCTGTCATGAACAGTCCCGACGTGAACAGTCCTGACATGAACAGTCCCGACGTGAACAGTCCTGTCATGAACAGTCCTGTCATGAACAGTCCCGACGTGAACAGTCCTGACATGAACAGTCCCGACGTGAACAGTCCTGTCATGAACAGTCTGAACAGTCCCGACGTGAACAGTCCCGACGTGAACAGTCCCGACATGAACAGTCCCGACATGAACAGTCCTGTCATGAACAGTCCTGTCATGAACAGTCCTGACATGAACAGTCCTGACATGAACAGTCCTGACATGAACAGTCCCGACGTGAACAGTCCCGACGTGAACAGTCCTGACATGAACAGTCCTGTCGTGAACAGTCCTGTCATGAACAGTCTGAACAGTCCCGACGTGAACAGTCCCGACGTGAACAGTCCTGACATGAACAGTCCCGACGTGAACAGTCCTGTCATGAACAGTCTGAACAGTCCCGACGTGAACAGTCCCGACGTGAACAGTCCCGACATGTTCGGATCAACAAACGTGAACATGTGTCACATGTGTTTCTGAGTGACGGTTTTAAAGAGACGCTGTCATCATGTTGTGTTAGTGTCGATCTCTGCCGCAGCGTCAACCAATCAGGAACCACCATATGCCATCACATATGTTCACTTACCAGCCCAGTGCTCCCAGTGCTCCCAGTGCTGCTGGTGTGGCCTCAGTCTGGTGTTACAGGAAGTGGTTTTAACACACTCACAGACACATGAAACACCAACACATCTGGTGCTGTCTGTAACCTCCCATCAGTCAGCTGCTGATGAAGATCATGTGACATCACTGAGTGCTTGTTCATGGTGTTTCTGTGATGTCGTCTGCAGCCTGCAGGGGGCGCCGGCCTCCTCTCTGTCAGACGGTTTTAACGTCCGAGGTGGAAGTCAGTGTCTGTAGTTTGACTCCAGCTGCCTGAACTCTGCTGGCCAATCAGCTCTGCCTCCTCCTCCTCCTCCTCCCCCTCCTCTTCCTCCTCCTCCTCCTCCTCCTCCTCCTCCTCCTCCTCCCCCTCCTCTTCCTCCTCCTCTTCCTCCTCCTCCTCCTCCTCCTCCCCCTCCTCCTCCTCTTCCTCCTCCTCCCCCTCCTCCTCCTCCTCCCTGGAGAGAGGAGGCTCGAAAAGAGGAAACCAAGCAGAAAAGATGAGTGACAGATAGACAGAGAGAGAAACAGAAGGAAAGAGGCTCGTCCCCACGGAGACAAACAAGGCTAAAAATAGACAGTAGAAGAAGACAGAGGTTCCTCCCTCCGGCCACAGGTTGAACAGACGAGACAAACATGACTCAGAATCACAAAACCAGAAACATCACACAGATATTTTCGTTAAAACACAAAGATATTAAATGAGTGTCGAAGGAAACAAGATCATCAGCAGGTGTTCACGTCTGAGACGCTGAAATCACTTCCTGTTTGTCTTCAAGTGACTCAGTGGTCAGAGCTGGGGGGGGGGTCACCTGTTGGACGAAGGCGCCCTCAGAGCAGGAGGTTTTCTTCTTCTGTTGTTTTGTGGTCAAGTTCAGCATCGACTGAGTCCTGCACTGTGACATCACCCTGTTAAAGGGTCAAACTCTGGTTCTGATGCCTTCATTGTTTTGATTTATGTTCATGTTGCTTCATCATGTTTGTAGGACAGGAAGCTGCCGTCTGAGGGGAGTGACAGCCCTGATGGGAAGTTGGAGGCGGCGCAGACCCCTGAAGAGTTTCACGCAGACACGAGCCGGTCCATCATCACCCTCACTGTGACCTCGTCACATGTTCACGTCCACATATGACGTCCAAGGTACCCTGGGTGTGTTGGTTGTTGACGTTCTGGGACACCGTGTCAACTTCAGCCTGTTACATGCATTGTCTGTTTTCAAAATACACTTCCTGTTTTCACAGGAAATGTACAGTTTGTATACAGTCTCTTTCAAAATAAAAGCGTTACTAATATTTACAGTATTATCAGTAGTAATATTTACAGTATTATCAGTAGTAATGTTTGCAGTATTATCAGTAGTAATATTTGCAGTATTAACAGTAGTAATATTTACAGTATTATCAGTAGTAATATTTGCAGTATTATCAGTAGTAATATTTGCAGTATTATCAGTAATAATATTTACAGTATTAACAGTAGTAATATTTACAGTATTAACAGTAGTAATATTTGCAGTATTAACAGTAGTAATATTTACAGTATTATCAGTAGTAATATTTGCAGTATTATCAGTAGTAATGTTTACAGTATTATCAGTAGTAATATTTGCGGTGTTATCAGTAGTAATATTTGCAGTATTATCAGTAGTGATATTAGCGGTATTAACAGTAGTAATATTTACAGTATTAACAGTAGTAATATTTGCGTTATTATCAGTAGTGATATTTGCGGTATTAACAGTAGTAATATTTGCAGTATTATCAGTAGTAATGTTTACAGTATTATCAGTAGTAATATTTGCAGTATTATCAGTAGTAATGTTTACAGTATTAACAGTAGTAATATTTGCAGTATTATCAGTAGTAATATTTGCAGTATTAACAGTAGTAATATTTATAGTATTATCAGTAGTAATGTTTGCAGTATTATCAGTAGTAATGTTTGCAGTATTATCAGTAGTAATGTTTACAGTATTATCAGTAGTAATATTTGCAGTATTATCAATAGTAATATTTGCAGTATTATCAGTAGTAATGTTTGCAGTATTATCAGTAGTAATGTTTGCAGTATTATCAGTAGTAATGTTTACAGTATTATCAGTAGTAATATTTGCAGTATTATCAATAGTAATATTTGCAGTATTATCAGTAGTAATGTTTGCAGTATTAACAGTAGTAATGTTTACAGTATTATCAGTAGTAATGTTTGCAGTATTATCAGTAGTAATGTTTGCAGTATTATCAGTAGTAATATTTGCGGTATTAACAGTTGTAATATTTGCAGTATTAACAGTAGTAATATTTACAGTATTATCAGTAGTAATGTTTGCAGTATTATCAGTAGTAATATTTGCAGTATTAACAGTAGTAATATTTACAGTATTATCAGTAGTAATGTTTGCAGTATTATCAGTAGTGATATTTGCAGTATTAACAGAAGTAATATTTACAGTATTATCAGTAGTAATATTTATAGTATTATCAGTAGTAATGTTTGCAGTATTATCAGTAGTAATATTTGCAGTATTATCAGTAGTAATGTTTGCAGTATTATCAGTAGTAATATTTACAGTATTAACAGTAGTAATATTTACAGTATTATGAGTAGTAATGTTTGCAGTATTATCAGTAGTAATATTTGCAGTATTAACAGTAGTAATATTTACAGTATTATCAGTAGTAATGTTTGCAGTATTATCAGTAGTAATATTTGCAGTATTATTAGTAGTAATGTTTGCAGTATTATCAGTAGTAATGTTTGCAGTATTATCAGTAGTAATATTTGCGTTATTAACAGTAGTAATATTTACAGTATTATCAGTAGTAATGTTTGCAGTATTATCAGTAGTAATATTTGCGTTATTAACAGTAGTAATATTTGCAGTATTATCAGTAGTATATTTGCAGTATTAACAGTAGTAATGTTTGCAGTATTATCAGTAGTAATATTAACAGTATTATCAGTAGTAATATTTGCAGTATTAACAGTAGTAATATTTGCAGTATTAACAGTAGTAATATCTACAGTATTATCAGTAGTAATGTTGGCAGTATTATCAGTAGTAATATTTGCAGTATTAACAGTAGTAATATTTACAGTATTATCAGTAGTAATGCTTGCAGTATTATCAGTAGTAATGTTTGCAGTATTATCAGTAGTAATATTTACAGTATTATCAGGAGTAATATTTACAGTATTATCAGTAGTAATGCTTGCAGTATTATCAGTAGTAATGTTTGCAGTATTATCAGTAGTAATATTTACAGTATTATCAGTAGTAATGTTTGCAGTATTATCAGTAGTAATATTTGAGGTATTAACAGTAGTAATATTTGCAGTATTAACAGTAGTAATATTTACAGTATTGTCAGTAGTAATGTTTGCAGTATTATCAGTAGTGATATTTGCAGTATTATCAGTAGTAATATTTGCAGTATTAACAGTAGTAATATTTATAGTATTATCAGTAGTAATATTTAGAGTATTATCAGTAGTGATATTTGCAGTATTATCAGTAGTAATATTTGCAGTATTAACAGTAGTAATATTTACAGTATTATCAGTAGTATTATTTGCAGTATTATCAGTAGTAATATTTAGAGTATTATCAGTAGCAATGTTTGCAGTATTATCAGTAGTAATATTTACAGTATTATCAGTAGTATTATTTGCAGTATTATCAGTAGTAATATTTAGAGTATTATCAGTAGCAATGTTTGCAGTATTATCAGTAGTAATATTTGCTGTATTATCAGTAGTAATGTTTGCAGTATTATCAGTAGTAATATTTGCAGTATTAACAGTAGTAATATTTACAGTATTATCAGTAGTAATGTTTGCAGTATTATCAGTAGTGATATTTGCAGTATTAACAGAAGTAATATTTACAGTATTATCAGTAGTAATATTTATAGTATTATCAGTAGTAATGTTTGCAGTATTATCAGTAGTAATATTTGCAGTATTATCAGTAGTAATGTTTGCAGTATTATCAGTAGTAATATTTACAGTATTAACAGTAGTAATATTTACAGTATTATGAGTAGTAATGTTTGCAGTATTATCAGTAGTAATATTTGCAGTATTAACAGTAGTAATATTTACAGTATTATCAGTAGTAATGTTTGCAGTATTATCAGTAGTAATATTTGCAGTATTATTAGTAGTAATGTTTGCAGTATTATCAGTAGTAATGTTTGCAGTATTATCAGTAGTAATATTTGCGTTATTAACAGTAGTAATATTTACAGTATTATCAGTAGTAATGTTTGCAGTATTATCAGTAGTAATATTTGCGTTATTAACAGTAGTAATATTTGCAGTATTATCAGTAGTATATTTGCAGTATTAACAGTAGTAATGTTTGCAGTATTATCAGTAGTAATATTAACAGTATTATCAGTAGTAATATTTGCAGTATTAACAGTAGTAATATTTGCAGTATTAACAGTAGTAATATCTACAGTATTATCAGTAGTAATGTTGGCAGTATTATCAGTAGTAATATTTGAAGTATTAACAGTAGTAATATTTACAGTATTATCAGTAGTAATGCTTGCAGTATTATCAGTAGTAATGTTTGCAGTATTATCAGTAGTAATATTTACAGTATTATCAGGAGTAATATTTACAGTATTATCAGTAGTAATGCTTGCAGTATTATCAGTAGTAATATTTACAGTATTATCAGTAGTAATGTTTGCAGTATTATCAGTAGTAATATTTGAGGTATTAACAGTAGTAATATTTGCAGTATTAACAGTAGTAATATTTACAGTATTATCAGTAGTGATATTTGCAGTATTATCAGTAGTAATATTTGCAGTATTAACAGTAGTAATATTTATAGTATTATCAGTAGTAATATTTAGAGTATTATCAGTAGTGATATTTGCAGTATTATCAGTAGTAATATTTGCAGTATTAACAGTAGTAATATTTACAGTATTATCAGTAGTATTATTTGCAGTATTATCAGTAGTAATATTTAGAGTATTATCAGTAGCAATGTTTGCAGTATTATCAGTAGTAATATTTACAGTATTATCAGTAGTATTATTTGCAGTATTATCAGTAGTAATATTTAGAGTATTATCAGTAGCAATGTTTGCAGTATTATCAGTAGTAATATTTGCTGTATTATCAGTAGTAATATTTACAGTATTATCAGTAGTATTATTTGCAGTATTATCAGTAGTAATATTTAGAGTATTATCAGTAGCAATGTTTGCAGTATTATCAGTAGTAATATTTACAGTATTATCAGTAGTAATATTTGCAGTATTATAAGTAGTGATATTTACAGTATTATCAGTAGTAATGTTTGCAGTATTAACAGTAGTATTGTTTGCAGTATTATAAGTAGTGATATTTACAGTATTATCAGTAGCAATGTTTGCAGTGTTATC
>JAGQAX010000025.1:45000-100737 GCA_019142605.1 Cephalopholis sonnerati
AATACCAGTAGCCGTTTTAGTACCAGCTCCAGTATCAGTCGCTCTATTAAGCAGCATTTATATTTGTGTCTGTGTCACTCTGCAGTTACACCTCCAAGACTCTAGTCGGCGTCGAAGTGCTGTAAAGTTTAGTTGATTCAAAACACACATTAAACACACGTTAAACACACATTAAACACACATCAAACACACAGTAAACACACATCAAACACACAGTAAACACACATTAAACACACAGTAAACACACAGTAAACACACATTAAACACACAGTTAACACATTAAACACACGTTAAACACATGTTAAACACACAGTAAACACACATTAAACACACAGTAAACACACATCAAACACACAGTAAACACACATCAAACACACAGTAAACACACATTAAACACACCTTAAACACACATTAAACACACATTAAACATGGCTTCATAGAGACAGTTTCAAACACCAATCAGCTTCACTATAACTGGCAGCATTCACAGACAAACACTTGTCTTTATCTGGACACATTTTCCCCACAAATACAACATGCTAACGTTATTAGCACAAGCCTATGGCATTTTCCATTGTATAAATGAGCCTAGCAGCTAGCAGAGATTTCCTCTGCTCATATTTCAGCCAGGATAAATCACACACAGTGTGTGGAGGCTTTATTGTCTTCACAGTTTATTGTTTCTTATCTGTGAAATTAAAGTCAATCAAAGTTTAGTTTCCACTGAGGGAAATGGTTTCAGCTCACAGAGACAGACAGGAGGTCTGCGTCACTGTGACGTGGAGTCACATTTCTGGGGAGGTGCACGTCAGGCTACGTCAACACAGACGTATAGATTCTGTCTTTGTGGTAAAGGGACAGCAGCAGTAGTTGTAGTAATATTCATAGTAGCAGCGACTGTGAGATTTACAGTAGTATTAGCGGTAGCAGCAACAGTACTGGTAATATTTACAGTAGCAGTAGCAGCGCCAGTTGTCATGGTAGCAGTCGTATTGGTAATATATGCAGCAGCAGTAAAATCAACAGTAGCACTAGCATTAGCATTAGCTGTATCAGCTTTCAGTCGGAGCAGCAGTTTCAGTGGTACGAGCTAAATGCTAACATCAGCTTGCTAACACGCACACAGTGACGACGCTAACATGCTGACGTTTAGCTGGTAAAATGTTCACCATGTTAGGTTAGCATGTTAGCATTAGCATCAGCTGAGTCAGCTGAGGCCGATGAACGTCATTGGTTCTGCAGGTATTTGGTCATAAATCAAAGACACATTAACACGTCGACCAGATGGTGGCGCTACATTAAAAGTCAGATCACTAAAATTGCTGTAGGTCATCATGAAGGGAACATGACGGATGAAACACATCATCACGGTCCAACCAACAAATATTCAGACAGACAGACGGACAGACAGCCAACGTGCTGATACCTGGTTAATATAACACACAGTGATGTCAGTTAAAACGTATCGTACAGAATCACGTTACTTGGTCTGTCGGTCTGATGACGATAACCCTTTGAGGTAACGGCGGATATTTCAGGAGATCAGTGAAACCAGCAGATATCTCAACTTCCTCTCCCGTGTGCTCACCTGATCTCTATAAACACGTATCTGTGTGTGAATGCAGATAAAATATTAACAATAATATGAATCTTAAGTGTCGTCACATGATGGCCGATGGGTTCAGAGTTACAGCTCTGCCACTGTGACACACAAACGTTTCCCATCGCCTGAAGATTCTGTTCTCATATGCAAATATCTGTTTATAGAGATTCTGTCAATTCATTTTTATTCAGTCCGTCCTGAAAATCACCTGTAACGTCTCCGAGCACCCGAACACACCTGAGCTAATGCTAACCATGCTAGTCAGAGAGTGATACTGCCTGCTCACCTGTGGTCAGTTAGTCAGCGCAGGATGTTTCAGAAATTCACGTTAAACTGAGAGAAATCATATGTTTTTATTATTTATTCTTTTAGATGACACGTAGCTAATCCAGACCAGACAACGTTAGCTAACAACCTAGCTAGCAACGCAGATCAC
Organism: Cephalopholis sonnerati; assembly: GCA_019142605.1. NCBI lineage: Eukaryota > Metazoa > Chordata > Actinopteri > Perciformes > Serranidae > Cephalopholis > Cephalopholis sonnerati. Next base: position 47,040 of record JAGQAX010000025.1, read on the forward strand.
ATATCTGTTATAACAGAAAAATAATCTCGTTATAACAAAAAAAAAAAATTTCGTTATAGCAGAAAAAAATATCTCGTTATAACAGAAGAAAAAAATCTTGTTATAACAGAAAAGAAAATATTTTGTTATAGCAGAAGAAAATATCTTGTAACAGAAAAAAAATCTCGGTATAACAGAAAAAAAAAAATCTCGGTGTAACAGAAAAAAAAAAATCTCGGTGTAACAGAAAAAAAAAAATCTCGGTATAACAGAAAAAAAATAATCTTGTTATAACAGAAAACAAATGTCTCGTTATAGCAGGACAAAATCTTGTTTTCAAAGAAAAAAAAATATCACTGTATAACAGAAAAAGACAATCTCGTTTTTATAATTTGTTTGTCGTTATAACAGAAAAAAAAATTTATAAAAGAAAAATAATGTGTATGTATAACAGAAAATATTTTGTTGTAAGTTCAAACATATCTTTATTTTTTAAATCACTTTATACATGAACATGAAAAATAACAAAGTTGTATTTTTTTATAATTTGTAAAAACTCTCTCATTAAAATAAGACCATGTTCTGGATTTGTTATTGTGACTCCAGCTGATTGGTTCCTCCTGTTGCGTTTCTAGGGGAGCATTTTCAGTGGTGCGGCGCTGTGTGAAGGTGCTGTCGGGTCAGGAGTACGCCGCCAAGATCATCAACACCAAGAAACTTTCTGCCAGAGGTGAGGACCTGAAGGAAGACTGCAGACATGAACACATCAACACACACATGTATAAAACACGTTAGCACAGGTGATGTCACTGGTGGTCCAAAAAGATGGACGTTAATGTGACGAGTACTGTCCGGGGGGCGGGGTCGGCCACAATCTTTGATGCCCACTGCAGGGTCCTGGATGGTCCTCAGCGTCCTGGAGGGTCCTGGAGGGTCCTGGAGACATACAGGTCTTTAAGGTTTCTTAGGTTCCTGATGATAAAAAGGTCTTTAAGGTTCCCCAGGGTCCTGGTAGCATAAAGGTCCTGAAGGGTCCCTAGGTTTCTGATGATATACAGGTCCTGGAGGGTCCTCAGGGTCTTGATGATGTACAGGTCCTGGAGGGTCCTCAGGGTCCTGATGATGTACAGGTCCTGGAGGGTCCTCAGGGTCCTGATGACATGCAGGTCTTACAAGACATACAGGTCCTGGAGGCTTTGAAGGGTCTTGGAGGTGTCCTCAGAGCCCTGGAGTCTTGCTGGTCCTGAAGGGTCCTCAGGTTCTTGAAAAGGGTCTGCTGTCCGTCCTTGTCCTTGGCAGTGGCAACAGGGTACCAGGTGGTGCTGGAGGAGGTGCTCCGTCATGGTCTTTGGCAGGTTGAAGTTCTTCAGCTGCTGTAGGACGTTCGTCCTCTGCCGAGGTTCAGCTCCCAGCTGAGGTCCTGACTGATGATGGAGGAGGTGGAGGGACTCCACAGGGTGATGGAGGCTGCACTGTCTCCAGAGCGTTCAGCTCCAGGTGGCTCTGTCGGCACCAGGTCATCAGGTGGTCATTTTCTGAGCTGTAGGTGGACTCATCCCCACCAGAGAAGAGTCCAGTGAGGGTGGAGTCGTCTCTGAACTCCAGAACCCTGGCAGACTGGTGACTGGAGGTGCAGCTGTTGGTGTTCAAAGAGAAGAGCAGAGGGAACTGGTTCTGATGGTTCTGATGGTCCGACAGTGTCCGAGAGACATGTTTCTGAAGCTCCACAGGTACACTCAGTGTCCAGGTCCAGATTGGTGGGAGTCTCCACAGTCCATAAAGATCCGCCAGACCTTCACTGGTCCACCATGTAGATGTCCTCACAGCAGGTTTACAGAGCTTTGATGTCTGCCTGAACGTAGGAAGCAGGTGGACCATGACGTGGTCCGAGTGTCCCAGCAGGTGGACCATGACGTGGTCCGAGTGTCCCAGCAGGTGGACCATGATGTGTCCTGGTGCAGCAGGTGGACCATGACGTGGTCCGAGTGTCCCGGCAGGTGGACGTGTGATCGTCTCCACTGACTGTAACAGAGATCCAACATATTCTCCTTTCTGCTGGAGCATCTAATAAACCATGTGTTTGGGAGTTCTCGGCTGAAGTTACCTTTATTGAAGTTGCAGAGCACAGCGATGAGTCTGGGTGTGTCCGTCCCACACATGGTATCTGGTCAGCAGCGTGCACTGAGCGTCCTCCATGTTGGTGTTTGAATATAAACTCTGATCAGAGTGAATGAAGTGAACTCAGGAGGAAGTAGAAAGGATCACTGTCACACTGCTACACCTGTCAGATTCCTTCGCCGTGTGGCGATCCGCTCTGACCAGCTTTGATCCACACAGCCATGTCTCTGTGACGCAGAGACCAGACGATGAAGAAAAGTTGGTCCTGTTTGTTGCACGGTGAACTCACGTCAAAGAGAAATATGTGTGGTAACAGTGTTTGAAGTCGGCGGCGGTGGAGTGCGGCCTGTTTCCCTTTCCTCTGGTGTTTCACTGCATGAATCAAAGGCGAGCGCAGCTTTGATGAGACGCTGCGATGATTCAACAGATGATGAGAGAAACCTGCTGCATTTGTTTCCTGATGTTCATGAACTCGTCTCTGGTGAAAGAGCTTCAGGTGCCTCAGCAGAAAACAAGACAGAACAACACACAGCAGCACGTCGAGGCGGCCATCTTGTCATCACATGGTGTCACACAGAATCACGTTAACAGGAATGAATACTACGCTCTGATGGCGCCGATGTTGATCGACAGCATATGAAGCGCTACACACAGAATAACAGGAAGTGCACATCTCAGACAGGACGGTGGTCCTGAACATACACACATGGTGCGTTCAAATGGACCTTGTGAACTCGTGTTTACGACACAGGAAGTTGTGTACGAGACGTCGTAACCTCAGAGCTCTCTGAAAATTTCCACTTACGAGGTCGTAAACACCGCCAGGAGGACGTTCATATGGTCACTCCTCATGAAAACAGTCAACACGACCTCAGCTGAAGCCACACTGATGGTGTCAGCCTGTCGCAGTGATGCGTCAACATGGCCGCCATATTGGAAGAAGGGAGACAGGCCTGTAAACAAGTGACAGTAAACAGAGGAGCTGCTGTTAAAAGACATTAATGGTTATATTCCTCAAATGATTTCAATGAGTAGAAATAAAGTTTGTCCCCAGTTAATTATGATCTGATAATTGTCTGTAATGAGTGTGTGACGCTCAGGAGAGAGTGTGTGTTTCTGACGTGCTCTGAAATAATTCATCATCATGAGGAATTATAAAAACTTAAGTTTGTCAAACATGATCTGTCTGATTGTCCTCAGTTAATACTTTCTGGAGACGTCACTATAGAATATTATTTTATGTGTAAGTAAACAACTTTTCAACTTGCTAGCGTGCTAGCTAGCTAACGCTGTCTGCTAATCATCAACTCCTTGATTATAATAGAATATAATGTTAATAACTGATCGTTAGAAATCCTCTGTTAGATTATCAAACACATAGATCATAGATCATAGATGATTGTATCTGGCTGCCAGCTGTTAGCTAACATTAGCTAGCGCACTTAATGTTAACCAACACGCTGGCTACCAGAGCTAGCATGCTAAGGTTAGCTACCCTTTCCTTTCCCAGGATGGAGCCTGATCTCAGACAGGAGCTAATCATGTAACATAAACACAGAACATGTTTTGTTTTGGTGTGATCAGTGGTGACAGTTTCTATGTTCTGTTCTGATCAAGGAATCAATAAACAGACAGCGTTAGCTAGCTAGTTATTGAGTTGGTTACTTCCACATTAAATTATGTTCTGTTATGACGTATTAGTTTTAACTAATGAAAATAAAACAAATCATGTTTGACAGATGTGAGTTTTTATAACTCCTCATGATGATGAATTGTCAATGACTCCATTTGAATAATTCGGTTGAGTGACACACACACACTCCTCACTGAGCGTCCTGCAGTAATTACACACTAAATATCCAGATAATAATTAACTGCAGAAATATAAATGTTACAGTCATGTTTATCCAGAAGAGCAGCAGCTCCTCTTCACTGTTTACAGCCCAGTCTGGCTCTCTCCAATATGGTCGCCACGCTGACGTACGAGCCAGCAGCCAATGAGACATCTATGTTTCTATATCTATCATCCTGACCACCAGACACTTAACAGGAAGTGGACATCTGCAAGAAAAAAAGACACCTGTAGACACCTGTAGAGACACATGTAGGCATCTGTGGATACCTGTAGAGACACCCGTAGAGATACCTGTAGGCATCTGTAGATACCTGTAGGCAGCTACAGACAGCTGCAGACACCTGTAGACGACACCTGTAGACACCTGTAGGCAGCTACAGACACCTGTAGAGACACCTGCAGACACGTGCAGACACCTGTAGATACCTGTAGATACCTGTAGGCAGCTACAGACAGCTGCAGACACCTGTAGACGACACCTGTAGACACCTGTAGGCAGCTACAGACACCTGTAGAGACACCTGCAGACATGTGCAGACACCTGTAGATACCTGTAGACACCTGTAGGCAGCTACAGACACCTGTAGAGACACCTGCAGACACGTGCAGACACCCGTAGATACCTGTAGGTAGCTACAGACACCCGTAGAGACACCTGTGGATACCTGTAAATACCTGTAGGCAGCTACAGACACCTGCAGACACCTGTAAAGACACCTGTAGACACCCGTAGAGACACCTGTGGACACCTGTAAATACCTGTAGGCAGCTACAGACACCTGCAGACACCTGTAAAGACACCTGTAGACACCCGTAGAGACACCTGTGGACACCTGTAGATACCTGTAGGCAGCTACAGACACCTGCAGACACCTGTAAAGACACCTGTAGACACCCGTAGAGACACCTGTGGACACCTGTAGATACCTGTAGGCAGCTACAGACACCTGCAGACACCTGTAGAGACACCTGTAGACACCTGTAGAGACACCTGTAGAGACACCTGTAGACACCTGTAGAGACACCTGTAGACACCTGTAGACAGTGCAGCAGGTAGCTGTGTGTTGAATCCAGCTGATAACGAGAGGTTAAATTAAGAGAGGTGCAGAAACATCAGATGTATTGATGTGCAGTGTTTGTTCAGTTTGTCTTCGTCTCTCTCTCTGTCTCCATCTCTGGACCAAAAAAAAAAAAAAAATCAGATCACTATTCTGGTTTGAGATTTCTCTCGGTTGCTTAGCAACACCTTGTAAAGTTGACAGAGAAGTGTGTGTGACATCACTGCAGAAAACCAACTGATGTAAGTCCATAATAATAATAATAATAATCATAATGATGATAATGATGATGATGATGATGATGATAACACAGAGCTGTGTTCAGTCATGAACACTCTGCACTAACTGTGACAGGCTGCGTTCAATTATTGATTCATCTGATCAGTTTTATGATCAGTTTATCTTGTCTGATCAATTCTCAAATAATTTGTAAATATTATAGTTACATATGATTATTAATACTAATATAAGATGATGATGATGATGAAGAGGCTGTGATAATATCAGTGTAATAAATAGAAGGATGAAGAGGGAACATGTTTCGCTCCTTCACACCCTCATTAAGTTCATGTGTTGATGCCAAACCTCCTCCTCATGTTCACATCCAACCAGACTCTAATTACACAACGAATCATGATGATGATGATGATGATGATGATGATGATGATGTTTCCTGCTGCAGAGGTACGAGCGCAGAGCGGCGGGTTAACGAGGGGACGGCGTCTGAATCACAGCGCTCGTCTTTAATACGCTCACACAATCAAACAGCATCAAATGTTCTTTAAACCAACAACAGCCTCCACCTCCGTCTGTGTTTGTTCTCCATCGCTGACTCTGTGTGTGTGTGTGTGTGTGTGTGTGTGTGTGTGTGTGTGTTACAGAGTGTGTGTGTTTGAAGTTTCTGCAGCTCTTTGATTCATTTCAGTCACTTTTCTTTGATTCCTCTGATTTTTTTTTTATCACTTTCATCTTTTATTAAATATAAATATATATATATGTGTGTGTGTGTGTGTGTGTGTGTATTAATCCCAGTGTGTGTGTGTGTGTGTGTGTATACACTCTATATGTGTGTGTTGTTGCAGAGCAGTGAAATGAAGGCGTGTGTGTTCCAGCCTTCAGAGCTTCAGAGCTGCTGCTCAGTTGGAAACCTTCCTCAGCAGATTGTCTCTCGGCTGTCGGACACTCGTCAGCTCGCCGACTCTCTGCTGTTCCATCAGCTGCAGCTCAAACTGATCTCAGATCAGATCTGCCGCTCCGCTCGTCTCCAGCGCAGAGCTGCAGCTGAGCCGGGATCAGACCCACCGCCGTCAGGACGAACGCAACATGAAGTTCCAGCACGACAGTCCTGCCCCGCTGGTTCAGACCATGAGCACCAGTACAGCTGACTGAACACCAGTACAGCAGACTGGACACCAGTACAGCTGACTGAACACCAGTACAGCTGACTGGACACCAGTACAGCAGACTGGACACCAGTACAGCTGACTGAACACCAGTACAGCAGACTGGACACCAGTAGAGCTGACTGAACACCAGTACAGCTGACTGGTCTATCAGCTGTGATGATGTGATGATGTCTCGTTCCCCAAAATCACCTCTGGACTCAGACGATGATCAAACAGCTCGTTCATTAAATCTCAGAAACATCATCACTGAAAAATGTTGAAGAAACAAAAACCAGTTTGTATCCTGGTCACTGGTCATGTGACCGCACGTCAACACACACATGACCGTCTGTACTAGAGTATAAATACACAAAGAGTTAACTCAGCACGTTGTTCTGTGCTCGTCGGCATTCTTCTTCTTCCTTTGACATTTAGCAGCAGACTGGAACACCTGTGGGCGTACACGCTGCCCCGTCAGGTCCAGAAGAAGTGCATCATGGGTACCTACAGTACTGGACAAAAACCAGTCACATCACATTCTCAAAAGTTTGGCGCTGACGTATGAATCCTCCTGACACACTGTACACACACATTAGCATATGTGCTAATGTTAGCATCATGTGATCAGGGATCAATACCTGCGTGATCGATGAGTGATCGATGTGTTTGTGTTTTCAGATCATCAGAAGTTGGACCGTGAGGCTCGAATCTGTCGTTTACTGAAGCACCCCAACATCGGTGAGTACTGCTGCAGGTCAGGGCCGGCCCCGCATATCTGGGGGCCTCCTCAGTGACCTGCTCCCACCTCACATGAGGACAGACTGAAGTCAGAGCTGTCAGCAGAGACTCTGTCTTTAATCAGTGTCACTGAGTCTGAGTCTGAGTCTGAGTCTGAGTGATGGCTGACGCACCACAGATTTCCTTCCATGTTCAGATATCAAAGTGTTCACACTGTGACTGGATGTTAGTCACTAACAGACAGACGTGCGTCCATACGACCAGTCAATCAACACTTTACCTTCAGTAATTAATCAGTAATCAGTGTCAGTCTGTTCCTGTCCTCCTGCGTCAGTCACAGGAAATAGATCATGTGACATCACAGTGACATCACAGTGACATCAGTAAGAGGTTGCTGACGTCACTGGAGAACTTGTTTCATCTTGTGTGCGCGCACATGAATGCTCCTTCATATGTGGAGGCGGGGCCTTGTGTCGTTTGCGGGGCCTACACAGCGCAGCGTACAGCTGCCGGTTCTGTTTATGGGATGTTTCCAGAGCTGGTGGGGCCCCTGTGCTCTCCACGGGGCCCCGAGCAGCCGCTGAGTTTGATCATGTGTCAGGCTGCAAGTACTACAAACCACAGGTACTGCTGTTAGTGCTGCTACTGCAACTACTTTATTACAACAACAAGCAGCTCTGCAAGAACTTTTTCTTCTTCTTCTCCTGCTGCTGCTGATCAGTCCTCCAGGATCTCACAGCAAAAACCCCTCGAATTTGAGGCCAATTTTGTCAAAAATTGCAAAAAATCGCAGCATTTTTATGTGTTTTTTTTTGCAGGAAATTGCAGCAAATGACAAAAATTACAAGTCAGGAGAGAAAAAGTGATTTTTTTTTTAAACTACTGGCTCCAAAAATTAAGTGATGTAATGACTTGCTATAATAATCATAGTGAATATTCCAAAAACAGCTGCAAATGTTTCAGTTCTCTTCTTTAGTTTTATTGAATTAGTTTCAAAACATGGACTCCAATAATGTTTTCCAAAAATCCTGAGTGAATATTGTAGCTCTCAAAGCAGACAATGTGACTGTAAAACAACATGTAAGCTACATCTGCTGTAAACAGAACATTTGAATCAGTTCAACACATATTGTATGCATTTAAACAAAGGGACAATTCTTATGTCAACACAGAGCCTTTCTCCATACTGCAGTGACATTAGTGACATTTGATGACGTGGGTGATGACGTCACATTTGACGACTTCCTGTCAACTGGAAAATGCGGAAAAAACTGCTGTGACTGTGTACAGATACTGTGTGTACAGTTACTGTGTGTACAGTTACTGTGTGTACAGATACTGTGTGTACAGATACTGTGTGTACAGTTACTGTGTGTACAGTTACTGTGTGTACAGATACTGTGTGTGTCGTGTCCTCCGACCACTGTCAGTTCTGCTCTGTGCTGCTGGGCTGAGGATGAAGATGAGGATGATGATGATAAATTATGGAAGTGTTGGTGTTACTAACGGCAACCAGAGTGTAATTACTAATTGATGAGGAGGTGTAATCACCGTGGAGACGAGGTTTCCTCCTCCTCCTCCTCCTCCTCCTCACTGATCTCTGATCAGCTGCTTTAACACAGCGCTCTCTGCAGTGAGAGCACACACACAGTAACACACACACCAGCTGTCTGACTGTAGGGCAGTAAATGTACTCAGTATCTGACTGTTTGAAGACTGGTCAGTGCTGCTGATAACAGGAGACTCACTTCCTGTGTTTCCTTCACAATAAAAGCCTGGCACAGTTGCGTTTCCTTCATTAGGCTGATCTATAAAGACGACACATCGCTGTGAGTGTGTCGGGTTCATTTTCAGCTGCAGTTTTTTGGAGAGACATTTTTAGAGACAGTAAAACATGAGTTCAATACTTCATGAGACATGTTGAGGGTTCAGTCCATGTGGACGGCGACCATCATGGAGGTCTACAGTTGTAATCAGTAAACTGGAGACACGACGATGAACACATGAACCACTCGGCTCAGAGCTGGGACACAGTACTACACACCAGTACAGGGACGTGTCACATTAAACTGGTCACCATCACTGTGGTGGCGTCTGCCAACAGTACGTGCACGTTTGATCAGCAGCTGTGTGACAAGTGTACGATGTTCTACCTTTACTGTCCATGTAACGTGTAACGTTACCTCAGACAGCGTCAGAAGAACCTGGACTATTCAGATAAACTTTAACTGACTGTGAAACAAGTTGCGGTTAAATTAACACTGCTCTGCTAACAGAGCTAACATCAGTGGGCTAATGTAGCTCACATTATTAAACTAATGTAGCTGATTTTAGTGTGCCAAAGTAGCTAACGTCATTGGACTAACATAGCTAATGTTATTGGGCTAGCGTCGATAACATAAGTAGGCCAAAGTAGCTAACGTCATCTGACTAACATAGCTAACGTCATCTGACTAACACAGCTAATGTTATTTGGCTAACGTAGATAACATAAGTAGGCCAAAGTAGCTAACGTCATCTGACTAACATAGCTAACGTCATCTGACTAACATAGCTAATGTTATTTGGCTAACGTAGATAACATAAGTAGGCCAAAGTAGCTAACGTCATCTGACTAACATAGCTAATGTTATTTGGCTAACGTAGATAACATAAGTAGGCTAAAGTAGCTAACGTCATCTGACTAACATAGCTAACGTCATCTGACTAACATAGCTAATGTTATTGGGCTAACGTAGATAACATAAGTGGGCCAAAGAAGCTAAGGTAGCTTAGGTAATTGAAGTAACATAGCTGGCATAAGTGGGCCAACGTAGCTAACTCACTGGACTAATGTAGCCAAAGTTAGTGGGCTATTGTAGCTAATGTTATTGGACTGAAGTAGCTAACTTTGATGGGCAAATGTGGCTAATATTAGAGGGCTAGCGTAGCTAACATAAGTCAGCTAATGTAACTAATGTCAGTGGACTAACATAGCTAGCGTCACTGGACTAATGTATCTAACATTAGTTGGCCAGTGTAGCTAATATTTAGTGAGCCAATAAAGCTAAAATTCTCAGGCTAATGTAGCTAACATTAGTGGGCTAACATAGCTAATAATAGTGGGCCAATGTAGCTCACGTTACTGGGCTAATGTAGCTAACATGAGTGGGCCGACGTAGCTTATGTAATTGAAGTAAAAGTTGCTAGCATAAGTGGGCCACTGTCTTTGTTTTGTGGTGTGTCCCGCACCATTGGCTCCAGTTTTGGCTGAGTCATCGTGTTGAATCAGTGTCTGTGACGGTGGAGTCCGTCGCTGAATGACATCACTGATTGTCAGTTGAGTTCAGCGCAGAAGAAGAGACACGTCAGTGAGGTCAGTAAACAAAGAGTTAAAATTCAGAGACAAAGCTAACGTGTTCCATGAGGTCAGCTGATTCTGTCAGTTGGACTGTTAGCGTTAGCACGTTCATCACGATGTCATCCAGGCCTGAAGACGCTTTCTTTTTTTTTCATGCTGGTATTTTGTCTCTCTGATGCACCCTTACTTGTCACAGCAGCTTCCTGCTTTGTCCTGTTGCTCTTCCTGTTTCCCTTTTTAAAGGTGGAGAGTTCTTTCCTCTCAGCGGACGTGCTGATTGGCCGTCAGCTGCCGTCTTTGTGGTGTGTTCAGGTGCAACTTTTGGGCCGAGAGGATTAAGGTCATGATTGACAGCTGTGTGTGCCAATCAGTGTGCTCGCCTGCAACTGTGCTGCTCACGATTGGTCGGGAGAGTGTTTGGGCGGGGACAGAGATCGCCGCAGCACAGACTCTGGCTTCAAATGACATCATCAGCTCAAGATGTCAGCAGCCGTATTCAGGATATTCTGGCTTCAGTTTTGTAGTTGGTGGCTGAGTGGGGAGGCTTGTTTAAATGTTTGTGTTTGTTAAAGCGGTGATTGGAGGCGGAGCCTGCGGGGCAGGTGTCAGAGCGTGGGATCAGATGAGGAAGTGATGTGGAGCTGGTCAGCGTCTGACACTTTGTTTCTGTGAAATCAAACAGTTTGTTCTTCAGACAGAAACAAACTGAGTCTTTATTAAAGTGAATCAGTCAGATGTTCAAATACGACCTCACGTGGACCCAACCAGCCAATCAGGAGGCAGCAGCTGAACCCAGCGTCCAATCAGAGCTCTGTGTGGGCAGGTGATGCTCCACAGATACTGAGGGCTGTTACGTAACTCTGTGTGTGTGTGTCTGTGTGCATGTGTGTGTGTGTGTGTGTGTGGGTTGCTAGGCAACAGTGTCCTTAGGTGAAGGCATCAAAACCCTCTCTCCTCCTACACACACACACACACACACACACACACACACACACACACACACACACACACCTGTGTGAAAGCACTCAGAAAGAAATAATCAGGTTTTTCTCTCGAAACACTCCTACACAGTACAGCAGTGGGATTTGATTTGTGTGTGTGTGTGTGTGTGTGTGTGTGTGTGTGTGTGTGTGGGCAGCAGTTATATATCCTATTATACAATATATGCAGAGTTTCCACATTCAGAGCAGAAACAGACGAACACTCAGACGTCTACAGTCGTCAAGTATTCACACATCTCACTGCAGTAAAGTACAAATACACACAGTACAAATACACACAGTACAAATACTGCAGTACCTGTAGTAACTATGTTCCAGTCATGTGCTGTAACGTCCTGAGACCCTGTGTCCTCTCGTGAGGACGTCTCACTCTGGGGTTCATCCTGCTTCACTCAGACCTGTTGTCCTCGATCGTGGACACTTTCTGTCCCCTCTAGAGACAGTGAGACCACAATACACTAATCCATGTAAAAACAAGATGGCTGCCATCAGTCTGCAGCTGATCCTGAGACACAAGAGGACAAAACTTGATCACAGTTTATGGTTCAAACTTTATTTATGACTAATAATGTTTGCAGTTTGATTTGACGACACATTTAAGATGAGACACTCTTTGAGGAAGTACTCACCTGAGGACGTTGGGACTTTATTATGGACAGACTGTCTCTACAGACAGAAGGACAGTGTCCTTACTCGGAGTATGGAGCAAATAAAATTCACACAGACTTTTAGATTGTTTCATTATTTGTAATTTAGTTTTGAACAACAGTTTGATTCTTTTTTTCACACTGAGACTGTTCAAATTTGTTTTCCTTTAAAATCGTCTTAAACATGGCCGATGGTCAGTGTATGATGTGTTACGTCTTTATGTGGTCACCATGTTAGGTCTTATAGCTGTTCACTGCTCTGTGTGCGTAATGACACGTTTATAATCTGTGTCACTGCTCTGTGTGCGTTATGACACGTTTACAATCGCTGTCACTGCTCTGTGTGCGTTATGACACGTTTACAATCGCTGTCACTGCTCTGTGTGCGTTATGACACGTTTACAATCGCTGTCACTGCTCTGTGTGCGTTATGACACGTTTACAATCGCTGTCACTGCTCTGTGTGCGTTATGACACGTTTATAATCTGTCACTGCTCTGTGTGCGTTATGACACGTTTATAATCTGTGTCACTGCTCTGTGTGCGTTATGACACGTTTATAATCTGTGTCACTGCTCTGTGTGCATTATGACACGTTTATAATCTGTGTCACTGCTCTGTGTGCGTTATGACACGTTTATAATCTGTCACTGCTCTGTGTGCGTTATGACACGTTTATAATCTGTGTCACTGCTCTGTGTGCGTCATGACACGTTTATAATCTGTGTCACTGCTCTGTGTGCGTCATGACACGTTTATAATCTGTGTCACTGCTCTGTGTGCGTCATGACATGTTTATGATCGCTGTCACTGTTCTGTGTGCGTTATGACACCTTTGTACATGATGTCAGTGAGCTGTATGTTGTTGCGTGCTGTTGGCAACATGTTGCTGTGTTATTAACATGTTGTGTTTCTTTCAGTTCGGCTACATGACAGCATCTCAGAGGAGGCGCATCATTACCTCATCTTTGACCTGTGAGTGCTGCTGTACGATACGTCATGTTACATACGTGTGATGATAAAACTGATATTATTATTGAGGTCACATGATGTCACGTTGTTTACGAAGCGCTCCATGAAGTGTCCGTGGTGTCTTCATCTCTCAGGGTAACAGGTGGAGAGTTATTTGAAGATATTGTAGCCAGAGAATATTACAGTGAAGCTGATGCCAGGTAGGAAACACACGTCACTACATATGACACTGTCACTGGTGGGACCCCTGACCCCTGACCCCTGACCTCTGACCTCTGTCTCTGTGTCTACAGTCACTGTATCCAGCAGATTTTGGAGGCGGTGCTACATTGTCACCAGATGGGCGTGGTCCACCGAGACCTGAAGGTACCTGTCTGACTGTAACGTGTTCAAATGTGTCTTTCATGTTTTTATATAATGTTGTTATTTTCTCATATCTTCTATATAAACCAGTGGGCAGAGTTAGCATGTTAGCCTCTCCCATATAAACCAGTGGGAGAGTTAGCATGTTAGCCTCTCCTATATAAACCAGTGGGCAGAGTTAGCATGTTAACCTCTGCCGTATAAACCAGTGGGAGAGTTAGCATGTTAGCCTCTCCCGTATAAACCAGTGGGCAGAGTTAGCATGTTAGCCTCTCCTATATAAACCAGTGGGAAGAGTTAGCATGTTAGCCTCTCCTATATAAACCAGTGGGAGAGTTAGCATGTTAGCCTCTCCTATATAAACCAGTGGGCAGAGTTAGCATGTTAGCCTCTCCCATATAAACCAGTGGGCAGAGTTAGCATGTTAGCCTCTCCTATATAAACCAGTGGGCAGAGTTAGCATGTTAGACTCTCCTATATAAACCAGTGGGCAGAGTTAGCATGTTAGACTCTCCTATATAAACCAGTGGGCAGAGTTAGCATGTTAGCATCTCCTCTGTGTCTCCAGCCAGAGAACCTCCTGCTGGCCTCAAAGTCAAAAGGAGCGGCGGTGAAACTGGCCGACTTCGGCCTCGCCATCGAGGTGGAGGGAGACCAGCAGGCCTGGTTCGGTACGACCTCACTGTAGAGTTATTACAGTAATACTTCAGAATGTATTTAATTCAATTGAAAAGAAGTTTTCATTCATCTGTTTATTTTGTGGGATTCTGTTTAATTTAGTTTTATTTGTCTTAATATTTCTTTCTATTTTTTATTATTCATTAATTTATTTTAATTTCTATATTAATAATTTCTTTGTGTTTTGTGTTTACATTTACATCATTTTACATATTTTTTTTACATTTATTAAGTTATGATTCACATAATTATATTTTATATTTCCTTTCTATTTTATTTTATCTCAGTCTACTGAATTGAACTTTAACTTTATTTAATTTATTTTATCATATCTGAAGTTGCTTTTCCATTTTTTAAAAATTGATTTTATTTAATATAACTTTATTTCATATTCATTTTATTTTTTTTACTTATTTTCATTTAATTCATTTGACATTATTTTTCTTTGGTTTATTAAATGTGTACTTTGATTTAGTTTTCATTTTGCTTGACTTCTTTATTACTTTATACCTTTTTGTATTTTTCTGTAATTTACTTTGTTTTATTTAACTTTATCTCATATTCACATTTATTTTGATTTTATTTCATATATTTTTGTCTGTAGTTTATTTTTATGTCATTTAACTTCATTCTTTCATCACTTTTACCTTTTTTTTATTTTACATTATTTGTATTTTACTGTAATTCACTTTATTTTATTGAACTTCATTTCTGATATTATTTTATTTTATTGATTTATTTTCAATCGTAACACCATAGCAACCGCCCAGCAACCTGTCGCTAGCTCCTGTGTGTGTTTGTTTTCAGGCTTTGCGGGGACTCCAGGTTACCTGTCCCCAGAGGTGTTGAGGAAGGATCCATACGGCAAAGCAGTCGACCTCTGGGCCTGTGGTCAGACTCTACTACTGCTTCCTTGTTTCCTTGTTTCCTCTCCTTGTTTCCTCCCCTTTCTCAGGTGTGACTGTCTCTCTCAGGTGTGTCTGTTTGTGTCTCACAGGTGTGATTCTCTACATCTTATTGGTCGGTTATCCTCCATTCTGGGATGAAGATCAACATCGTCTCTACCAGCAGATCAAAGCTGGAGCTTATGATGTAGGTCACATGACACTGTACCTCTGTCACATGACACTGTACCTCTGTCACATGACCCTGTAACTCTGTCACATGACCATGTACCTCTGTCACATGACCCTGTACCTCTATCACATGACTCTGTACCTCTATCACATGACTCTGTACTTCCATCACATGACCCTGTACCTCTGTCACATGACACTGTACTTCCATCACATGACCCTGTACCTCTGTCACATGACTCTGTACCTCTGTCACATGACCTTTTACCTCTGTCACATGACCATGTACCTCTATCACATGACTCTGTACCTCTATCACATGACTCTGTACCTCTGTCACATGACTCTGTACTTCCGTCACATGACCCTGTACCTCTGTCACGACCTTTTACCTCTGTCACATGACCCTGTACCTCTGTCACATGACTCTGTACCTCTGTCACATGACCCTGTACCTCTGTCACATGACCTTTTACCTCTGTCACATGACCCTGTACCTCTGTCACATGACCCTGTACCTCTATCACATGACCCTGTACCTCTGTCACATGACCCTGTACCTCTGTCACATGACACTGTACCTCTGTCACATGACACTGTACCTCTATCACATGACCCTGTACCTCTGTCACATGACTCTGTACCTCTGTCACATGACCCTCTACCTCTGTCACATGACCCTCTACCTCTGTCACATGACTCTGTACCTCTGTCACATGACCTTTTACCTCTGTCAGATGACCCTGTACCTCTGTCACATGACACTGTACCTCTGTCACATGACCCTGTAACTCTGTCACATGACCCTGTACCTCTGTCACATGACCCTGTACCTCTGTCACATGACACTGTACCTCTGTCACATGACCCTGTAACTCTGTCACATGACCATGTACCTCTGTCACATGACCCTGTACCTCTATCACATGACTCTGTACCTCTATCACATGACTCTGTACCTCTGTCACATGACTCTGTACTTCCATCACATGACCCTGTACCTCTGTCACATGACACTGTACCTCTGTCACATGACCCTGTAACTCTGTCACATGACCATGTACCTCTGTCACATGACCTTGTACCTCTATCACATGACCCTGTACCTCTATCACATGACCTTTTATCTCTTTTACATGACCTTTTACCTCTGTCACATGACCCTGTACCTCTGTCACATGACCTTTTATCTCTGTCACATGACCTTTTACCTCTGTCACATGACCTTGTACCTCTGTCACATGACCTTTTACCTCTGTCACATGACCTTGTACCTCTGTCACATGACCCTGTACCTCTGTCACATGACCCTATACCTCTGTCACATGACCTTGTACCTCTGTCACATGACCTTTTACCTCTGTCACATGACCCTGTACATCTGTCACATGACCTTTTACCTCTGTCACATGACCCTGTACCTCTGTCACATGACCTTTTACCTCTGTCACATGACCTTGTACCTCTGTCACATGACCCTGTACCTCTGTCACATGACCTTGTAACTCTTTCACATGGCCCTGCATGTCCTCACGTGACTGTTCACCTGTAGTTTCAAGACGGAGCTCAGTCATTGGCCAGCGGTTTGTTGGGGGAGGGGCTTTGACAAACAACAGCTCACTTTGACTCCTCTGTTTGTTTTTCTTGTTTCCTCCTGTCCTCCTCCTGTCCTCCTCCTGTCCTCCTCCTCTCCTCCTCCTGTCCTCCTCCTGTTCTCCTGTCCTCTTCCTGTCCTCCTCCTCTCCTCCTCCTGTCCTCCTCCTGTCCTCCCCCCATCCTCCTGTCCTCTTCCTGTCTTCTCTCTCTCCTCCTCCTGTCCTCTTCCTGTCTTCTCCCTGTCCTCCTCCTCTCCTCCTCCTGTCCTCCTGTCCTCCTCCTGTCCTCCTCCTGTCCTCTTCCTGTCTTCTCCCTGTCCTCCTCCTCTCCTCCTCCTGTCCTCCTCCTGTCCTCTTCCTGTTCTCCTCTCCTCCTCCTCTCCTCCCCCCATCCTCCTGTCCTCTTCTTGTCCTCTCACTCTCCTCCTCCTGTCCCCCTCCTGTCCTCTTCCTGTCTTCTCCCTGTCCTCCTCCTCTCCTCCTCCTGTCCTCCTCCTGTCCTCTTCCTGTTCTCCTCTCCTCCTCCTCTCCTCCCCCCATCCTCCTGTCCTCTTCCTGTCTTCTCCCTCTCCTCCTCCTGTCCCCCTCCTGTCCTCTTCCTGTCTTCTCCCTGTCCTCCTCCTCTCCTCCTCCTGTCCTCCTGTAGTTTCCGTCCCCAGAGTGGGACACGGTGACCCCTGAAGCCAAAGACCTCATCAATAAGATGTTGACCATTAACCCGTCCAAACGCATCACAGCAGCCGAGGCGCTCAAACACCCCTGGATCTCTGTGAGCTGCACTCTCACACACACTCGGCACATGTTCGTGTTTATCACCATGACAACGAGGATAATGATGATGATGATGTTGTCTTCCTCACAGCATCGCTCCACGGTGGCGTCCTGTATGCACAGACAGGAAACAGTCGAGTGTCTGAAGAAGTTCAACGCCAGGAGGAAACTAAAGGTAGGTCAGAGGTCACTGTTGGCGTGTGGAGACACGACGCTCTGACACACACCGGACCGTTCTGTTATTCAGACCGCCACATGCTCAGACCGCCACACTTTCTTTAAACGGCAGCATCTCACTTTGGTTCAGAACGTCAGGTCAGATCAAACGCAGCCTTCGTCGCCTGCGTCTCTGGGTGATGATGTCACAGGACGTCACGCCTCAGTTTCTGACTTTCAACTTAAAGTTCATTTAAAATCTGATATTTGTCTCAAAGTTTTTAGGAGACTTCCTGTTAAATATTCATCCTTCTCTTCTTCCTTGTTTCCTTCCATCCCTCCTCCTGTCATTCCTCTCCCTCCCTTCTGTCTTTCTTCCTTCCTTCCATCCTCCCTTCCTTATTTCCTCCTGTCATCTCCCTGCTTCCTTCCTCTCGTTTTGCTTTTTATTTCCTTCTTCCTTCATCCCTCTCCCTCCTTTCTTTTTTCCCTTTGTCCTCCTTTCCTTTCCTTCATTTCTTCCTTTGTTTTCTCCCCCCCCCTCTTCTCTCCCTCTCTTCCTTCCTTTACTTCCTCATCCTTTTACCCTCTCTTCCTTCCTCTCTTACCTTGTTCTTCTTTCTTTTCCTCTGTCCTTTCTGTATTCATCCTCCTCACTTTCTTCCTTCCTTCCTCTTTTCTTTACTTCCTCCCTTTCTTCTGCCCTTACTTCTTTCCTCCCTCCCTTCCCTCCTTGTCTGCTTTCCTTCAGGGAGCCATCCTAACCACCATGTTGGCCACCAGGAATTTCTCTGGTGAGTTTCCAGCTGCTGTCGAGTCTCATCGTGTTTGACCTTTGACCTGTTGGTGTCACAGTAGCAGACACAGAGACTAACCAATCAGCTGCCGGCTTACACACAATTAACAGGTTAACACTGTGTGTGTGTGTGTGTGTGTGTGTGTGTGTGTCAGCAGCAGCTGTCATAAAGTTTCAAACACACTCAGGAACCACCGAGCTAAAGATAGACTGGAAACCACCGACAGAGACAGACACACAGAAAGACAGACAGACAGACAGACAGACAGATGATTAAACTGTAAACATGTTTGTTGACAAATAAACATTGATCTAATTAATGAGTTTAACATAAACAAGTTCTAAACGTGTCGTCAGTGTGAACACAGGAATGTGTCTCTGCTACTATCTCAAGTTGAACCTAAATTTGGCCTCAGCTCTCTCCCTCTGTCTGTCTGTCTGTACGCAGCCACCCTGCAGACAGACAGACAGACAGACAGACAAACAGAGGACCAGCTGCAGTCAGACTCGGGGGCAGGAAGCAGCTCTGTCTTTTTTAGGACTCTTGTCTTTTATCTGACGTCACTTTATTTCCTCGAGTCAGACTGGACTGTAAAACCTTTCTAAAGTTGTAGTTTTATTTTGAAGTACTTCCTGTCAGATTGCGGGGGGGGGGGGCATGTAGACAGAGGTTACGATGCCGTCTCTCCTCTTCTCTGCGTTCGTTCCTTTCTCTCTGACTCTGCTGCTTCTGTTTCTCCTCGTCCTCGTCCCTCGATCAGGAGGAAAGAGTGGAAGCAACAAGAAGGCCGACGGAGTCAAGGTAAACTCCTCCTCTTTGTTTGTTTGTTTGTTTACATGTTATTATTATTACTGTTACTGCAGTGACTGTAATTCAGCAGCTAACAGGACAGAGTAGTTGAGATGTGTCACGTCACACACACACAGTGTTTATCTGAGCTCAGGTAAACAGGTTATCGTCCTGTGGTCAGCCTCACCTGTGATCACCTCCAGCACCTCGCCCAGTGCTGAACTCCACCCAGTGGCTGCAGGAGATATTACAGTGGAACACACAGTGAATAACGTCTGGTTCAGTTAATGTTTTAATTAAAGGGACAGTTCAGAGTTTTCACAGTGTGTTGTTTGTGTTTACCTGCAGTCAGTGTGTTTACCTACAGTCAGTGTGTTTACCTACAGTCAGTGTGTTTACCTGTGTTTACCTACAGTCAGTGTGTTTACCTGCAGTCAGTGTGTTTACCTACAGTCAGTGTGTTTACCTACAGTCAGTGTGTTTACCTGTGTTTACCTACAGTCAGTGTGTTTACCTACAGTCAGTGTGTTTACCTGTGTTTACCTACAGTCAGTGTGTTTACCTACAGTCAGTGTGTTTACCTGTGTTTACCTACAGTCAGTGTGTTTACCTACAGTCAGTGTGTTTACCTGTGTTTACCTACAGTCAGTGTGTTTACCTACAGTCAGTGTGTTTACCTGTGTTTACCTACAGTCAGTGTGTTTACCTACAGTCAGTGTGTTTACCTACAGTCAGTGTGTTTACCTGCAGTCAGTGTGTTTACCTACAGTCAGTGTGTTTACCTACAGTCAGTGTGTTTACCTGTGTTTACCTACAGTCAGTGTGTTTACCTACAGTCAGTGTGTTTACCTGCAGTCAGTGTGTTTACCTACAGTCAGTGTGTTTACCTACAGTCAGTGTGTAGCAGGCGTCAGTCAGCAGTTTGGAGTCTGACACTCAGTACATGTACATGCTCACAGTAGTGGAGCTAAGCTCATAGCTCAGCTGATCAGTCAAGTCAGACTTCTCGTCTTGTCTGAGTATACATGCAGAAGAGAAAATCAAATTTCTGACCAAGTACGTCTGACTCCACCTCTATAGGTGGTGCTGTGTCCTTTTTAATATAGTGCGTATTGAACTAGTTCCTGTTGACCTGAAGAGGAATAATAAATTAAATTAAAGCTGCAAGCAGCATTGAACGGGCCCTCGCACCTTCACGTAACTCGAGGGTGCTGGCAGGATGCCGGTTGACACCGCCGTTTATTCCTGTTGAGGCAGACCCCTCACGCAGGAATTACACGTCATATCCCTCAAATCATACAAAGACATGTCATTTTGGCAGTAGGTGGCGCCGTACTAATAACCAAGTATTGGTGTATAGATGTGTTGAGGGCAGGACTGTCATCAATCCTGTGAAATTTGGGGAAGAGTGGAACATGTATGGTGAAGTTGTGAACCAGTTACAAGCAAATTCAAAATGGCGGACTTCCTGCTGGGTTTGTTTCATAGGTGTCTGTCAAACCACCTTCGGGGACTGCTTCCTAGAACAGTTATGGGGGCGCTGATGAGCCATGTTGGTACATCGAAGATCAAAAATCACCTCACACAACACCAATTGGATCCTGTTATATGTGTGCCAAGTTTCATTACTTTACAAGCATCCCTTACCCCTCAAATACAAGCTTGTGGTTTATGGCAAATAAGGCGTTGCCACGGTGACAGCGTTTGACGAGACATCATGGTTTTCACAATATAGCATTACCAACATCGTAAGGCCTTTCTGACCAAATGTGAGTTGGATAAGGTCAACGTCCTGAGAGCAGCACCTTAAATTCTAAAACATGGCTTTGTCTGTTTCCACCAGGGGGCACTATGACAAATACGAAATTTCTGCATGTAGACGTGATCAGGGCGGGACTATTATATATCCAGTGAAGTTTGGTGCAGATCAGAACATTTACCCAGCAATTTTGTTTTTCATGGCGAGACATCAAACTTCGCCGCCACCTGACGGCCAAACCGTTTAACGATCTACTAATCTTTTGATAACTTTCGATTACAACGTTGTCTAGGTGGCACACAGTGATTTTGAAGTCGTTCTGATTAATCCTGTAGGAGGAGTTCGTTAAAATACAACACGTGCAAAGAGCCAAAAATGGCCGCAAAATTCAAAATGGCCGACTTCCTGTTGGGTTTGGTCTATGGGTGCAAGAGGCTTTTATGTGCGTCTGGGTGTGATACATGTGGGTACTGATTTTCATGCATATCAGTGAACGTCCTAGGGGTGTTACTTTTATGAATGGGCGTGACCAAGTCATTTAGCCACGCCCATCAATAAAACTCATATCACATGTTCAGGCCTGGACTGTTAACACACATGTGAAGTTTCAGGCAGATATGACCAAGGACACTGAAGTTAAGGCCACTTTTATGCGTTTTAGCGAAACATCGACTTTGCCGCGCTCTGGGCGCAACGCCGTTTGACGATACGTCACAATCTTCATAATGTAGCATTACCAAGGTCTTGAGGCCTTTCTGACCAAATTTGAGTTGGATATGCTGAACGTGCTCAGAGCTGCACCTCAAAGTCTAAAACATGGCATTTCCTTTTACCAGCAGGGGGCGCTATGACAAATACAAAATTCCTGCATGTAGACATGTTCAGGGCGGGACTATTATATATCCAGTGAAGTTTGGTGCAGATCGGACCATTTACCCCAAAGTTATAGCAATTTTGTTTTTCATGGCGAGATGTCAAACTTCGCCGCCAAAAAGTCGATTCCCCCCTCAACGGGTAACTGATCTTTTAATAACTTTTGATCGCAAAGTAGTGTAGATGATACACAGCGATTTTGAAGCCGTTCTGATTAATCCTGTAGGAGGAGTTCGTTAAAATACAACACGTGGAAAACGCCAAAAATGGCCGCTAAATTCAAAATAGCCGACTTCCTGTTCGGTTTGGCCTATGGCTCCAAAAGACTTTTTTCTGCGTCTGGGTGGGATACATATGTGTACAGATTTTCATGCATGTCGGTGAAACGTGCCGCAGGGGCTGCTGTTTAAGGGGCGTGGCCACACGTCGTGGCCACGCCCATTGCCAAAACCCATATCACATGTAAATTTCCACCACGACTGACACGTGTGCCAAATTTGGTGAGTTTTTGAGTATGTTAAAGCTCCCAAAAATGCGATTCATTAGGAGGAAGAAAAATAATATTAAAGCTGCAAGCAGCGTTGAACGGGCCCTCGCACCCCACGCAACTCGGGGCCTGGCGCGGCCGCCACCGTCTCGCCAGAGGTCGACTGGCAGACGAGGTGCTGATTGTTCGCCTCCTTCGGACAGTGTAAGAACCAATGCGTTGCGACTTCCCGTCTCCACTGGGTGGCGCTATGACTCTGACTCCTGAGCGTCATGTGGGTGTGTTCATGCCAGGACTATTATCATACATGTGAAGTTTGGAGCAGATTCGACCATTAGATCCCATGTTATAGCAATATCGTGTTTCATGGTGAGACATCAAGTGTCGACGCCATGTCACAGCCACACCGTTCCATGCTGAGCAATTCTCTTAATATGTTTTGATCACACACTTGTGTAGATGGTACACACCAGTTTTGGAGTTAATTGATTCATTTCTGGAGGAGGAGATCATTAAAATACAACACAAATACAACAGCCTCTTGCACATATAGGCCACATCCGACTTCCTGTCGGATGTGGCCTATATGTGCAAGAGGCTTTTTTGTGCGTCTGGACACGATACATGTGCATACTGATTTTCGTGTACGTCGGTGAAAGTTGTTATGGGGGACGCTGCACTTTAAGGGGCGTGGCCAAGCCATACGGCCACGCTTATTGATGAAAGTCATACTATACATTCAGGTCTGGACTGTTAACAAACATGTGAAGTTTGGTGAAGAATGGACAATGTATGCCAAAGTTATACTAATTTCGTGTTTTATGGCGAGACATCAAACTTCGTCGCCACCTGACGGCCAAACCGTTTCACGATGCAAAAATCTGCTTCTAAGTTTTGATTACACCTTTGTCTAGATGGCACACAATGATTTTGAAGTTGTTCTGATGCATCCTGTAGGTGGAGTTCATTAAAATACAACACGTGGAAAACGCCAAAAATGACCATTAAATTCAAAATGGCCGACTTCCTGTTGGGTTTGGCCAATGGGTCCAAGAGCCTTTTTTGTGCGTCTGGATGTGATACATATGTGTACCAATTTTCATGCATGTCAGTGAAACGTGTGGGTGTGGCCAAGCCATTTGGCCACGCCCATCATATCACATGTTCAGGGCTGGACTGTTAACACACATGTGAAGTTTCAGGCAGATATGACCAAGGACACTGAAGTTAAGGCCACTTAACTGCGTTTTGGCGAACCGTTGACTTCGCCGCCCTGTGGGCGGAACGCCGTTCGGCGATACGTCACAAATCTTCATCATGTAGCATTACCAACGTGTTGAGGCCTTTCTGACCAATTTTGAGTTGGATATACTGAACGTGCTGAGAGTAGCACCTCAAAGTCTAAAACATCGCTTTTCCTGTCGCCAGCAGGGGGCGCTTTGAGAACGGGGGAATTTTTTGATGTTGGCGTGATGAAGGCCGGACTATGATCATACCCAGCAAGTTTTGTGCCGATCGGACTTATCATGCCCAAGTAATAGCACTTTTGTTTTTTGGGTTTTTTTTGGCGAGACGTCAAACTTCGCCGCCACCTGACAGCCAAACCGTTTAACATAGGGAAAATCGTATGATAACTTTTGATGATCAAGTGGTCTAGTTGCAGCACGCCAAATTTGAAGCCGATCCGATGAATCATGTAGGAGGAGATAGAAAAAGTACGAGGAGTGCGAATCGCCCAATCTGGCGTCAAATTCAAATTGGCCGACTTCCTGTTGGGTTTGGCACATGGCTGCAAGAGGCTTTTTTATACGTCTTTCAGTGATGCATGTGCGTACCAAGTTTCATAGATGTAGGTCAAACCAGCTTCGGGGGCTGTTTCGTAGAAAATTTGTAGGGGGCGCTGTTGAGCCATGTTGGCATATCAGAGCCGAAAAATCACATCAGAAAATGCATATTGGATCCTGTCATATGTGTGTCAAGTTTCATGACATTACAAGCATCCCTTACCCGTCAAAAACAACTTCGTGTTTTATGGCGAATAAGGCGTTGCCACGGTGACCAAACATCACCAAGCTTTACAGCTGGCCTCAGGAGTGACTCCACATCATGCTCGCCAAATTTCATGCGAATCGATGAATTTTATGTCACTTGATTTTTCTCTGATTATAGCGCCCCCTATTGGCTAATTTCTGCCAAATTGGGCTAGGATCGTCTGGATGACGTCTGAAAGAAGTGAATTGAGTTTGACATTGATATCTTTTACTTTGACAAAAATATGCAAAGGTATGTGTTTTTTAGCTAGCAGAAAAAAACTGTTTATTTTTAGCTAGCCTAATTTTTGGAGTAGCAAAATTCTTTTGATAACTTTTGGTCAGGCCAGTCTGGAGATTGCATGTGCAAAGTTTTGTGAAGATGGAGATTAAACGCTAGGAGGAGTTCGAAAAAGTAGGTTTTTGATGTATAGTAAAGTACAAAGAGAAATTTGCAGTGGGAGTGGGCGTGGCCTATGTCAGAAGATGCGACACTATTTAGGGAACACGTGGATATAAAATTTATGAAGATGTGATTTAAAATGTGGAAGTTACAGGCCAAAATGCGTTTGTATCTCTTATAGCGCCACCTAGTGGAGAAGACGCACAATTTTTGCTATGGTTGGTCTGTATGCTATTCTATATATACCCTGTGAATTTCACAGCCCTCAGCATAATACTTGGGCTGAAATAAATGTTTGTTTTTTATCTTGTAATAAGCCACGCCCACTTTTACCAGTCGTGACTACCTTCAAGATATGGCGTCAGGACAGGCCCAGCATAATACTCACCAAATTTCATAAATATCGGTGCAGCCATTTACCAGATATAAATTTCCCATATTTGCAGCGCCCCCTAGTGGCCAAAATTAGCTAAATTTGGTTCATTCTCTCACAGGCACATATCAAGCAAGGATCTCAGATTTGGTGTTGTTAGCATTTATTTTGACCGAAATATGCCACCGTTCGCCTTTTTATAGCTAGCTAGAAAAATTTATTCATTAATAATTTGAGCATATTATGACCAATCAAAATTCCTTTGATAACTTTAGATCAGGTCCAGCCGAAGACTGTACTTGCCAAGTTTCACGCTGAACGGACAAAACCCTAAGGAGGAGTTCGAAAAAGTAGGTTGTCCAGTTTTTGCGATGTTGTGAAAAACATGATAGGCAGAAATGGGAGTGGCCCTGCCCAGGTGATTCAGCACTATTCAGGGAATCTGTGGATATGAGGTTTTTGAATGTGTGACATATGGTCTGGGAGTTATAGCCCAAAACACGTTGAAAATGAGTAGGGGGCGCTGTTGAGCCATCTTGGCACATGAAAACACAAAAATCACATCAGACAACACAATTTGGGATGTCTGATGTGTGTGCCAAGTTGCGTGAGTTTTCGAGTGTCCCTTGCCCCTCAAAAACAACCTCGTGTTTTATGGCGAATAAGGTGGCGCCACAGTGACAGCGTTGGACGATACCTCAAAGGCTTCTGCTTTGACCATCAACAAGGTCTTGGGAGTATGTATTTGCAAAATTGAGGTGGTTCGGGGGAACCTGGTAGAAGAGGGACATGAAAGAATGAAAAAAGTAACCTTCTGCCGCCAGTAGGTGGCGCTATGATGCTGATTCAAAATTTCTGTATAGATGTTTTCAGGGCTGGACAGTTATCATATGTGTGAAGTTTTGGAAAGATATGTCCACGTAGAGTCAAGTTACAGCTACTTTGGTCATCATGGCGAAACATCAAAGTTGGCCGCCACGCCAAGGTCACGCCCTTTGACGAAAATTCACAGTTTTCCATAGAAAGCATCATCAAGGCCTTATGGATAATTTCACCAAGTATGAGGTTGATGTGTTCAACTTTGGAGGAGATGTGCTTCAAAGTGTAAAACATGACATTTTCTACTGCCAGTAGGGGGCGCTATATTAATCACAAATTATTGACATGTAGATCTCTTCAGAGCAGGACTGTCATCAATCCTGTGAAGTTTGGGGAAGATTGGAGCATGTATGTTGGAGTAATAAACTACTTCCTGCGTTATAATACTACTTCCTGTTTGTAACGAAGTTTGAGGTCCCGGCACGGTCACACGGTGTGAAAACTCAAGCTTTTGATAACTTTTCGTCTTCAGTTTATGTTGGTGGGACAGACCGAGTTTGAATGCGATCGGACAAAATCTCTAGGAGGAGTTCTTTCATTTATGACCCCTGCAAATGGCCAAAAATACATGAAACTTCCACATTCAATTCAAAATGGCCGACTTCCTGTTGAGTTTAGGGCATGGGCCCAAGAGGCTTTTTTGTCCGTCTCGGCGTGCTACATATGTGTACCAAAATTCGTACGCTTCGGACAAAGTTAAAGCAGGGGGCTTTGATTTTGAAAACTGTTAGGGGGCGCCGTTGAGCCATTTTGTCACGCCCCTTTGTAATGACCATAAAATATCGAATTTTTCACCAGACGTGACGAGTGTGCAAAATTCTGGGACTTTTTGAGTACGTTCAGGCCCTCAAAAATGCAATCATAAGATAAAAAAAAAAAAATAAATAATAATAAGAATAAGAATTCCTTCGGTTTCAATAGGGCTCTCGCACGGTACGTGCTCGGGCCCTAATTAAAGCTGCAAGCAGCGTTGAGCGGGCCCTTGCACCCCACGCAACTCGGGGTCTGGCGTGGCCGCCACCGTGTCGCCAGAGGTCGACCGGCAGACGAGGCGCTGAATGTTCGCCTCCTTCGGACAGTGTAGGAACCAATGTGTTGCGACTTCCCGTCTCCACTGGGTGGCGCTATGACTCTGACTCCTGAGCGTCATGTGGGTGTGTTCATGCCAGGACTATTATCATACATGTGAAGTTTGGAGCAGATTCGACCATTAGATCCCATGTTATAGCAATATCGTGTTTCATGGTGAGACATCAAGTGTCGACGCCATGTCACAGCCACACCGTTCCATGCTGAGCAATTCTCTTAATATGTTTTGATCACACACTTGTGTAGATGGTACACACCAGTTTTGGAGTTAATTGATTCATTTCTGGAGGAGGAGATCATTAAAATACAACACGTGGAAAACGCCAAAAATGACTGTAAATTTCAAAATGGCCGACTTCCTGTCGGGTGTGGCCTATCTGTGCAAGAGGCTTTTTTGTGCGTCTGGACACGATACATGTGCATACTGATTTTCGTGCACGTCGATGAAAGTTGTTATGGGGGACGCTGCACTTTAAGGGGCGTGGCCAAGCCATACGGCCACGCTTATTGATGAAAGTCATACTATACATTCAGGTCTGGACTGTTAACAAACATGTGAAGTTTGGTGAAGAATGGACAATGTATGCCAAAGTTATACTAATTTCGTGTTTTATGGCGAGACATCAAACTTCGCCACCTGACGGCCAAACCGTTTCATGATGCAAAAATCTGCTCATAAGTTTTGATTACACCTTTGTCTAGATGGCACACGATGATTTTGAAGTTGTTCTGATGCATCCTGTAGGTGGAGTTCATTAAAATACAACACGTGGAAAACGCCAAAAATGACCATTAAATTCAAAATGGCTGACTTCCTGTTGGGTGTGGCCTATGGGTCCAAGATGCTTTTTTGTGCGTCTGGGTGTGATACATGTGTGTACCAATTTTCATGCATGTTGGTGAAACGTGCTACGGGGGCTGGTGTTTAAAGGGCGTGGCCATGTCATTTAGCCACGCCCCTTATGAAATTAATATCATATGCTCAGGGCGAGACCAGTGACGTACATGTGAAGTTTCAGGCAGATCCGACCAAGTACACCAAAGTTAGAGCCACTTCATGGGTTTCGGCGAAACGTCAACCTTCGCCACTCCGTCACGGCGAAACCGTTTGACGAGACATTATGATCTTCACAATATAGCATGGCCAACATGTTAAGGCCTTTCTGACCAAATTTGAGTTGAATATGGTAAATGTGGTCAGAGCAGCACCTCAAAGTGTAAAACATGGTATTTCCTGTTGCCAGCAGGGGGCGCTATGACAATTACTGAATTTTTTGATGTAGATGTGTTCAGGGCGGGACTATTATCCATCATGTGAAGTTTGGTGCAGATAGGATCATCTACACCAAAGTTGTAGTAGTTGTAGTATAATTTCGTGTTTTTGGCGAGATATCCAAATTGACCCTTCCGCAGCGACCGCGCCCTTCGACGTGACGAAGATCTTTTAATAACTTTTGATCCCACTGTAGTCGAGCACGCACAGGTAAATTTTTAAGTCAATCCGATAAAATCTGTAGGAGGAGTTCGCTCAAGTACAACGTGTGGAAATGGCCAAAAATGACCTTATTTTGAAAAAACAATTCAAAATGGCCGACTTCCCGTTTGGTTTAGGGTGTCGCTCCAAGAGGCTTTTTTGTGCGTCCCGGGATGATACATATGTGTACCAAATTTCATACGCCTAGGGCAAAGTTAAAGCAGGGGGCTTCGATTTTGAAAACTGTTAGGGGGCGCCATTGAGCCATTTTGCCACGCCCCTTTGTAACGACCATAAAATATCGAAATTTTCACCAGACGTGACGAGTGTGCAAATTTTCCTGACTTTTTGGGCATGTTCAGGCCCTCAAAAATGCGATCAAAGGTTTAAAAGAAAAATAATACGAATAATTTTTATGATTTCAATAGGGCTCTCGCACGGTTCGTGCTCGGGCCCTAATAATTCCTTCAATTTCAATAGGGTCCTCGCACCGCTAGGTGCTCGGGCCCTAACGAGGGAATTTTTTTATGTTGGCGTGTTGAAGGTGGGACTATGATCATACCCAGCAAGTTTGGTGCCGATCGGACTTCTAAGTGAAAAGTTGTCTCATTTCATTTTTCATGGCGAAAGGCCAATCTTCGCCACCCTATAGCGGCCACGCCCTTTGACGAACGCAAGATCTTTCAATAACTTTTGATCACAAAGGGGTCTAGTTGATGCACGCCGAATTTGAAGCCGATCCGATGAATCATGTAGGACGAGATAGAAAAAGTACGAGGAGTGCGAATCGCCCAATCTGGCGGTTAAACTCAAAATGGCTGACTTCCTGTTGGGTCAAGCCATTGAGTCCAAGAGGCTTTTTTGTGCGTCTGGATGTGATACATATGTGTACCAATTTTCGTGCATGTCAGTGAAACGTGCCGCAGGGGCTGATGTTTAAAGGGTGTGGCCAAGACATTTGGCCACGCCCATCAACGAAATTCATATCACATGTTCAGGCCTGGACCGTTAACACACATGTGAAGTTTCAGGCAGATATGACCAAGGACACTGAAGTTAAGGCCACTTTCCTGCGTTTTGGCGAACCGTCGACTTCGCCGCCCTCTGGGCGCAACGCCGTTTGACGATACATCACAATCTTCATCATGTACCATTACTAACGTGTTGAGGCCTTTCTGACCAAATTTGAGTTGGATATGCTGACCGTGCTCAGAGCTGCACCTCAAAGTGTAAAACATCACTTTTCCTGTCGCCAGCAGGGGGCGCTTTGAGAACGGGGGAATTTTTTGATGTTGGCGTGATGAAGGCCGGACTACGATCATACCCAGCAAGTTTTGTGCCGATCGGACCTATCATGCCCAAGTAATAGCACTTTTGTTTTTGTTTTGTTTTTTTTGCGAGACGTCAAACTTCGCCGCCACCTGACGGCCAAACCGTTTAACGATGGAAAAATCTTTTAATAACTTTTGATCATCAAGTGGTCTAGTTGCAGCACGCCAAATTTGAAGCCGATCCGATGAACCGTGTAGGAGGAGATAGCTCTGAGAGAACACTTGCAAATCGCCAAAATCGGTAAAAAAATGAATATTCAAATCAAAATAGCCGGCTTCCTGTTGGTTTTAGAAAAAAGTCCAAGCGCGCATTTTCGTGCGTCTTGGGATGATACACGACCTCCCCGAATTTCGGGGAATTTGGTCAAATGGGCTGCCGGTGGCAGCCGATTGAAATTTTCTAGGGGGCGCCATTTTGCAACTGGCATCGTTGAGATTTTGTGTACACATAAATTTTCACTTAGACGAATATGCACGCCAAATTTGGTGAGTTTTCGAATATGTTAAAGCCCCCAAAAACGCGATTCATTAAAAAAAAAAAAAAATAATCCTAAGGAAAACAATAGGGGCCTCGCACCGTCTTCGGTGCTCGGGCCCTAATTAAATAAATCCACGTTTCTTGTTTTCCTACCATCCATAAACTTCAACATGTTTAGCTCCTTTAGCTGTCGGAGCATGAATGTAGTTTCCTCGTCCGTCCAGAAGTGCGTCTTCTGCTTCTCGGTCGCCATGGTGTTTGTTTGTTTGTTTTTCCAGGAGTGAACTGCTGCTACGTCATCTCCTTCTTCTTCAGGGTGAAAGACCGCGAAAGAAAAAGTGGTGCATGTGCAGAACGCCGAGTCTGACTCCAGTCGGACTAAATGGCACACATACATGCAGCAATAGTTTGATTTACAATCCAATTATCTAGGTGTGTTAGTCGAGCTACGGATAGTCCAGTTTCAGTCAGACTAAGCTGTTTACATGCATTTAAAAGTCCAATCTCAGTCAGACTAAGCCAATAATTTGATTTTCTCAAGCTGCATGTAATCGCACTGAGAGACGCTCAGTGACGTCCTGCTGTGGACTTTATGATGAGCACACATTAACCTGTTGCTGCAGTGTTTAACTGGGCTGATACAAACAGTTCTGAATGGATGTATAATCGACAGTATCAGTATGTTGTGAACTCCCAGAGGCAAACTGTAGATAGAAAATTTAATGTAATTGAGTTTAATTTAAAAAGCCTTCATGAGGAACCTGTTTGCTGCAGTTTGTGTGTGGGAATTAAACGTGTGTGACACATGAACCACAGCCAGTGTGAGCGATGGTAAGATTTAAAAGCAGAAAGCTGTGAGCAGGACGTTGGACGGAGCAAATTACAACAAAACACCAAAACACGACCTGCCGCTGAAAGACAAGGGAAAAACACCTGTCAGTAGACAGAGTCATGAAGCTACCTGTCTCATTTGATCTTATTTTGATTGTCTTATGTCGTAATAACACACGTTACAGATGCTGTTGTGCACAGATATACTGCTGTCAGATTTTGATTCGTCCTTTGGTGCCTCGGGCCCAAAAAGTTTAAAGCCACTGCTTTAGACACCTAAAATATATATATCAGTTTAAGTGTACGATATATTGAGAGCATAAGCACAGCTTTATCTTTCTGTCAGACAGCCTGCTTCAGTGAAGAAGCTGTAACAGCTCCAGTAACTTCTACGCTCTCGTCACAGCCAGACTCCATTAATAAAACCAGTGATTTAACACCAGTGAACACTGGAGCTGCTGGTCTACTGCTGCCTCCACCAGTTAGTGTCTCTGTGTCACTGTGTGACTGTGGTGTTTAAAGGGTTAATTCAGATTCACCACAGTAACACAGAGACACTAACTGGTGGAGGCAGCAGTAGACCAGCAGCTGCTGTGTTCACTCATGTCAAATCACTGGTTTTATTAATGGAGTCTGGCTGTGAGCAGATAATCATTGTCCATGTTGAGGTGTGACAGCTGATCAGAACTTTGTTGTTGTTGTAGGAGTCATCTGAGAGCACGAACACCACCATCGAGGATGAAGATACCAGAGGTACACACACACACACATCCCTGTCCTTCTGTCTCTGTGAGGTCCATCACTCAGTCTGTCTACAGTCCCAGCTGGATGAGGACATTTAACTGGACTCCTGTCCTTGTCCCAGTCTACAAGCACGGGAGGCCTCAGTATGTGCGACTCCTCTCTGATAGGTGGAGATATGCCCCCTTTCAGCTTGTTAGTATTGGACCTTTTTCCTGTTGACCTATTACGTCACAGACCAAACTATGGACAAACAAGTTAGCTACGGTTAGCTAGCAGCTAACTGGTACCATGGTGGACAACTTTACAGCTCTGTACATTTGGTCCGTCCAAAAAGTCACGGCTCTGGATGTAGATTTCTCCATGTTGTTACCAGCTTCTTCTTCTCTTACACATTTAATGCTATTGGACTTCCGGGTCAAAGCCCGGGGCGGAAACTGTGGAGCATGCTCAGAGCGCCTCGGCCAGTTTGGGTCTGACTGACTGTATACATGCAGGAGTCACATGATCTGGGTGTGTTAGTCCCACTGGGACTCATTCACTTTAGGACCATCTCACTCACACTGACATGTTCACATGGATTTACTCTGTCGTCATGGAAACAGACTGAGCGTGTCGCTCTAACACACAAGAGCCTGAGTGGCTCCACACCATGAACACGCCAGCGTACGCCTGTGGAGCACTGAGAAGGCAGAGCCTGCATAGTATGTGACAGTTTTCAGGTCGGCTGGATCCACCGCTAAATTTCAGCAGCGATGTTTACGTCGCCACGACCACCTGACCCATGCAGAGAACTGATGATGTCATTCAGTCTTACATCACATCCGCCTGTGAACATCACCGACTGTACAGGAAGTCACTGGTCAGTTAGTAAAGTTACCACGGCGTCTGTCCCGTAGGCCGACGTTGTTGTCGGTGTTTGATTGGCTGACGCCGTTTTCCCTCGCCATTACGTGTTTAGCGGAGAAGCGGCGCACTGAAGTGGAGCGGACCCGCTGTGACATCAGTTCCACACTGATGCGTTACCATGACAACACGCCTGTTTGGTGGAGCGAAGTGAAAATAGAACACGATGTCAGGCGACAGTGAGCAGACGTGTTGATGTCGAACAGCCTCGATGTCAGCGTCTGTCCATCTCATCTCGCTCCTCATTGGTCCTGCTGTACCGCCTGACAACAGCGTGACGACAGCATTAGTCCCGCCCACTGGGCTGATTGGCTGACTGAGTCCCACTGGGCCACTCACTGGTTGATTTTATTTTAACTGTGAAACATCACGATGTCGCACCATCACCATAACTATGATACTAACCTGTCTGTCTTTCTGCCTGTCTGTGTGTCTGTGTGTCTGTCTGTCTGTGTGTCTGCCTGTCTGTCTGTCTGTCTGTCTGTCTGTGTGTCTGTCTGTCTGTGTGTCTGTCTGTCTGTCAGTGAGGAAACAGGACATCATCAAAGTCACGGAGCAGCTCATCGAGGCGATCAGCAATGGAGACTTTGAGAGCTACACGTATGTAACACACTGCTGAGGCTCTTATTGTGAAATTCCCTTCCTGTTTAAAGATCCGTCCACACTGAGAACGATAAAATGACTGTAACTGTTTTGGCTCAGGTGGGCGGAGCAGTCCACGCCACAACGATAACGTCATTGGATCGCTTTCAGAGCGACTTGATGAACGATGGAAACACTGACGGCCAATCAGAATCCATGAACCCTGCGACACCTGAGAGTGCACGTGAGGTCTAACGTCCTGTTTGACGACCGGCAGGTCACCATCTGCGCTGATGTCACCTCATACAAAAGTTGACATTAACCTGTCCTCAGAAGACGTTAAACTGTCGTAACAAAGCGTACGATCCTCCGAACTGACTCAGCACAGTAATGATCCCTGTCATCATCTGTAGGGTGCGCTTTTATTTTGAAATTCTGTGTCACTATTAACCACACGTCATACGTCAGATAAAATGCTCCTCGCTAACCTCTCACTACAGTAACAGTTCTCCAGGAATGAGTTAGCTTGTTAGCATGTTAGCACTTCATATCGTCGTCCAAAGACTTGATGGCATCATGATGATGAAACTGGACGCTCACGGCGTTATCGTTCTTGGCGTGGACGTCCCTGTACGGACTGACGTTGATCATTGTAGGACTCTTATTGTGAAAACCTGTCCTGACTGTAACTGTCTGTCCTCTCAGTAAAATGTGTGACCCGGCTGTGACGGCGTTCGAGCCCGAGGCGTTGGGGAATCTGGTCGAAGGCCTGGACTTCCACCGCTTTTATTTTGAAAACTGTGAGCTGAGCCGAACTTCCTGCATGACTGACGTTTGGTTACGGCGGTGTATGTTACTGTAACACCTGTCCGCTGTCTCTGTGTCCTCAGTGTGGTCCAAGAACAGTAAACCGGTCCACACCACCATCCTGAACCCTCACATCCACCTGGTCGGGGACGAGGCCGCCTGCATCGCTTACATCAGAGTGACGCAGTACATCGACGCCAACGGGACGCCTCGCACTGCCCAATCAGAGGAGACCAGGGTGTGGCACCGCCGCGACGGGAAGTGGCAGATCGTTCATTTCCACCGCTCAGGCTCCCCCTCCACGCTCAGCAAGTAAGAACAGGTCAGAGGTCAGTTTGATCGCCATCAGACAGGTCAGAGGTCAGACCTCAGTAAGAACAGGTCTAAAACGGATGTTTTTTTCCTTCAACAACACACACATGGTTACATTTAGCCAACACACACACACATGGTTACATTTAGCCAACACACACACATGGTTACATTTAGCCAACACACACACATGGTTACATTTAGCCAACACACACACACACGTGGTTACATTTAGCCAACACACACACACATGGTTACATTTAGCCAACACACACACATGGTTACATTTAGCCAACACACACACACACGTGGTTACATTTAGCCAACACACACACACATGGTTACATTTAGCCAACACACACACACTTGGTTACATTTAGCCAACACACACACACACGTGGTTACATTTAGCCAACACACACACATGGTTACATTTAGCCAACACACACACACACGTGGTTACATTTAGCCAACACACACACACGTGGTTACATTTAGCCAACACACACACATGGTTACATTTAGCCAACACACACACACGGTTACATTTAGCCAACACACACACACATGGTTACATTTAGCCAACACACACACACACACACACGTGGTTACATTTAGCCAACACACACACACAGTTACATTTAGCCAACACACACACACACGTGGTTACATTTAGCCAACACACACACACACACACATGGTTACATTTAGCCAACACACACACACAGTTACATTTAGCCAACACACACACACGTGGTTACATTTAGCCAACACACACACACGTGGTTACATTTAGCCAACACACACACACACGTGGTTACATTTAGCCAACACACACACACATGGTTACATTTAGCCAACACACACACACGTGGTTACATTTAGCCAACACACACACATGGTTACATTTAGCCAACACACACACACGTGGTTACATTTAGCCAACACACACACACGTGGTTACATTTAGCCAACACACACACACACACACATGGTTACATTTAGCCAACACACACACATGGTTACATTTATCCAACACACACACATGGTTACATTGAGCCAACACACACGTGGTTACATTTAGCCAACACACACACACACACACACACATGGTTACATTGAGCCAACACACACGTGGTTACATTTAGCCAACACACACACACGTGGTTACATTTAGCCAACACACACACATGGTTACATTTAGCCAACACACACGTGGTTACATTTAGCCAACACACACACGTGGTTACGTTTGGCCAACACACACACACGTGGTTACATTTAGCCAACACACACACACGTGGTTACATTTAGCCAACACACACACACACACGGTTACATTTAGCCAACACACACACATGGTTACATTGAGCCAACACACACGTTGTTACATTTAGCCAACACACACACGGTTACATTGAGCCAACACACACGTTGTTACATTTAGCCAACACACACACGGTTACATTTAGCCAACACACACACACATGGTTACATTTAGCCAACACACACACACACACACGTGGTTACATTTAGCCAACACACACACACACGTGGTTACATTTAGCCAACACACACACACATGGTTACATTTAGCCAACACACACACACATGGTTACATTTAGCCAACACACACACACATGGTTACATTTAGCCAACACACACACATGGTTACATTTAGCCAACACACACACACTTGGTTACATTTAGCCAACACACACACACACGGTTACATTTAGCCAACACACACACACACGTGGTTACATTTAGCCAACACACACACATGGTTACATTTAGCCAACAACACACACATGGTTACATTTAGCCAACACACACACACGTGGTTACATTTAGCCAACACACACACACACGTGGTTACATTTAGCCAACACACACACATGGTTACATTTAGCCAACACACACACATGGTTACATTTAGCCAACACACACACACTTGGTTACATTTAGCCAACACACACACATGGTTACATTTAGCCAACACACACACACTTGGTTACATTTAGCCAACACACACACATGGTTACATTTAGCCAACACACACACACATGGTTACATTTAGCCAACACACACACACGTGGTTACATTTAGCCAACACACACACATGGTTACATTTAGCCAACACACACACACGGTTACATTTAGCCAACACACACACACGTGGTTACATTTAGCCAACACACACACACATGGTTACATTTAGCCAACACACACACACGTGGTTACATTTAGCCAACACACACACACGTGGTTACATTTAGCCAACACACACACACACGTGGTTACATTTAGCCAACACACACACACGTGGTTACATTTAGCCAACACACACACAAGGTTACATTTAGCCAACACACACACACGTGGTTACATTTAGCCAACACACACACACACACACACATGGTTACATTTAGCCAACACACACACATGGTTACATTTAGCCAACACACACACATGGTTACATTGAGCCAACACACACGTGGTTACATTTAGCCAACACACACACACACACATGGTTACATTTAGCCAACACACACACATGGTTACATTTAGCCAACACACACGTGGTTACATTTAGCCAACACACACACGTGGTTACGTTTAGCCAACACACACACATGGTTACATTGAGCCAACACACACGTTGTTACATTTAGCCAACACACACACGGTTACATTGAGCCAACACACACGTTGTTACATTTAGCCAACACACACACGGTTACATTTAGCCAACCCACAAACACACACGTGGTTACATTTAGCCAACACACACACACATGGTTACATTTAGCCAACACACACACGTGGTTACATTTAGCCAACACACACGTGGTTACATTTAGCCAACACACACACACGGTTACATTTAGCCAACACACACACACACACACGTGGTTACGTTTAGCCAACACATACACATGGTTACATTTAGCCAACACACACACATGGTTACATTTAGCCAACACACACGTGGTTACATTTAGCCAACACACACACATGGTTACATTTAGCCAACACACACACACGTGGTTACATTTAGCCAACACACACACACATGGTTACATTTAGCCAACACACACACACGTGGTTACATTTAGCCAACACACACACACGTGGTTACATTTAGCCAACACACACACGTGGTTACATTTAGCCAACACACACACACGTGGTTACATTTAGCCAACACACACACAAGGTTACATTTAGCCAACACACACACACGTGGTTACATTTAGCCAACACACACACACACACACACGTGGTTACATTTAGCCAACACACACACACATGGTTACATTTAGCCAACACACACACATGGTTACATTGAGCCAACACACACGTGGTTACATTTAGCCAACACACACACACACACATGGTTACATTTAGCCAACACACACGTGGTTACATTTAGCCAACACACACACGTGGTTACGTTTAGCCAACACACACACACGTGGTTACATTTAGCCAACACACACAAACGTGGTTACATTTAGCCAACACACACACACATGGTTACATTTAGCCAACACACACACATGGTTACATTGAGCCAACACACACGTTGTTACATTTAGCCAACACACACACGGTTACATTGAGCCAACACACACGTTGTTACATTTAGCCAACACACACACGGTTACATTTAGCCAACACACACACACGTGGTTACATTTAGCCAACACACACACACGTGGTTACATTTAGCCAACACACACGCACACGTGGTTACGTTTAGCCAACACACACACATGGTTACATTTAGCCAACACACACACACGTGGTTACATTTAGCCAACACACACACACGTGGTTACGTTTAGCCAACACAAACACACGTGGTTACATTTAGCCAACACACACACACACATGGTTACATTTACACACACATGGTTACATTTAGCCAACACGCATACACATGGTTACATTTAGCCAACACACACACACATGGTTACATTTAGCCAACACACACACGGTTACATTGAGCCAACACACACGTTGTTACATTTAGCCAACACACACACGGTTACATTTAGCCAACCCACAAACACACACGTGGTTACATTTAGCCAACACACACACACATGGTTACATTTAGCCAACACACACACGTGGTTACATTTAGCCAACACACACGTGGTTACATTTAGCCAACACACACACACGGTTACATTTAGCCAACACACACACACACACGTGGTTACGTTTAGCCAACACATACACATGGTTACATTTAGCCAACACACACACATGGTTACATTTAGCCAACACACACGTGGTTACATTTAGCAAACACACACACACACGTGGTTACATTTAGCCAACACACACACACGTGGTTACATTTAGCCAACACACACACAGTTACATTTAGCCAACACACACACGTAGTTGCATTTAGCCAACACACACACACGTGGTTACATTTAGCCAACACACACACGGTTACATTTAGCCAACACACACACGTGGTTACATTTAGCCAACACACACACACACACACACGGTTACATTTAGCCAATACACACACGGTTACATTTAGCCAACACACACACGTGGTTACATTTAGCCAACACACACACACGTGGTTACATTTAGCCAACACACACACACGGTTACATTTAGCCAACACACACACACACATGGTTACATTTAGCCAACACACACGTGGTTACATTTAGCCAACACACACACGTGGTTACATTTAGCCAACACACACACACACGGTTACATTTAGCCAACACACACACATGGTTACATTTAGCCAACACACACACGTGGTTACATTTAGCCAACACACACACGTGGTTACATTTAGCCAACACACACACGTGGTCACATTTAGCCAACACACACACACATGGTTACATTTAGCCAACACACACACACACGTGGTTACATTTAGCCAACACACACACGTGGTTACATTTAGCCAACACATACACACACACGGTTACATTTAGCCAACACACACACGGTTACATTTAGCCAACACACACACGTGGTTACATTTAACCAACACACACACACGTGGTTACATTTAGCCAACACACACACACATGGTTACATTTAGCCAACACACACACGGTTACATTTAGCCAACACACACACACACACGTGGTTACATTTAGACAACACACACACACGTGGTTACATTTAGCCAACACACACACACACGTGGTTACATTTAGCCAACACACACACATGGTTACATTTTGCCAACACACACACACACACGTGGTTACGTTTAGCCAACACACACACATGGTTACATTTATCCAACACACACACATGGTTACATTGAGCCAACACACACGTGGTTACATTTAGCCAACACACACGTGGTTACGTTTAGCCAACACACACACATGGTTACATTTAGCCAACACACACACATGGTTACATTTAGCCAACACACACGTGGTTACATTTAGCCAACACACACACACACACATGGTTACATTTAGCCAACACACACACATGGTTACATTTAGCCAACACATACGTGGTTACATTTAGCCAACACACACACATGGTTACATTTATCCAACACACACACATGGTTACATTGAGCCAACACACACGTGGTTACATTTAGCCAACACACACGTGGTTACATTTAGCCAACACACACACATGGTTACATTTAGCCAACACACACACATGGTTACATTGAGCCAACACACACGTGGTTACATTTAGCCAACACACACACACACACATGGTTACATTTAGCCAACACACACACATGGTTACATTTAGCCAACACATACGTGGTTACATTTAGCCAACACACACACGTGGTTACGTTTAGCCAACACACACACACGTGGTTACATTTAGCCAACACACACAAACGTGGTTACATTTAGCCAACACACACACACATGGTTACATTTAGCCAACACACACACATGGTTACATTGAGCCAACACACACGTTGTTACATTTAGCCAACACACACACGGTTACATTGAGCCAACACACACGTTGTTACATTTAGCCAACACACACACGGTTACATTTAGCCAACCCACAAACACACACGTGGTTACATTTAGCCAACACACACACACATGGTTACATTTAGCCAACACACACACGTGGTTACATTTAGCCAACACACACGTGGTTACATTTAGCCAACACACACACACGGTTACATTTAGCCAACACACACACACACACACGTGGTTACGTTTAGCCAACACATACACATGGTTACATTTAGCCAACACACACACATGGTTACATTTAGCCAACACACACGTGGTTACATTTAGCCAACACACACACATGGTTACATTTAGCCAACACACACACACGTGGTTACATTTAGCCAACACACACACACATGGTTACATTTAGCCAACACACACACACGTGGTTACATTTAGCCAACACACACACACGTGGTTACATTTAGCCAACACACACACACACGTGGTTACATTTAGCCAACACACACACACGTGGTTACATTTAGCCAACACACACACAAGGTTACATTTAGCCAACACACACACACGTGGTTACATTTAGCCAACACACACACACACACACACGTGGTTACATTTAGCCAACACACACACACATGGTTACATTTAGCCAACACACACACATGGTTACATTGAGCCAACACACACGTGGTTACATTTAGCCAACACACACACACACACATGGTTACATTTAGCCAACACACACACATGGTTACATTTAGCCAACACACACGTGGTTACATTTAGCCAACACACACACGTGGTTACGTTTAGCCAACACACACACACGTGGTTACATTTAGCCAACACACACAAACGTGGTTACATTTAGCCAACACACACACACATGGTTACATTTAGCCAACACACACACATGGTTACATTGAGCCAACACACACGTTGTTACATTTAGCCAACACACACACGGTTACATTGAGCCAACACACACGTTGTTACATTTAGCCAACACACACACGGTTACATTTAGCCAACACACACACACGTGGTTACATTTAGCCAACACACACACACGTGGTTACATTTAGCCAACACACACGCACACGTGGTTACGTTTAGCCAACACACACACATGGTTACATTTAGCCAACACACACACACGTGGTTACATTTAGCCAACACACACACACGTGGTTACGTTTAGCCAACACAAACACACGTGGTTACATTTAGCCAACACACACACACACATGGTTACATTTACACACACATGGTTACATTTAGCCAACACGCATACACATGGTTACATTTAGCCAACACACACACACATGGTTACATTTAGCCAACACACACACACACGTGGTTAC
The DNA here is from genome assembly GCA_019142605.1 of Cephalopholis sonnerati. Lineage (NCBI taxonomy): Eukaryota > Metazoa > Chordata > Actinopteri > Perciformes > Serranidae > Cephalopholis > Cephalopholis sonnerati. The sequence goes on from JAGQAX010000025.1 coordinate 89,064, forward strand.
ATTGAGCCAACACACACGTTGTTACATTTAGCCAACACACACACGGTTACATTTAGCCAACCCACAAACACACACGTGGTTACATTTAGCCAACACACACACACATGGTTACATTTAGCCAACACACACACGTGGTTACATTTAGCCAACACACACGTGGTTACATTTAGCCAACACACACACACGGTTACATTTAGCCAACACACACACACACACACGTGGTTACGTTTAGCCAACACATACACATGGTTACATTTAGCCAACACACACACATGGTTACATTTAGCCAACACACACGTGGTTACATTTAGCCAACACACACACACACGTGGTTACATTTAGCCAACACACACACACGTGGTTACATTTAGCCAACACACACACAGTTACATTTAGCCAACACACACACGTAGTTGCATTTAGCCAACACACACACACGTGGTTACATTTAGCCAACACACACACGGTTACATTTAGCCAACACACACACGTGGTTACATTTAGCCAACACACACACACACACACACGGTTACATTTAGCCAATACACACACGGTTACATTTAGCCAACACACACACGTGGTTACATTTAGCCAACACACACACACGTGGTTACATTTAGCCAACACACACACACGGTTACATTTAGCCAACACACACACACACATGGTTACATTTAGCCAACACACACGTGGTTACATTTAGCCAACACACACACGTGGTTACATTTAGCCAACACACACACACACGGTTACATTTAGCCAACACACACACATGGTTACATTTAGCCAACACACACACGTGGTTACATTTAGCCAACACACACACGTGGTTACATTTAGCCAACACACACACGTGGTCACATTTAGCCAACACACACACACATGTTTACATTTAGCCAACACACACACACACGTGGTTACATTTAGCCAACACACACACGTGGTTACATTTAGCCAACACACACACACACACGGTTACATTTAGCCAACACACACACGGTTACATTTAGCCAACACACACACGTGGTTACATTTAACCAACACACACACACGTGGTTACATTTAGCCAACACACACACACATGGTTACATTTAGCCAACACACACACGGTTACATTTAGCCAACACACACACACACACGTGGTTACATTTAGACAACACACACACACGTGGTTACATTTAGCCAACACACACACACACGTGGTTACATTTAGCCAACACACACACATGGTTACATTTTGCCAACACACACACACACACGTGGTTACGTTTAGCCAACACACACACATGGTTACATTTATCCAACACACACACATGGTTACATTGAGCCAACACACACGTGGTTACATTTAGCCAACACACACGTGGTTACGTTTAGCCAACACACACACATGGTTACATTTAGCCAACACACACACATGGTTACATTTAGCCAACACACACGTGGTTACATTTAGCCAACACACACACACACGTGGTTACATTTAGCCAACACACACACACGTGGTTACATTTAGCCAACACACACTCACACGTGTTTACATTTAGGCAACACACACACGGTTACATTTAGCCAACACACACACGTGGTTACATTTAGCCAACACACACGGTTACATTTAGCCAACACACACACGTGGTTACATTTAGCCAACACACACACACGTGGTTACATTTAGCCAACACACACACACGGTTACATTTAGCCAACACACACACACACACACACACGGTTACATTTAGCCAACACACACACGGTTACATTTAGCCAACACACACACGTGGTTACATTTAGCCAACACACACACACACGGTTACATTTAGCCAACACACACACGGTTACATTTAGCCAACACACACACGTGGTCACATTTAGCCAACACACACACGTGGTTACGTTTAGCCAACACACACACACGGTTACATTTAGCCAACACACACACACACGTGGTTACATTTAGCCAACACACACACACACATGGCTACATTTAGCCAACACACACACACGGTTACATTTAGCCAACACACACACACACACACACACATGGTTACATTTAGCCAACACACACGTGGTTACATTTAGCCAACACACACACGTGGTTACATTTAACCAACACACACACACACGTGGTTACATTTAGCCAACACACACATGTGGTTACGTTTAGCCAACACACACACACACACATGGTTACATTTAGCCAACACACACACATGGTTACATTTAGCCAACACACACACGTGGTTACGTTTAGCCAACACACACACACACACACGTGGTTACATTTAGCCAACACACACACGTGGTTACATTTAGCCAACACACACACGTGGTTACATTTAGCCAACACACACACACACACACATGGTTACATTTAGCCAACACACACACGTGGTTACATTTAGCCAACACACACACACACACACACACACACACACACACACGTGGTTACATTTGGCCAACACACACACACACGTGGTTACATTTAGCCAACACACACACACACACACACGTGGTTACATTTAGCCAACACACACACACACGTGGTTACATTTAGCCAACACACACACACACGGTTACATTTAGCCAACACACACACATGGTTACATTTAGCCAACACACACACATGGTTACATTTAGCCAACACACACACGTGGTTACATTTAGCCAACACACACACACACACGTGGTTACATTTAGCCAACACACACACGTGGTTACGTTTAGCCAACACACACACACAGACATGGTTACATTTAGCCAACACACACACGTGGTTACATTTAGCCAACACACACACACACACACACACACACACGTGGTTACATTTAGCCAGCACACACACATGGTTACATTTAGCCAACACACACACGTGGTTACATTTAGCCAACACACACACACGTGGTTACATTTAGCCAACACACACACAGTTACATTTAGCCAACACACACACACGTGGTTACATTTAGCCAACACACACACACGTGGTTACATTTAGTCAACACACACACATGGTTACATTTAGCCAACACAGACACACACACACACGTGGTTACAATTAGCCAACACACACACACACATGGTTACATTTTGCCAACACACACACACGTGGTTACATTTTGCCAACACACACACACGTGGTTACATTTAGCCAACACACACACACACGGTTACATTTAGCCAACTACACACACACGGTTACATTTAGCCAGCACACACACACATGGTTACATTTAGCCAACACACACTCATGTAGTTACATTTAGCCAACACACACACACTTGGTTACATTTAGCCAACACACACACACACGTGGTTACATTTAGCCAACACACACACACGTGGTTACATTTAGCCGACACACACACTTGGTTACATTTAGCCAACACACACACACATGGTTACATTTAGCCAACACACACACATGTGGTTACATTTAGCCAACACACACACACTTGTTTACATTTAGCCAACACACACACACATGGTTACATTTAGCCGACACACACACTTGGTTACATTTAGCCAACACACACACACGTGGTTACATTTAGCCAACACACACACACTTGGTTACATTTAGCCAACACACACACACGTGGTTACATTTAGCCGACACACACACTTGGTTACATTTAGCCAACACACACACACATGGTTACATTTAGCCAACACACACACATGTGGTTACATTTAGCCAACACACACACACTTGTTTACATTTAGCCGACACACACACTTGGTTACATTTAGCCAACACACACACACGTGGTTACATTTAGCCAACACACACACACTTGGTTACATTTAGCCAACACACACACACGTGGTTACATTTAGCCAACACACACACACGTGGTTACATTTAGCCAACACACACACACATGGTTACATTTAGCCAACACACACACACACACATGGTTACATTTAGCCAACACACACAGACTTGGTTACATTTAGCCAACAAACACACGTGGTTACATTTAGCCAACACACACACACATGGTTACATTGAGCCAACACACACACACATGGTTACATTTAGCCAACACACACACATGGTTACATTTAGCCAACACACACACACACGGTTACATTTAGCCAACACACACACACATGGTTACATTTAGCCAACACACACACATGGTTACATTTAGCCAACACACACACACATGGTTACATTTAGCCAACACACACAGACTTGGTTACATTTAGCCAACACACACACACATGGTTACATTTAGCCAACACATACACACACGGTTACATTTAGCCAACACACACACACACGGTTACATTTAGCCAACACACACACATGGTTACATTTAGCCAACACACACACATGGTTACATTTAGCCAACACACACACATGCTTACATTTAGCCAACACACACACACACATGGTTACATTTAGCAAACACACACACACATGGTTACATTTAGCCAACACACACACACGGTTACATTTAGCCAACACACACACACATGGTTACATTTAGCCAACACATACACACACGGTTACATTTAGCCAACACACACACACACACACGGTTACATTTAGCCAACACACACACATGGTTACATTTAGCCAACACACACACACATGGTTACATTTAGCCAACACACACACATGGTTACATTTAGCCAACACACACACACGTGGTTACATTTATCCAACACACACACACGTGGTTACATTTAGCCAACACACACACACATGGTTACATTTAGCCAACACACACACACACACACGTGGTTACATTTATCCAACACACACACACACGTGGTTACATTTAGCCAACACACACACACGTGGTTACATTTAGCCAACACACACACATGGTTACGTTTAGCCAACACACACACACATGGTTACATTTAGCCAACACACAGACGTGGTTACATTTAGCCAACACACACACGTGGTTACATTTAGCCAACACACACACACATGGTTACATTTAGCCAACACATACACACACGGTTACATTTAGCCAACACACACACACACGGTTACATTTAGCCAACACACACACACGGTTACATTTAGCCAACACACACACATGGTTACATTTAGCCAACACACACACACATGGTTACATTTAGCCAACACACACAGACTTGGTTACATTTAGCCAACACACACACACTTGGTTACATTTAGCCAACACATACACACACGTGGTTACATTTAGCCAACACACACACACACGGTTACATTTAGCCAACACACACACATGGTTACATTTAGCCAACACACACACATGGTTACATTTAGCCAACACGCACACATGGTTACATTTAGCCAACACACACACACACATGGTTACATTTAGCAAACACACACACACATGGTTACATTTAGCCAACACACACACACGGTTACATTTAGCCAACACACACACACATGGTTACATTTAGCCAACACATACACACACGGTTACATTTAACCAACACACACACACACACACACGGTTACATTTAGCCAACACACACACATGGTTACATTTAGCCAACACACACACACGGTTACATTTAGCCAACACACACACGGTTACATTTAGCCAACACACACACGTGGTTACATTTAGCCAACACACACACACGTGGTTACATTTAGCCAACACACACACACGGTTACATTTAGCCAACACACACACGGTTACATTTAGCCAACACACACACGTGGTTACATTTAGCCAACACACACACACGTGGTTACATTTAGCCAACACACACACATGGTTACATTTAGCCAACACACACACGTGGTTACATTTAGCCAACACACACACGTGGTTACATTTAGCCAACACACACACGTGGTTACATTTAGCCAACACACACACACATGGTTACATTTAGCCAACACACACACACACGTGGTTACATTTAGCCAACACACACACACGGTTACATTTAGCCAACACACACACACACACGGTTACATTTAGCCAACACATACACGGTTACATTTAGCCAACACACACACGTGGTTACATTTAACCAACACACACACACGTGGTTACATTTAGCCAACACACACACACATGGTTACATTTAGCCAACACACACACGGTTACATTTAGCCAACACACACACACAGACGTGGTTACATTTAGACAACACACACACACGTGGTTACATTTAGCCAACACACACACATGGTTACATTTAGCCAACACACACACACACACGTGGTTACGTTTAGCCAACACACACACATGGTTACATTTATCCAACACACACATGGTTACATTGAGCCAACACACACGTGGTTACATTTAGCCAACACACACGTGGTTACGTTTAGCCAACACACACACATGGTTACATTTAGCCAACACACACACATGGTTACATTTAGCCAACACACACGTGGTTACATTTAGCCAACACACACACACACGTGGTTACATTTAGCCAACACACACACACGTGGTTACATTTAGCCAACACACACACACACGTGGTTACATTTAGCCAACACACACGTGGTTACATTTAGCCAACACACACACGTGGTTACATTTAGCCAACACACACACACACACGGTTACATTTAGCCAACACACACACGGTTACATTTAGCCAACACACACACACACGTGGTTACATTTAGCCAACACACACACGTGGTTACATTTAGCCAACACACACACACATGGTTACATTTAGCCAACACACACACACACATTGTTACATTTAGCCAACACACACAGACTTGGTTACATTTAGCCAACAAACACACGTGGTTACATTTAGCCAACACACACACACATGGTTACATTTAGCCAACACACACACACACGGTTACATTTAGCCAACACACACACACGGTTACATTTAGCCAACACACACACATGGTTACATTTAGCCAACACACACACACGGTTACATTTAGCCAACACACACACACGGTTACATTTAGCCAACACACACACACATGGTTACATTTAGCCAACACACACACATGGTTACATTTAGCCAACACACACACACATGGTTACATTTAGCCAACACACACAGACTTGGTTACATTTAGCCAACACACACACACATGGTTACATTTAGCCAACACATACACACACGGTTACATTTAGCCAACACACACACACACGGTTACATTTAGCCAACACACACACATGGTTACATTTAGCCAACACACACACACATGGTTACATTTAGCCAACACACACACATGGTTACATTTAGCCAACACACACACACACATGGTTACATTTAGCAAACACACACACACATGGTTACATTTAGCCAACACACACACACGGTTACATTTAGCCAACACACACACACATGGTTACATTTAGCCAACACATACACACACGGTTACATTTAGCCAACACACACACACACACGGTTACATTTAGCCAACACACACACATGGTTACATTTAGCCAACACACACACACATGGTTACATTTAGCCAACACACACACATGGTTACATTTAGCCAACACACACACACGTGGTTACATTTATCCAACACACACACACGTGGTTACATTTAGCCAACACACACACACGGTTACATTTAGCCAACACACACACACACACACGTGGTTACATTTATCCAACACACACACACACACGTGGTTACATTTAGCCAACACACACACACGTGGTTACATTTAGCCAACACACACACATGGTTACGTTTAGCCAACACACACACACATGGTTACATTTAGCCAACACACAGACGTGGTTACATTTAGCCAACACACACACGTGGTTACATTTAGCCAACACACACACACATGGTTACATTTAGCCAACACATACACACACGGTTACATTTAGCCAACACACACACACACGGTTACATTTAGCCAACACACACACACGGTTACATTTAGCCAACACACACACATGGTTACATTTAGCCAACACACACACACGGTTACATTTAGCCAACACACACACACGGTTACATTTAGCCAACACACACACACATGGTTACATTTAGCCAACACACACACATGGTTACATTTAGCCAACACACACACACATGGTTACATTTAGCCAACACACACAGACTTGGTTACATTTAGCCAACACACACACACTTGGTTACATTTAGCCAACACATACACACACGTGGTTACATTTAGCCAACACACACACACACGGTTACATTTAGCCAACACACACACATGGTTACATTTAGCCAACACACACACATGGTTACATTTAGCCAACACGCACACATGGTTACATTTAGCCAACACACACACACACATGGTTACATTTAGCAAACACACACACACATGGTTACATTTAGCCAACACACACACACGGTTACATTTAGCCAACACACACACACATGGTTACATTTAGCCAACACATACACACACGGTTACATTTAACCAACACACACACACACGGTTACATTTAGCCAACACACACACATGGTTACATTTAGCCAACACACACACACGGTTACATTTAGCCAACACACACACGGTTACATTTAGCCAACACACACACGTGGTTACATTTAGCCAACACACACACACGTGGTTACATTTAGCCAACACACACACACGGTTACATTTAGCCAACACACACACGGTTACATTTAGCCAACACACACACGTGGTTACATTTAGCCAACACACACACGTGGTTACATTTAGCCAACACACACACGTGGTTACATTTAGCCAACACACACACACGTGGTTACATTTAGCCAACACACACACACACGTGGTTACATTTAGCCAACACACACGTGGTTACATTTAGCCAACACACACACGTGGTTACATTTAGCCAACACACACACACACACGGTTACATTTAGCCAACACACACGTGGTTACATTTAGCCAACACACACACGTGGTTACATTTAGCCAACACACACACACGTGGTTACATTTAGCCAACACACACACACACACACACACGGTTACATTTAGCCAACACACACACGGTTACATTTAGCCAACACACACACGTGGTTACATTTAGCCAACACACACACACACGGTTACATTTAGCCAACACACACACGGTTACATTTAGCCAACACACACACGTGGTTACATTTAGCCAACACACACACGTGGTTACGTTTAGCCAACACACACACACGGTTACATTTAGCCAACACACACACACACGTGGTTACATTTAGCCAACACACACACACACATGGCTACATTTAGCCAACACACACACACGGTTACATTTAGCCAACACACACACACACATGGTTACATTTAGCCAACACACACGTGGTTACATTTAGCCAACACACACACGTGGTTACATTTAGCCAACACACACACACACGGTTACATTTAGCCAACACACACACACACGTGGTTACATTTAGCCAACACACACACGTGGTTACGTTTAGCCAACACACACACATGGTTACATTTAGCCAACACACACACGTGGTTACGTTTAGCCAACACACACACATGGTTACATTTAGCCAACACACACACGTGGTTACATTTAGCCAACACACACACATGGTTACATTTAGCCAACACACACACGTGGTTACGTTTAGCCAACACACACACACACACACACGTGGTTACATTTAGCCAACACACACACACACACACATGGTTACATTTAGCCAACACACACACGTGGTTACATTTAGCCAACACACACACGTGGTTACATTTAGCCAACACACACACACACGTGGTTACATTTAGCCAACACACACACACACGTGGTTACATTTAGCCAACACACACACATGATTACATTTAGCCAACACACACACACGTGGTTACATTTAGCCAACACACACACACACATGGTTACATTTAGCCAACACACAGACACACATGGTTACATTTAGCCAACACACACACACACGTGGTTACATTTAGCCAACACACACACACACAGACATGGTTACATTTAGCCAACACACACACACACATGGTTACATTTAGCCAACACACACACACACATGGTTACATTTAGCCAACACACACACACGTGGTTACATTTAGCCAACACACACACACATGGTTACATTTAGCCAACACACACACACACACATGGTTACATTTAGCCAACACACACACACACATGGTTACATTTAGCCAACACACACACACGTGGTTACATTTAGCCAACACACACACACGTGGTTACATTTAGCCAACACACACGCACACGTGGTTACGTTTAGCCAACACACACACATGGTTACATTTAGCCAACACACACACACGTGGTTACATTTAGCCAACACACACACACGTGGTTACGTTTAGCCAACACAAACACACGTGGTTACATTTAGCCAACACACACACACATGGTTACATTTAGCCAACACACACACACACGGTTACATTTAGCCAACACACACACATGGTTACATTTAGCCAACACACACACACGGTTACATTTAGCCAACACACACACACGGTTACATTTAGCCAACACACACACACATGGTTACATTTAGCCAACACACACACATGGTTACATTTAGCCAACACACACACACATGGTTACATTTAGCCAACACACACAGACTTGGTTACATTTAGCCAACACACACACACTTGGTTACATTTAGCCAACACATACACACACGTGGTTACATTTAGCCAACACACACACACACGGTTACATTTAGCCAACACACACACATGGTTACATTTAGCCAACACACACACATGGTTACATTTAGCCAACACGCACACATGGTTACATTTAGCCAACACACACACACACATGGTTACATTTAGCAAACACACACACACATGGTTACATTTAGCCAACACACACACACGGTTACATTTAGCCAACACACACACACATGGTTACATTTAGCCAACACATACACACACGGTTACATTTAACCAACACACACACACACGGTTACATTTAGCCAACACACACACATGGTTACATTTAGCCAACACACACACACGGTTACATTTAGCCAACACACACACGGTTACATTTAGCCAACACACACACGTGGTTACATTTAGCCAACACACACACACGTGGTTACATTTAGCCAACACACACACACGGTTACATTTAGCCAACACACACACGGTTACATTTAGCCAACACACACACGTGGTTACATTTAGCCAACACACACACGTGGTTACATTTAGCCAACACACACACGTGGTTACATTTAGCCAACACACACACACGTGGTTACATTTAGCCAACACACACACACACGTGGTTACATTTAGCCAACACACACGTGGTTACATTTAGCCAACACACACACGTGGTTACATTTAGCCAACACACACACACACACACGGTTACATTTAGCCAACACACACGTGGTTACATTTAGCCAACACACACACGTGGTTACATTTAGCCAACACACACACACGTGGTTACATTTAGCCAACACACACACACGGTTACATTTAGCCAACACACACACACACACACACACGGTTACATTTAGCCAACACACACACGGTTACATTTAGCCAACACACACACGTGGTTACATTTAGCCAACACACACACACACGGTTACATTTAGCCAACACACACACGGTTACATTTAGCCAACACACACACGTGGTTACATTTAGCCAACACACACACGTGGTTACGTTTAGCCAACACACACACACGGTTACATTTAGCCAACACACACACACAC
>JAGQAX010000034.1:0-18649 GCA_019142605.1 Cephalopholis sonnerati
GTATAGCATGTCGTCCAAAATCATGAAAAAAAGTCATAGTATAGCATGTCGTCCAAAATCATGAAAAAAAAAAAGTCATAGTATAGCATGTCGTCCAAAATCATGAAAAAAAGTCATAGTATAGCATGTCGTCCAAAATCATGAAAAAAAGTCATAGTATAGCATGTCGTCCAAAATCATGAAAAAAAGTCATAGTATAGCATGTCGTCCAAAATCATGAAAAAAAGTCATAGTATAGCATGTCGTCCAAAATCATGAAAAAAAGTCATAGTATAGCATGTCGTCCAAAATCATGAAAAAATGTCATAGTATAGTCGTCCAAAATCATGAAAAAAAGTCATAGTATAGCATGTCGTCCAAAATCATGAAAAAAGTCATAGTATAGCATGTCGGTCCAAAATCATGAAAAAAAGTCATAGTATAGCATGTCGTCCAAAATCATGAAAAAAGTCATAGTATAGCATGTCGTCCAAAATCATGAAAAAAAGTCATAGTATAGCATGTCGTCCAAAATCATGAAAAAAATGTCATAGTATAGCATGTCGTCCAAAATCATGAAAAAAAGTCATAGTATAGCATGTCGTCCAAAATCATGAAAAAAAAGTCATAGTATAGCATGTCGTCCAAAATCATGAAAAAAAGTCATAGTATAGCATGTCGTCCAAAATCATGAAAAAACGTCATAGTATAGCATGTCGTCCAAAATCATGAAAAAAAGTCATAGTATAGCATGTCGTCCAAAATCATGAAAAAAAGTCATAGTATAGCATGTGGTCCAAAATCATGAAAAAAGTCATAGTATAGCATGTCGTCCAAAATCATGAAAAAAAAGTCATAGTATAGCATGTCGTCCAAAATCATGAAAAAAAGTCATAGTATAGCATGTCGTCCAAAATCATGAAAAAAAAAGTCATAGTATAGCATGTCGTCCAAAATCATGAAAAAAAGTCATAGTATAGCATGTGGTCCAAAATCATGAAAAAAAGTCATAGTATAGCATGTCGTCCAAAATCATGAAAAAAAGTCATAGTATAGCATGTCGGTCCAAAATCATGAAAAAAAGTCATAGTATAGCATGTCGTCCAAAATCATGAAAAAAAAGTCATAGTATAGCATGTCGTCCAAAATCATGAAAAAAAGTCATAGTATAGCATGTCGTCCAAAATCATGAAAAAAGTCATAGTATAGCATGTCGTCCAAATCATGAAAAAAAGTTATAGTATAGCATGTCGTCCAAAATCATGAAAAAAAGTCATAGTTATAGCATGTCGTCCAAAATCATGAAAAAAAGTCATAGTATAGCATGTCGGTCCAAAATCATGAAAAAAAAGTCATAGTATAGCATGTCGTCCAAAATCATGAAAAAAAAGTCATAGTATAGCATGTCGTCCAAAATCATGAAAAAAAAGTCATAGTATAGCATGTGGTCCAAAATCATGAAAAAAAGTCATAGTATAGCATGTCGTCCAAAATCATGAAAAAAAGTCATAGTATAGCATGTCGGTCCAAAATCATGAAAAAAAGTCATAGTATAGCATGTCGTCCAAAATCATGAAAAAAAGTCATAGTATAGCATGTCGTCCAAAATCATGAAAAAAAGTCATAGTATAGCATGTCGTCCAAAATCATGAAAAAAGTCATAGTATAGCTGTCGTCCAAAATCATGAAAAAAAGTCATAGTATAGCATGTCGTCCAAAATCATGAAAAAAAGTCATAGTATAGCATGTCGTCCAAAATCATGAAAAAAGTCATAGTATAGCATGTCGTCCAAAATCATGAAAAAACGTCATAGTTATAGCATGTCGTCCAAAATCATGAAAAAAAGTCATAGTATAGCATGTCGTCCAAAATCATGAAAAAAAGTCATAGTATAGCATGTCGTCCAAAATCATGAAAAAAAAGTCATAGTATAGCATGTCGTCCAAATCATGAAAAAAAGTCATAGTATAGCATTGTCGTCCAAAATCATGAAAAAAAGTCATAGTATAGCATGTCGTCCAAAATCATGAAAAAAAGTCATAGTATAGCATGTCGTCCAAAATCATGAAAAAAAAGTCATAGTATAGCATGTCGTCCAAAATCATGAAAAAAAGTCATAGTATAGCATGTCGTCCAAAATCATGAAAAAAAGTCATAGTATAGCATGTCGTCCAAAATCATGAAAAAAAGTCATAGTATAGCATGTCGTCCAAAATCATGGAAAAAAGGCATAGTATAGCATGTTGTCCAAAATCATGAAAAAAGTCATAGTATAGTATGTCGTCCAAAATTATGAAAAAAAGTCATAGTATAGCATGTCGTCCAAAATCATGAAAAAAAGTCATAGTATAGCATGTCGTCCAAAATCATGAAAAAAAAAAACGTCATAGTATAGCATGTCGGTCCAAAATCATGAAAAAAAGTCATAGTATAGCATGTCGTCCAAAATCATGAAAAAAGTCATAGTATATAGCATGTCGTCCAAAATCATGAAAAAAGTCATAGTATAGCATGTCGTCCAAAATCATGAAAAAAAGTCATAGTATAGCATGTCGTCCAAAATCATGAAAAAAAAGTCATATAGCATGTCGTCCAAAATCATGAAAAAAGTCATAGTATAGCATGTCGTCCAAAATCATGAAAAAAAGTCATAGTATAGCATGTCGGTCCCAAAATCATGAAAAAAAGTCATAGTATAGCATGTCGTCCAAAATCATGAAAAAAATCTCATAGTATAGCATGTTCGTCCAAAATCATGAAAAAAAAAAGTCATAGTATAGCATGTCGTCCAAAATCATGAAAAAAAAAAGTCATAGTATATAGCATGTCGTCCAAAATCATGAAAAAAAGTCATAGTATAGCATGTCGTCCAAAATCATGAAAAAAAAGTCATAGTATAGCATGTCGTCCAAAATCATGAAAAAAAGTCATAGTATAGCATGTCGTCCAAAATCATGAAAAAAAGTCATAGTATAGCATGTCGTCCAAAATCATGAAAAAAAGTCATAGTATAGCATGTCGTCCAAAATCATGAAAAAAGCCATAGTATAGCATGTCGTCCAAAATCATGAAAAAAAGTCATAGTATAGCATGTCGGTCCAAAATCATGAAAAAATGTCATAGTATAGCATGTCGTCCAAAAATCATGAAAAAAAGTCATAGTATAGCATGTCGTCCAAAATCATGAAAAAAAGTCATAGTATAGCATGTCGTCCAAAATCATGAAAAAAGTCATAGTATAGCATGTCGTCCAAAATCATGAAAAACGTCATAGTATAGCATGTGGTCCAAAATCATGAAAAAAAGTCATAGTATAGCATGTGGTCCAAAATCATGAAAAAAGTCATAGTATAGCATGTCGTCCAAAATCATGAAAAAAAAAGTCATAGTATAGCATGTCGTCCAAAATCATGAAAAAAAGTCATAGTATAGCATGTCGTCCAAAATCATGAAAAAAGTCATAGTATAGCATGTCGTCCAAAATCATGAAAAAAAGTATCATAGTATAGCATGTCGTCCAAAATCATGAAAAAAGTCATAGTATAGCATGTCGTCCAAAATCATGAAAAAAGTCATAGTATAGCATGTCGTCCAAAATCATGAAAAAAAGTCATAGTATAGCATGTCGTCCAAAATCATGAAAAAAAGTCATAGTATAGCATGTCGTCCAAAATCATGAAAAAAAAAGTCATAGTATAGCATGTCGTCCAAAATCATGAAAAAAAGTCATAGTATAGTATGTCGTGCAAAATCATGAAAAAAGTCATAGTATTAGCATGTCGTCCAAAATCATGAAAAAAAGTCATAGTATAGCATGTCGTCCAAAATCATGAAAAAAAGTCATAGTATAGCATGTCGTCCAAAATCATGAAAAAAAAGTCATAGTATAGCATGTCGTCCAAAATCATGAAAAAAGTCATAGTATAGCATGTCGTCCAAAATCATGAAAAAAAGCGTCATAGTATAGCATGTCGTCCAAAATCATGAAAAAAGTCATAGTATAGCATGTCGTCCAAAATCATGAAAAAAAGTCATAGTATAGCATGTCGTCCAAAATCATGAAAAAAAGTCATAGTATAGCATGTCGTCCAAAATCATGAAAAAAAAGTCATAGTATAGCATGTCGTCCAAAATCATGAAAAAAAGTCATAGTATAGCATGTCGTCCAAAATCATGAAAAAAGTCATAGTATAGCATGTCGTCCAAAATCATGAAAAAAAGTCATAGTATAGCATGTCGTCCAAAATCATGAAAAAAAGTCATAGTATAGCATGTCGTCCAAAATCATGAAAAAAAGTCATAGTATAGCATGTCGTCCAAATCATGAAAAAAAGTCATAGTATAGCATGTCGTCCAAAATCATGAAAAAAAGTCATAGTATAGCATGTCGGTCCAAAATCATGAAAAAAAGTCATAGTATAGCATGTCGTCCAAAATCATGAAAAAAAGTCATAGTATAGCATGTCGTCCAAAATCATGAAAAAAAGTCATAGTATAGCATGTCGTCCAAAATCATGAAAAAAGTCATAGTATAGCATGTCGTCCAAAATCATGAAAAAATGTCATAGTATAGCATGTCGTCCAAAATCATGAAAAAAAGTCATAGTATAGCATGTCGTCCAAAATCATGAAAAAAAGTCATAGTATAGCATGTCGTCCAAAATCATGAAAAAAAGTCATAGTATAGCATGTCGTCCAAAATCATGAAAAAAAAGTCATAGTATAGCATGTCGTCCAAAATCATGAAAAAAAGTCATAGTATAGCATGTCGTCCAAAATCATGAAAAAAAGTCATAGTATAGCATGTCGTCCAAAATCATGAAAAAAAAGTCATAGTATAGCATGTCGTCCAAAATCATGAAAAAAGTCATAGTATAGCATGTCGTCCAAAATCATGAAAAAAAGTCATAGTATAGCATGTGTCCAAAATCATGAAAAAAAGTCATAGTATAGCATGTCGTCCAAAATCATGAAAAAAAGTCATAGTATAGCATGTCGTCCAAAATCATGAAAAAAGTCATAGTATAGCATGTCGTCCAAAATCATGAAAAAAAAGTCATAGTATAGCATGTCGTCCAAAATCATGAAAAAAAAGTCATAGTATAGCATGTCGTCCAAAATCATGAAAAAAGTCATATATAGCATGTCGTCCAAAATCATGAAAAAAGTCATAGTATAGCATGTCGTCCAAAATCATGAAAAAAGTCATAGTATAGCATGTCGTCCAAAATCATGAAAAAAAAAGTCATAGTATAGCATGTCGTCCAAAATCATGAAAAAAGTCATAGTATAGCATGTCGTCCAAAATCATGAAAAAAAGTCATAGTATAGCATGTCGTCCAAAATCATGAAAAAAAGTCATAGTATAGCATGTGGTCCAAAATCATGAAAAAAGTCATAGTATAGCATGTCGTCCAAAATCATGAAAAAAAGTCATAGTATAGCATGTCGGTCCAAAATCATGAAAAAAAGTCATAGTATAGCATGTCGTCCAAAATCATGAAAAAAAGTCATAGTATAGCATGTCGTCCAAAATCATGAAAAAAGTCATAGTATAGCATGTCGTCCAAAATCATGAAAAAAGTCATAGTATAGCATGTCCGTCCAAAATCATGAAAAAACGTCATAGTATAGCATGTCGTCCAAAATCATGAAAAAAAGTCATAGTATAGCATGTCGTCCAAAATCATGAAAAAAGTCATAGTATAGCATGTCGTCCAAAATCATGAAAAAAAGTCATAGTATAGCATGTCGTCCAAAATCATGAAAAAATGTCATAGTATAGCATGTCGTCCAAAATCATGAAAAAAAGTCATAGTATAGCATGTCGTCCAAAATCATGAAAAAAAGTCATAGTATAGCATGTCGTCCAAAATCATGAAAAAAAGTCATAGTATAGCATGTCGTCCAAAATCATGAAAAAAAAGTCATAGTATAGCATGTCGTCAAAAAATCATGAAAAAAAGTCATAGTATAGCATGTCGTCCAAAATCATGAAAAAAAGTCATAGTATAGCATGTCGTCCAAAATCATGAAAAAAGTCATAGTATAGCATGTCGTCCAAAATCATGAAAAAACAAAAGTCATATAGCATGTCGTCCAAAATCATGAAAAAAAAGTCATAGTATAGCATGTCGTTCCAAATCATGAAAAAAAGTCATAGTATAGCATTGTCGTCCAAAATCATGAAAAAAAGTCATAGTATAGCATGTCGTCCAAAATCATGAAAAAAAGTCATAGTATAGCATGTCGTCCAAATCATGAAAAAAAGTCATAGTATAGCATGTCGTCCAAAATCATGAAAAAAAAGTCATAGTATAGCATGTCGGTCCAAAATCATGAAAAAAAAAGTCATAGTATAGCATGTCGTGGTCCAAAATCATGAAAAAAAGTCATAGTATAGCATGTCGTCCAAAATCATGAAAAAAAAGTCATAGTATAGCATGTCGTCCAAAATCATGAAAAAAAGTCATAGTATAGCATGTCGTCCAAAATCATGAAAAAAAGTCATAGTATAGCATGTCGTCCAAAATCATGAAAAAAAAGTCATAGTATAGCATGTCGTCCAAAATCATGAAAAAAAGTCATAGTATAGCATGTCGTCCAAAATCATGAAAACAAAGTCATAGTATAGCATGTGGTCCAAAATCATGAAAAAAGTCATAGTATAGCATGTCGTCCAAAATCATGAAAAAAGTCATAGTATAGCATGTCGTCCAAAATCATGAAAAAAAGTCATAGTATAGCATGTCGTCCAAAATCATGAAAAAAAGTCATAGTATAGCATGTCGTCCAAAATCATGAAAAAAAGTCATAGTATAGCATGTCGTCCAAAATCATGAAAAAAAGTCATAGTATAGCATGTGTCCAAAATCATGAAAAAAAGTCATAGTATAGCATGTCGTCCAAAATCATGAAAAAAAAGTCATAGTATAGCATGTCGTCCAAAATCATGAAAAAAAGTCATAGTATAGCATGTCGTCCAAAATCATGAAAAAAAGTCATAGTATAGCATGTCGTCCAAAATCATGAAAAAAAAGTCATAGTATAGCATGTCGTCCAAAATCATGAAAAAAAGTCATAGTATAGCATGTCGTCCAAAATCATGAAAAAAAGTCATAGTATAGCATGTCGTCCAAAATCATGAAAAAGTCATAGTATAGCATGTCGTCCAAAATCATGAAAAAAAAGTCATAGTATAGCATGTCGTCCAAAATCATGAAAAAAAGTCATAGTATAGCATGTCGTCCAAAATCATGAAAAAAAGTCATAGTATAGCATGTGTCCAAAAATCATGAAAAAAAGTCATAGTATAGCATGTCGTCCAAAATCATGAAAAAAAGTCATAGTATAGCATGTCGGTCCAAAATCATGAAAAAACGTCATAGTATAGCATGTCGTCCAAAATCATGAAAAAAGTCATAGTATAGCATGTCGTCCAAAATCATGAAAAAAAGTCATAGTATAGCATGTCGTCCAAAATCATGAAAAAGTCATAGTATAGCATGTCGTCCAAAATCATGAAAAAAAGTCATAGTATAGCATGTCGTCCAAAATCATGAAAAAAAGTCATAGTATAGCATGTCGTCCAAAATCATGAAAAAAAGTCATAGTATAGCATGTCGTCCAAAATCATGAAAAAAAGTCATAGTATAGCATGTCGTCCAAAATCATGAAAAAAAGTCATAGTATAGCATGTCGTCCAAATCATGAAAAAAAGTCATAGTATAGCATGTCGTCCAAAACCATGAAAAAAGTCATAGTATAGCATGTCGTCCAAAATCATGAAAAAAGTCATAGTATAGCATGTCGTCCAAAATCATGAAAAAAAGTCATAGTATAGCATGTGTCCAAAATCATGAAAACAAAAAGTCATAGTTATAGCATGTCGTCCAAAATCATGAAAAAAGTCATAGTATAGCATGTCGTCCAAAATCATGAAAAAAAAGTCATAGTATAGCATGTGTCCAAAATCATGAAAAAAAGTCATAGTATAGCATGTCGTCCAAAATCATGAAAAAAAGTCATAGTATAGCATGTCGGTCCAAAATCATGAAAAAAGTCATAGTATAGCATGTCGTCCAAATCATGAAAAAAAGTCATAGTATAGCATGTCGTCCAAATCATGAAAAAAAGTCATAGTATAGCATGTCGTCCAAAATCATGAAAAAAAGTCATAGTATAGCATGTCGTCCAAAATCATGAAACAAAAGTCATAGTATAGCATGTCGGTCCAAAATCATGAAAAAAAGTCATAGTATAGCATGTCGTCCAAAATCATGAAAAAAGTCATAGTATAGCATGTCGTCCAAAATCATGAAAAAAGTCATAGTATAGCATGTCGTCCAAAATCATGAAAAAAGTCATAGTATAGCATGTCGGTCCAAAATCATGAAAAAAAGTCATAGTATAGCATGTCGTCCAAAATCATGAAAAAAAGTCATAGTATAGCATGTCGTCCAAAATCATGAAAAAAGTCATAGTATAGCATGTCGTCCAAAATCATGAAAAAAAACGTCATAGTATAGCATGTCGTCCAAAATCATGAAAAAAAGTCATAGTATAGCATGTCGTCCAAAATCATGAAAAAAGTCATAGTATAGCATGTCGTCCAAAATCATGAAAACGTCATAGTATAGCATGTCGGTCCAAAATCATGAAAAAAAGTCATAGTATAGCATGTCGTCCAAAATCATGAAAAAAGTCATAGTATAGCATGTCGTCCAAAATCATGAAAAAAGTCATAGTATAGCATGTCGGTCCAAAAATCATGAAAAAAAGTCATAGTATAGCATGTGTCCAAAATCATGAAAAAAAGTCATAGTATAGCATGTCGTCCAAAATCATGAAAAAAAGTCATAGTATAGCATGTCGTCCAAAATCATGAAAAAACGTCATAGTATAGCATGTGGTCCAAAATCATGAAAAAAAGTCATAGTATAGCATGTCGTCCAAAATCATGAAAAAAAGTCATAGTATAGCATGTTGGTCCAAAATCATGAAAAAAAGTCATAGTATAGCATGTCGTCCAAATCATGAAAAAAAGTCATAGTATAGCATGTTGTCCAAAATCATGAAAAAAAGTCATAGTATAGCATGTGGTCCAAAATCATGAAAAAAAGTCATAGTATAGCATGTCGTCCAAAATCATGAAAAAAAGTCATAGTATAGCATGTCGTCCAAAATCATGAAAAAAAGTCATAGTATAGCATGTCGTCCAAAATCATGAAAAAAGTCATAGTATAGCATGTCGTCCAAAATCATGAAAAAACGTCATAGTATAGCATGTCGTCCAAAATCATGAAAAAAAAGTCATAGTATGAGCATGTCGTCCAAAATCATGAAAAAAAGTCATAGTATAGCATGTCGTCCAAAATCATGAAAAAACGTCATAGTATAGCATGTCGGTCCAAAATCATGAAAAAAAGTCATAGTATAGCATGTCGTCCAAAATCATGAAAAAAGTCATAGTATAGCATGTCGTCCAAATCATGAAAAAAAGTCATAGTATAGCATGTCGTCCAAAATCATGAAAAAAAGTCATAGTATAGCATGTCGTCCAAAATCATGAAAAAAAGTCATAGTATAGCATGTCGTCCAAAATCATGAAAAAAAGTCATAGTATAGCATGTCGTCCAAAATCATGAAAAAAGTCATAGTATAGCATGTCGTCCAAAATCATGAAACAAAGTCATAGTATAGCATGTCGTCCAAAATCATGAAAAAAAAAAGTCATAGTATAGCATGTCGTCCAAAATCATGAAAAAAAGTCATAGTATAGCATGTCGTCCGAAATCATGAAAAAAAGTCATAGTAAAGCATGTCGTCCAAATCATGAAAAAAGTCATAGTATAGCATGTCGTCCAAAATCATGAAAAAAAGTCATAGTATAGCATGTCGTCCAAAATCATGAAAAAAAGTCATAGTATAGCATGTCGTCCAAAATCATGAAAAAAAGTCATAGTATAGCATGTCGTCCGAAAATCATGAAAAAACGTCATAGTATAGCATGTCGTCCAAAATCATGAAAAAAAGTCATAGTATAGCATGTCGTCCAAATCATGAAAAAAAGTCATAGTATAGCATGTCGTCCAAAATCATGAAAAAATCAAAAAGTATAGTATAGCATGTCGTCCAAAATCATGAAAAAAAGTCATAGTATAGCATGTCGTCCAAAATCATGAAAAAAAAGTCATAGTATATAGCATGTCGTCCAAAATCATGAAAAAAAGTCATTAGTATTGCATGTCGTCCAAAATCATGAAAAACGTCATAGTATAGCATGTGTCGTCCAAAATCATGAAAAAAAAGTCATAGTATAGCATGTGTCCAAAATCATGAAAAAAGTCATAGTATAGCATGTCGTCCAAAATCATGAAAAAAATGTCATAGTATAGCATGTCGTCCAAAAATCATGAAAAAAATAGTCATATAGCATGTCGTCCAAAATCATGAAAAAAAAAAAAACGTCATAGTATAGCATGTCGTCCAAAATCATGAAAAAAGTCATAGTATAGCATGTCGTCCAAAATCATGAAAAAAAGTCATAGTATAGCATGTCGTCCAAAATCATGAAAAAAAGTCATAGTATAGCATGTCGTCCAAAATCATGAAAAAAAGTCATAGTATAGCATGTCGTCCAAAATCATGAAAAAAAGTCATAGTATAGCATGTCGTCCAAAATCATGAAAAAAAGTCATAGTATAGCATGTCGTCCAAATCATGAAAAAAAAGTCATAGTATAGCATGTGGTCCAAAATCATGAAAAAAAGTCATATTATAGCATGTCGTCCAAAATCATGAAAACACGTCATAGTATAGCATGTCGTCCAAAATCATGAAAAAAGTCATAGTATTAGCATGTCGTCCAAAATCATGAAAAAAAAAGTCATAGTATAGCATGTCGTCCAAAATCATGAAAAAAAGTCATAGTATAGCATGTCGTCCAAAATCATGAAAAAAAGTCATAGTATAGCATGTCGTCCAAAATCATGAAAAAAAGTCATAGTATAGCATGTCGTCCAAAATCATGAAAAAAAGTCATAGTATAGCATGTCGTCCAAAATCATGAAAAAAGTCATAGTATAGCATGTCGTCCAAAATCATGAAAAAAAGTCATAGTATAGCATGTCGTCCAAAATCATGAAAAAAAAGTCATAGTATAGCATGTCGTCCAAAATCATGAAAAAAAGTCATAGTATAGCATGTGTCCAAAATCATGAAAAAAAGTCATAGTATAGCATGTGGTCCAAAATCATGAAAAAAAGTCATAGTATAGCATGTCGTCCAAAATCATGAAAAAACGTCATAGTATAGCATGTCGTCCAAAATCATGAAAAACGTCATAGTATAGCATGTCGTCCAAAATCATGAAAAAAGTCATAGTATAGCATGTCGGTCCAAAATCATGAAAAAAAGTCATAGTATAGCATGTCGTCCAAAATCATGAAAAAAGTCATAGTATAGCATGTCGTCCAAAATCATGAAAAAACGTCATAGTATAGCATGTGGTCCAAAATCATGAAAAAAAGTCATAGTATAGCATGTCGGTCCAAAATCATGAAAAAAAGTCATAGTATGGCATGTGGTCCAAAATCATGAAAAAAGTCATAGTATAGCATGTCGTCCAAAATCATGAAAAAATGTCATAGTATAGCATGTCGGTCCAAAATCATGAAAAAAAGTCATAGTATAGCATGTCGTCCAAAATCATGAAAAAACGTCATAGTATAGCATGTGTCCAAAATCATGAAAAAAGTCATAGTATAGCATGTCGTCCAAAATCATGAAAAAATCATAGTATAGCATGTCGTCCAAAATCATGAAAAAATGTCATAGTATAGCATGTCGTCCAAAATCATGAAAAAAAGTCATAGTATAGCATGTCGGTCCAAAATCATGAAAAAAGTCATAGTATAGCATGTCGTCCAAATCATGAAAAAAAGTCATAGTATAGCATGTCGTCCAAAATCATGAAAAAAAGTCATAGTATAGCATGTCGTCCAAAATCATGAAAAAAAGTCATAGTATAGCATGTCGTCCACAATCATGAAAAAAAGTCATAGTATAGCATGTCGTCCAAAATCATGAAAAAAAGTCATAGTATAGCATGTCGTCCAAAATCATGAAAAAAGTCATAGTATAGCATGTCGTCCAAAATCATGAAAAAATGTCATAGTATAGCATGTGGTCCAAAATCATGAAAAAAA
This sequence comes from Cephalopholis sonnerati, assembly GCA_019142605.1. Classification (NCBI taxonomy): domain Eukaryota; kingdom Metazoa; phylum Chordata; class Actinopteri; order Perciformes; family Serranidae; genus Cephalopholis; species Cephalopholis sonnerati. Next base: position 12,190 of record JAGQAX010000034.1, read on the forward strand.
GTCATAGTATAGCATGTCGTCCAAAATCATGAAAAAAAGTCATAGTATAGCATGTCGTCCAAAATCATGAAAAAAAGTCATAGTATAGCATGTCGTCCAAAATCATGAAAAAAAGTCATAGTATAGCATGTCGTCCAAAATCATGAAAAAAACGTCATAGTTATAGCATGTGGTCCAAATCATGAAAAAAGTCATAGTATAGCATGTCGTCCAAAATCATGAAAAAAAGTCATAGTTATAGCATGTCGTCCAAAATCATGAAAAAAGTCATAGTATAGCATGTCGTCCAAAATCATGAAAAAAGTCATAGTATAGCATGTCGTCCAAAATCATGAAAAAAAAAGTCATAGTATAGCATGTGGTCCAAAATCATGAAAAAAAGTCATAGTATAGCATGTCGTCCAAAATCATGAAAAAAAAGTCATAGTATAGCATGTCGTCCAAAATCATGAAAAAAAGTCATAGTATAGCATGTCGTCCAAAATCATGAAAAAAGTCATAGTATAGCATGTCGTCCAAATCATGAAAAAAAAGTCATAGTATAGCATGTCGTCCAAAATCATGAAAAAACGAAAGTCATAGTATAGCATGTGGTCCAAAAATCATGAAAAAAGTCATAGTATAGCATGTCGTCCAAAATCATGAAAAAAAGTCATAGTATAGCATGTCGTCCAAAATCATGAAAAAAAGTCATAGTATAGCACCATGTCGTCCAAAATCATGAAAAAAAAGTCATAGTATAGCATGTCGTCCAAAATCATGAAAAAAGTCATAGTATAGCATGTCGTCCAAAATCATGAAAAAAAGTCAATATAGCATGTCGTCCAAAATCATGAAAAAAGTCATAGTATAGCATGTCGTCCAAATCATGAAAAAAAGTCATAGTATAGCATGTCGTCCAAAATCATGAAAAAAAAGTCATAGTATAGCATGTCGGTCCAAAATCATGAAAAAAAGTCATAGTATAGCATGTCGTCCAAAATCATGAAAAAACGTCATAGTATAGCATGTCGTCCAAATCATGAAAAAAAGTCATAGTATAGCATGTCGTCCAAAATCATGAAAAAACTGTCATAGTATAGCATGTCGTCAAAATCATGAAAAAAAAGTCATAGTATAGCATGTCGGTCCAAAATCATGAAAAAAAGTCATAGTATAGCATGTCGTCCAAAATCATGAAAAAAGTCATAGTATAGCATGTCGTCCAAAATCATGAAAAAAAGTCATAGTATAGCATGTCGTCCAAAATCATGAAAAAAAGTCATAGTATAGCATGTCGTCCAAAAATCATGAAAAAAAAGTCATAGTATAGCATGTCGTCCAAAATCATGAAAAAAAGTCATAGTATAGCATGTCGTCCAAAATCATGAAAAAAAGTCATAGTATAGCATGTGGTCCAAAATCATGAAAAAAAGTCATAGTATAGCATGTGGTCCAAAATCATGAAAAAAGTCATAGTATAGCATGTCGTCAAAATCATGAAAAAAACGTCATAGTATAGCATGTCGTCCAAAATCATGAAAAAAAGTCATAGTATAGCATGTGGTCCAAAATCATGAAAAAAAGTCATAGTATAGCATGTGGTCCAAAATCATGAAAAAAAAACGTCATAGTATAGCATGTGTCCAAAATCATGAAAAAAAGTCATAGTATAGCATGTCGGTCCAAAATCATGAAAAAAAGTCATAGTATAGCATGTGTCCAAAATCATGAAAAAAGTCATAGTATAGCATGTGTCCAAAATCATGAAAAAAGTCATAGTATAGCATGTCGTCCAAAATCATGAAAAAAAGTCATAGTATAGCATGTCGTCCAAAATCATGAAAAAAAGTCATAGTATAGCATGTCGTCCAAAATCATGAAAAAAAAAGTCATAGTATGCATGTCGTCCAAAATCATGAAAAAAGTCATAGTATAGCATGTCGTCCAAAATCATGAGAAAAAGTCATAGTATAGCATGTCGTCCAAAATCATGAAAAAAAGTCATAGTATAGCATGTGTCCAAAATCATGAAAAACAAAAGTCATAGTATAGCATGTCGTCCAAATCATGAAAAACGTCATAGTATAGCATGTCGTCCAAAATCATGAAAAAAAGTCATAGTATAGCATGTCGTCCAAAATCATGAAAAAAAGTCATAGTATAGCATGTCGTCCAAAATCATGAAAAAAGTCATAGTATAGCATGTCGTCCAAAATCATGAAAAAAGTCATAGTATAGCAATGTGTCCAAAATCATGAAAAAAAGTCATAGTATAGCATGTCGTCCAAAATCATGAAAAAAAGTCATAGTATAGCATGTCGTCCAAAATCATGAAAAAAAAGTCATAGTATAGCATGTCGTCCAAATCATGAAAAAAAGTCATAGTATAGCATGTCGTCCAAAATCATGAAAAAAAGTCATAGTATAGCATGTGGTCCAAAATCATGAAAAAAAGTCATAGTATAGCATGTCGTCCAAAATCATGAAAAAAAGTCATAGTATAGCATGTCGTCCAAAATCATGAAAAAAGTCATAGTAAAGCATAAAGCATGTCGTCCAAAATCATGAAAAAAAAGTCATAGTATAGCATGTCGGTCCAAAATCATGAAAAAAAGTCATAGTATAGCATGTCGTCCAAAATCAATGAAAAAAGTCATAGTATAGCATGTGTCCAAAATCATGAAAAAAAAGTCATAGTATAGCATGTGTCCAAAATCATGAAAAAAAGTCATAGTATAGCATGTCGTCCGAAATCATGAAAAAAAAGTCATAGTATAGCATGTCGTCCAAAATCATGAAAAAAGTCATAGTATAGCATGTCGTCCAAAATCATGAAAAAAGTCATAGTATAGCATGTGGTCCAAAATCATGAAAAAAGTCATAGTATAGCAATGTGGTCCAAAATCATGAAAAAAGTCATTAGTATAGCATGTGGTCCAAATCATGAAAAAAAGTCATAGTATAGCATGTCGTCCAAAATCATGAAAAAAGTCATAGTATAGCATGTCGTCCAAATCATGAAAAAAAGTCATAGTATATAGCATGTCGTCCAAAATCATGAAAAAAGTCATAGTATAGCATGTCGTCCAAATCATGAAAAAAGTCATAGTATAGCATGTCGTCCAAAATCATGAAAAAAAGTCATAGTATAGCATGTCGTCCAAAATCATGAAAAAAGTCATAGTATAGCATGTCGTCCAAAATCATGAAAAAAAGTCATAGTATAGCATGTCGTCCAAAATCATGAAAAAAAAGTCATAGTATAGCATGTCGTCCAAAATCATGAAAAAAAGTCATAGTATAGCATGTCGTCCAAAATCATGAAAAAACGTCATAGTATAGCATGTGGTCCAAAATCATGAAAAAAAGTCATAGTATAGCATGTCGGTCCAAATCATGAAAAAAAAGTCATAGTATAGCATGTCGTCCAAAAATCATGAAAAAAAGTCAAAGTCATAGTAGTAGCATGTCGTCCAAAATCATGAAAAAAAGTCATAGTATAGCATGTCGGTCCAAAATCATGAAAAAAGTCATAGTATAGCATGTCGTCCAAAATCATGAAAAAACGTCATAGTATAGCATGTCGTCCAAAAATCATGAAAAAAAAGTCATAGTATAGCATGTCGTCCGAAATCATGAAAAAAAGTCATAGTATAGCATGTCGTCCAAAAATCATGAAAAAAAGTCATAGTATAGCATGTCGTCCAAAATCATGAAAAAAAGTCATAGTATAGCATGTCGGTCCAAAATCATGAAAAAAAAGTCATAGTATAAAGCCATGTCGTTCCAAATCATGAAAAAAAGTCATAGTATTTAGCATGTCGTCCGAAAATCATGAAAAAAAAAAACGTCATAGTATAGCATGTGGTCCAAAATCATGAAAAAAAAGTCATAGTATAGCATGTGGTCCAAATCATGAAAAAAAGTCATAGTATAGCATGTCGTCCAAAATCATGAAAAAAAAAAGTCATAGTATAGCATGTCGTCCAAAATCATGAAAAAACGTCATAGTATAGCATGTGGTCCGAAAATCATGAAAAAAGTCATAGTATAGCATGTCGTCCGAAAAAATCATGAAAAAAAGTCATAGTATAGCATGTCGTCCAAAATCATGAAAAAAAGTCATAGTATAGCATGTCGTCCAAAATCATGAAAAAAAGTCATAGTATAGCATGTCGTCCAAAATCATGAAAAAACAAAAAGTCATAGTATAGCATGTGGTCCCAAAATCATGAAAAAAGTCATAGTATAGCATGTCGTCCAAAATCATGAAAAAAAAGTCATAGTATAGCATGTCGTCCAAAAATCATGAAAAAAGTCATAGTATAGCATGTGGTCCAAAATCATGAAAAAAAAAAAAGTCATAGTATAGCATGTCGTCCGAAAATCATGAAAAAAAGTGTCATAGTATAGCATGTCGTCCAAAATCATGAAAAAAAGTCATAGTATAGCATGTCGTCCGAAAATCATGAAAAAAAAAAACGTCATAGTATAGCATGTCGTCCAAAATCATGAAAAAAGTCATAGTATAGCATGTCGTCCAAAATCATGAAAAAACACGTCATAGTATAGCATGTCGTCCAAAATCATGAAAAAAAGTCATAGTATAGCATGTGTCCAAAATCATGAAAAAATAAAAAAAGTTCCATAGTATAGCATGTCGTCCAAAATCATGAAAAAAGTCATAGTATAGCATGTCGGTCCAAAATCATGAAAAAAAGTCATAGTATAGCATGTCGTCCCAAAATCATGAAAAAAGTCCCATAGTATAGCATGTCGTCCAAAATCATGAAAAAACGTCTAGTAGTAGCATGTCGTCCAATCATGAAAAAAGTCATAGTATAGCATCTGTCGTCCAAAATCATGAAAAAAAAAGTCATAGTATAGCATGTCGGTCCAAATCATGAAAAAAAGTCATAGTTAGTATAGCATGTCGTCCAAAATCATGAAAAAAAAAGTCATAGTATAGCATGTCGTCCAAAATCATGAAAAAAAAAAACGTCATAGTATAGCATGTCGTCCAAAATCATGAAAAAAAAGTCATAGTATAGCATGTCGTCCAAAATCATGAAAAAAAGTCATAGTATAGCATGTCGTCCAAAATCATGGAAAAAAAATGTCATAGTATAGCATGTCGTCCGAAAATCATGAAAAAATGTCATAGTATAAGCATGTCTTTATAGTCCAAAATCATGAAAAAAAGTCATAGTATAGCATGTCGGTCCAAAATCATGAAAAAAAAAGTCATAGTATAGCATGTCGTCCAAAATCATGAAAAAAAGTCATAGTATAGCATGTCGTCCAAAATCATGAAAAAAAAAGTCATAGTATAGTATTGTGGTCGTCCAAATCATGAAAAAAAAGTCATAGTATAGCATGTCGTCCAAAATCATGAAAAAAAGTCATAGTATAGCATGTGGTCCAAAATCATGAAAAAAAGTCATAGTATAGCATGTCGTCCAAAATCATGAAAAAACGGTCATAGTATAGCATGTCGTCCAAAATCATGAAAAAAAGTCATAGTATAGCATGTCGTCCAAAAAACATCATGAAAAAAAGTCATAGTATAGCATGTGGTCCAAAATCATGAAAAAAAGTCATAGTATAGCATGTGTCCAAAATCATGAAAAAAAGTCATAGTATAGCATGTGGTCCCCAAAATCATGAAAAAAGTCATAGTATAGCATGTCGTCCCAAAATCATGAAAAAAGTCATAGTATAGCATGTGGTCAAAATCATGAAAAAAAAAGTCATAGTATAGCATGTCGTCCAAAATCATGAAAAAAAGTCATAGTATAGGATGTCAGGTCCAAATCATCATGAAAAAAAGTCATAGTATAGCATGTCGGTCCAAAATCATGAAAAAAAGTCATAGTATAGCATGTCGTCCAAAATCATGAAAAAAAGTCGCATAGTTATAGCATGTCGGTCCGAAAATCATGAAAAAAAACGTCATAGTATAGCATGTGTCCAAAATCATGAAAAAAGTCATAGTATAGCATGTCGTCCGAAAATCATGAAAAAAGTCATAGTATAGCATGTGGTCCAAAATCATGAAAAAAGTCATAGTATAGCATTTTTTGTCGTCCAAAATCATGAAAAAAAGTCATAGTATAGCATGTCGTCCAAAAAAATCATGAAAACACGTCATAGTATAGCATGTTAGGTCCAAATCATGAAAAAAAGTCATAGTATAGCATGTCGTCCAAAATCATGAAAAAAAAGTCATAGTATAGCATGTGGTCCAAAATCATGAAAAAAATTCATAGTATAGCATGTCGTCCAAATCATGAAAAAAAAGTCATAGTATAGCAATGTGGTCCAAAATCATGAAAAAAAGTCATAGTATAGCATGTGTCCCAAAATCATGAAAAACGAAGTCATAGTATAGCATGTGTCCAAAATCATGAAAAAATTGTCATAGTATAGCATGTGGTCCTAAAATCATGAAAAAAAAGTCATAGTAAATAGCATGTCG
>JAGQAX010000124.1:0-281220 GCA_019142605.1 Cephalopholis sonnerati
ATGAAGGCAGAGGGGTAAAAGCCTGTTGATGACTATCCTCTTACTAATCCTGACTTTGCATTTGGGGAATTCAATTATATGCACAAAATAACAGATGTAATGCTTTGTGTTCTCACATACCGGTGGCAACAGAACAACGACCCCAGGGTGAACAAACAAGCTGGCCCCAAACATGGTGAGGTGCTGTGTGAGACAGTGTGCTGCGTGGAGCGTGCTGCCCTCCAGTGGCTGTAGTCCTTCACTGCTCCAACGCCTCTCCTTCACACTGTAGTACTGACACAGAGAGCTGAACACACATACCGACACATGGACAGGACCGCCGTCGACCAAAGACGAGGTCAGGTTGACGGAGAGAGGTTTATCTGTCCCGTCCAAACTGTCGAGGAAGAAAATTCAGTCATACTTCTTTACTCAGCTAAATGAGCAGTCGGACAGAGCACTGAGTTACAGAAAAGAGCATGACTCACAGCGGAGACAGAAATATGGTTTCCTCTGTGGAGGTGGTCGGAGCAGAGAGGGTGAGAGCCCACTCTCTCACCAGGGAATCCTGGGATGCATTAGTCCCTGGCACCGTAGAACTCACTTCTATCTTGACATGTCCCAGACTCACTGGAGTAGCTCCTAGATATGCATAATGCAGTTTGAAAACAGCCTCAGTAATTTATAATTCATGCAAGAACTCACAGATATACAGTAAGGTTAATTAATAATTATGTAGGTGCTGCATGATCGACATTAAAGATAGTTCCCTCTCATGACTTAACAGAAGACTTTGGACATCCTGAAATGTTATGTGTACACCACAGCTTCCCAAAAACTGTCACAGCCGATGACGTTTAGTCATGAAGATGTAGTCATACAATAAGTCTGTTGGTTATTCCCTTGTTTTAAATGATGTAGGGCACTGCACTTAAATATTTTAAACTAAATTCTCAACCCAGTTGCCAGAAGAAAATGTTGTAATTGTAAGTTTCTGCAAACCATAAATACATTTGTACATGTCATACATGTCAAATTAATAGTTCTAACATGACATAGTATATGAGCTGACTTTGTCATCCGGACGTGGAGGGGATGGTGGATGGTTTGACAAAGTGAGACGGCTACCAAGCTGCAGACCACTGCTTGTGATTTAGAGTCATTGCTGTGTTTGTAGCAGCTTTTTAGGCACCGAACGTGAGTGCTTTGTAGCAGCCCATCACTGCTTTTCCAGCCAGGATAGTGGCATGAAAAGCAGTTGTTATTTACAGAAACATTGCTGCGTTTCCTGCCAGGACATTGCCAAGAAAAGCAGTTGTTATTTACGGAAACCTCACTGTGTTTCCTGCCAGGATAGTAAAATAAAAAGTGGTTGTTGTTTTTCCCCGAGACATTGCTGCAAAAACAAAATCTTTTTTTAATATGATCCATTCCCCACCATAACTGAGTAAACCTAACCCTAAACCTAACACATATTAATTGATTAATTTGGCTTTGTATCCAATAAAGAGGAATCCAAAAGTACATGGCAAGAAAAAGTAAAAAGCCATTAAGGTCAAATGATCATAAACATTATACCAAAGTTTATAATCTGGAAAATACAGAACAGGTCGGGAGAAAGAAAGTACTGTACCTGGGCCCAGGCTAAAGTTGAAGGTCATATATAAACCTGCGTTTTCATCCAGTCCATCCACAGCTTTGACTGTAAGATTCAACCGTCCTTCAGTGGGGAGCGTCACAGTAAGACATGTCCCATTCCCAGCTTCACCTACCCTTCCATCTCCACCCCCATCATCCTGTCCCACAGGGTATTTGTTGGGCAGGGTGACCCGTATGGCTTGCTCAGGGTCCAGGTCCTGGATGGGTATGGGCTGGCCCTGAGGTGTGGTGAGCTCCATGGCGACCAGAGCAGTGGAGATTGGAGGGTTGGCTGCAGTCAGCAACGGGTTGGATCCCAACTCTGCATCCATATCAAACAGCACCTGCACCACCTCGGACTTCTGACTCTTCAGGTGAGCAGAGAGGGAGGTGGGGATGTGAAACTGACATGAGTGCGAACTCTTGGATTCGTCAGCTGACTGAGAGGGGATGATCTGGTTTTGGTTGTACTGGTGAGTGCAGAGGAGGTTGGAAGGGTCTCCATGGTAACCAACTGTGTTGATATAATCGGTGGAGAGCGAAAGCGGCGCCTCGCCATGAACACGTGAATGCATCAGAGAGCGCATTAGGGCCCCTGCATGACCCAGCGCTAACAGGGCGACCGTGGAAGCTGACTGCAGAGTGCTTGAGTAGACTGGGTGAGAACTGGAAGCAGACTCAGACACAGCTGCCAGGGTGTTACCTGGAAACACAGAGGACATAGAATGTTCACCCATTGATAAAGTTCATCATCAGCATTTGACTGTTTCAGACAGGAGATGGTAGTTAATCAGCACCTATGATATTAAGGATGTTCCGTCCTGTTTCCACAGCTGACAAAACACCAGGACTCATCTGTTCCTCCATGACATGGATCATCTTCCCCACAGCTTTCAGAACCTTCTCCTGGCACTTTTCACATAACTCACTTGGAACAGCCTTGGGAAAACAAAGAAAATGAAGACTTCATAATTTTGACAATTATGATGTCGCTGTTTTTTTTTTTTTTTTACTGATCCTGTGTTAAATATTTTTGGGCCATGAGTGGGGAAACAACTTAAGTGGTTACTTACAGTAGACTGTGACAATGCTGAACTGATCTGATCAACATCAAGCAAAGATGACATAGGGAGAGAAGCCAGGGCTTGGGTCACATTTTCCCGAATCTCCCTCCTGTCCATGAGCTCCCTGGCAGTCTGTCCAGACTCCATCTGTGAACAGTTGGGTGAAACTGATATGTCCATATTCAGAGCAAATTCAAATCTTTCAAGATTCTTGCCTCCACTGTGCTCACAATCTTCAGTTATTCTGTTAGAGTCAGTCAGAATCAGTTTAAAGTGTCATTTCATCCACTAGCAATTCAGATATGATACTGACAGGGCACCCAGTAGCTCACCTGGTAGTGTGGGTGCTCGACTCAGGTTCAATTCCAACTTGCAACCCCTTTGCTACAAGTCGTCCTCTCTCTCTCCCCTTCTCACTCTTAAGCTGTCCTATCAAATAAAGGCAAAAAGCCCCCCAAAAAAGAGATATGATACTGACCTGATTGAGCTGGCTGGTTAAGGCAATGGAATAAGGAATAATCTCTTGAGGGTTGCCATGTTGGACTAAAGCCCACAGCTCTGTCTGGCTCTTGTTTCTGAGCCACTGACTGGCAACTTCGCCCCTTGCAGGAGTTTCTACTGTCAGCATTCTGTAGAAAGGAGCAATCAGGAATGGTGGGAGTTCACTAAGATATGACAAAGACATTTGGCACTAAATCATTTTTATAACCTTTAAAGCTACATTATGCAGGAATTGTCAGTTACTGTCTGTTAACAGCATCGCCAGCGAAAGTGAAAGCCAAACCCAGATTAACTCTTGTTTTGGAATGAGCTTTATCTGCTTGGCGTTTCACCTTGCTTTCCTTGCATTTTTTTTGCACTGTGTCCACAATTTTCATAGCTTTCCCTTGGATGTTGTCTGCCTGCAGTCTGGCATCTGGTCGCTAACCTTTCATTAAGTTCCACCCTCACCTGCCTGCTGTGTCCAGAGACATCTTAACCATAGCAAAATAAGAAGAAAATAAGAAAATACAGGTAGAGGGAAGGGTCTCCACACATAAATACAGCAGTGGGTCATAAATGATGAGAGGGATTACTATTGTATGTGTCTTTTATTGTTGTTTTAGGAAAATCCTGCACAGTAAACCTCAGTAAATTAAATAAAGTATGGTGGAAGGTGTTGCACATAACAACAAACAGAACTGTGATGTTTATTTTGCTGCATCAAATTCTGGTAGCTTACCTGTTCAGAGCAATGACCTTTGCCCCTTGATGGTCTTCTACCAGCAATGTAACTGTGATAACTGACATGCTTCTTTCTTGCCCAGGACTTCCCACTGGAACCATGCTGCCAAATGCTGAACGAGTACCCCTAGGGTACATGAAAGATAAACACCTCAAGTTTGATAGGAAGCAAATCCAAACCCTTGGTCTTAAAGGTCTAGTGTGTAGGATTTAGTGGCACAGCCAGTGTTTGGCTTGTCTGTTCTGGGTTACTGTAGAAACAACATGGTGGACTCTGTGGACGAGGACCATCTCTGTATGTAGATATCATTCTAAGGCAATGAAACTCCAGTGATTCTTATTTTCAAGGGGTTATAAACTAATGCAAACATAATCATGAATATTATATGGTCCTAGAATTCTGCCAATAGAATTCTAACCCTAACCCTAACCCTAACCTAAATTCTACACACTGGACCTTTATTGCAGTTTTTAACATACATGTAATGATCACACTTGCTTGCCTATTAGTAGCTGTAAGTTGAGGCCTGTATTCACCTGTACAGAGTGAGCGGTGGGTTCACTGTGCCAGTGGGCTGGCATGCTGCTACCTGGAAGGTATAGATCAGCTGAGAGGCACTGCTATCATCATCTTTCCACCCTGCCAAAAGACAACAAAACACTATCAAGTGACCTGTCGATTGAAAAGTGTCGTGCTGGTTTTTCTCCATTGAAAGCGACAAAAATATTTACGCAAATTGAATTTAGTAACACTTCTACTAACACCACATCGTTACCTGAGCAGTTGTAGGTGACCACTGTCTCCAGCAGACGTATACCGGACTCTGGACTCAAATCACACAGGCCTCCGTGTGGTGGATTGTTAGGTAGTATGGTCAGGCTGGCACTGCCCCACTGCCCTCTGCCGGGCTGGGATACATTAAGAGTGAAGGTATAACTGTGCCCTGGCTGCAGGACACCTGAATGCACCACCAAGTTAGGAGAATGTCTCCCTGTAGAGGTGGCAACTTTGTCAATGTCAAGTGTCATGCCAGTCTGGTCCTCAGCACTCCATTTGTACTGTGTGAGGACACATACATGAATCAGAATACTTCTGAATGTCATTTTGTCTGTGAATATATATTTATATTTCTTGGCTGCAAATAACAAACCATTGTACTGTTCATTTATCTACCTAATTAAGCATGGCTAAGATTGAATATAGATTAAACTGTCCAGTCATTAATTTATTCTCTAAGCAGATGAACATCAAAATTAAAAAGATAATGATTAACAGCTGAGACTGCAGCAGAGGGAGCTCAGTGTGATGACTTTTTCTTTCCATCTGCACTGTTGTTACGTTTCATGTATCATGTTTTTTAAAAATGTTTTGCGTTGTGCCATGACTTTGACCTTTACTTTCAACATTTGCCTTTTCTTTGAGACCACTACTTAACTGAATTTTTCACAAAAATGTGTGAAATTTAAGTTACATTAAAAATGACTTTACATGTAACCTAAAAGTATTTATCTGAATCATTACCTGAGCATTGCCGTCACACTGTCCACATTGTCCTGAGAGGATGATGGGGCTGCTGTAACTAATGTAGTGTGGGGAGGACAAGACAGAGCAGGACACACACTCCGCAATTACAGGAAGCACGGGAGCTTCACACACCGTCACCTAAAGATAAGAGACAAAGGTATGTGTGGTGAGTGTCTTGTTTCCAAACCTATTTGTATTTGTATAGATATTCAACATAATTCCGTATAATTTCCCTCAACTGAACTGCAGGAACAAAAAAAAAAAAGACGGTAAATGTGTATTTTAAAGTGATGAAGCATGTTTTTGAGTGAGGATAAAGTGAGATTATGAGTAATACTCACTGTCTGGTTGACAGAGGCAGGTGTCCTCCCTGCCTTGTGTACAGTGAGGGTGAAAATGTAGACTGTGCCCGGGTGCAGCTGAGTGCTGAGTACAGTAATTCTCCTGCTGTTACTCCCCTCAGGCGGTTTTACAAAATGAGACTCTGTGGAGTTCTGAAAATACAAACATCCAGGTGTTAGTATCACCTACGGAGATCTCAAGTGGGGAGATTACTGTGTATCAAAGATGGTTTTTTTTAAGTTACTTCCTTATCCAACTCATAATAAAAGCAATTAAGATAATTCTCTTTACACTAAAGCTGCGTTAACATCAAGAGGCCTTTACCACTGTAATGAAGGTCCAGTGGTACTGCAGTGTATCCTCCATTCCTGGTGCTACATCAGGGTCTTGAGATTCAGATCCGTCTAGGACAAGATCACTGAGGCTGGGCCACAGTCTGTGTGATCCTCCCTTAATGACAGCTAACAGCGGAGAGTGGACCACTGTAACACTAGTTTTTTGTTGGACAAGTAGAGGAGTTCCTTCAAGTGAAATGGTGAATACCAGGCAATACTGTCCTACATCAAGAGTATGTTTTGGGAGTGAAAGAAGAGGTGAAGATGCATCTACCTGACTTCTAAGACTAACTTTGTCATCAGAGAATTCTAAGTTGGTACAATCTGACTCTCTGAGTATCTCCCATAGGTACGTGGCTTTGTAGGCAGAGCAGTTAATGTCCACGCTTGCTTCAAAGAAACTCGGTCTAGACCTGAGGAATGTAGACTGGCTCAGGACAAGAGAAGCTTGAGGGGTAGAACACTGGAGCTCCTCCACTTCCACATGTAGCTGTGTTGACACTTGGCTGACACTGTTGAGAGCTTTGACCATAACACTGTATTTCCCAGGAGTATAGTAAGTATGATTGACTGTGCTTAAATCTGTCATAAGTGCTTCAGTTGAGTCTCCAAAGTCCCAGTGGAATCTGGGATTGCTCCCTCTGTTCACTTTGGCAGAAAACCTGACAGCATGTCCAACAAATATGCGTCCTGAATGACAGACAAGCTTGACTTTCTTAACTGGACACTGAACTGTGGCGGTATCATTTATCTTCTTGGAGCAGATTCCATTGGTGGCGAGCACACTAACAGACAATGAACCACTCTCTGCTGGGGTAAAGATCACTTCTTGTCCCATGAGCCACGTGGGCTTAGACCCCTTTAACTGAAATATCCAGGTGTAGTTGACTGAAAGTCCACTTTCAACTTCTGCCTTGAACTTGATCCCTGTCAGAGCCTCTAGTGCAACAGAACAACAATTCAGGAGACGCAAACCTCGAACATGCTCAGTGACAAGAATGCTTGAAGACACCTCAACACTACTAACCTGGTTCCAAGCCTTCACTGTAACTTGATGTGTCCCTGCAGGAAGGCTTGATGTGGTGAACCGCCCTTCGAGGATGCCCTGACTATGAGTCCAGTCTTTGTTTCTAAATGTTATAGCAAAGGTTACATTGCTTCCTTTAGAGATTGTTGGAATAAAAGTAACTGCTTCCTTGGTGCAGACAGATGATTTGGAAATGTTCAGCATTAGACCTTTGATTGTGTCCTCGGCTGTGACACTGTGTGAAACCATCTGCCAATTTATCCTATTGGAGACATTCAAAGACACTTGATAGATGCCCGCACTTGTAAAAGTGTAGATAAAGGTTTGATTAGTAGCACTAAAAGGCATAGCACCTCTAACTTTCCAGTCCCAGTGCAGATCACTACCCCTCTGAATAAGCCCATGGAGATGAACAGCAGCGCTTGTGGTGGCATAAAATGGATACTTCTTTCCTTCAATTTCAAAGTCCACCTCTTGGACCTCCTCTAGAACGTTAAACTCTGTGGTGACATTGCTGTGGCTGAGCACATTCTGAACTGAAACTTTGACAAGACAATGTCCAACACTTGTAAAAGTGTGGAGAAGGAAGGGCATATGTGTTTGCAGGGGTGAGAAATCAGATTTCACATACCAAAGGTATGTTAGGTCTGACCCAGCAGCCACAGACACAGAAATATTTACTAATTTCCCTGATGCCACAATGTTTGAATGAGTTGTAATGTGTGCACGTGTTACACGCTCTACTGCAACTAAAGGAGCAATGCTGGTGGCCTCGCCCAGCTTGTTAGAAGCTCTTAGCTGAATTGAAATCTCACCGGGAGCTTCAGCTACTATATGAAAAAGCTCTCCATCACCAGTAATTTGCTGGTTTATTCCGCTCTGTGAAACAAGCCAGTAATAAGTGACATTAGAGCCCTTGGTGATTGAAGCAATAAACATCAGTTCCTCTTGTGTGGGTACATATTTTGTGTCTGTCATGTTTTGACATGCAATCTGAAGACCCTCTATTCTTTCAAAGACCTCAATTAAAATGGCTGCCTCCTTTCTACTCACCAAGTTCTGTGCTACAACCCTCACTTGATACACTCCTGGTTTCAGGAAGGCAAACCTAAACTGATAAGTCCCCTGTTTGGTTGAGGTCATACCATCCACAGTCCAATAATAGTTGGTGCTACTGATGGCACTGCTAACTGCTGAAATAAGAGTTTCTTCTCCTACTACAGCATACGGCTGACTGGTGTGAAGTGAAAGGTCTGAAATTGAAGGTAAAACATTAACTTTAAGGGTCACAGAGTCACGGCTAACAGCGTTAAATGCTGTGGCAGTGACTGTGAACTGACCTGTCATGGTAAACATGTGTGACGCGTTTAGCTTCTGCTCCACCGGGGAACCATCGCCAAAGTCCCACAGCACTGAGACATTGCTGCCAATGCAACTAGCAACCCAAAATGATGCTAATGTATTGACTGTCAGTGTGCCGCTTTGGCTATCATGCGCCACAGACAGCTTACTTACAGGGTTCTGAATGGTGATACGAGCTCTAGCTGTTTTGTCGTTAACTTTGTTACTTGCTGTTACTGATACTTCTTCAACACCTTCATCTTTAAAGATAAAACACTTTAGAGTGTTTTCCGTCACAGCAGTGAGACCAGAGGGGCTGCTAAACCACTTAAATTGGTAAGCTTTAATCTGCACAGGGGACACTAACACCCTGAAGCATACCTCTTCTCCTACTGCCACTACTTCCTGTGGTGACTGCACTGTCATGTTGGTTATTGGTGCTTCAACACAGACACTCGTATTAAATGATACAGATGTAACAGAACTAAACACAGTCAGAATAATATGAAAAATCCCTTGGCTCTGAAATATGTGCATGGCTGTTGTCTGCCCCCTCACTTCAGTGAGAGGTGATCCATCTCCAAACAGCCAATGGCAAGTCAAAATGGATATGTTCCCATTCACCAGAGCGGTAAACGATATGTCTCTTCCACTCATGACACATTCTGTCGGGAGAACTCCACTAACAGCCAACTTATAGACCTCTACACTGATAGACTGATGAGCTTGGCTGACAGAATTCGAGACAGTTAGATCTACTGTATAGATCCCTGGTGACTTATAGATGTGGGAGATGGTACCATCTGTGAGGTTTTCCTGCAGGGACCCATCACCAAAGTCAAAATTCCACAGGAGACTCGTACCAGTGGCCACTGTAGCTCTGAAATCTGTAGCAAAGCCTAGTTCACTGGGTCCATTGTCGCTGACCGTCAGTCTGGAGATTTTCTCCATAACTTCCACCATGAGCCAGGCAGTCAGGACTGTAAGAGTGTTGTTGGCACACACTGTAACATTATAAACTCCTGCAGATGCAAATGTGTGGTTGACTTTAGGGTGGACACCTTGGACAGCTTCAGAGCCATCGCCGAAATCCCACATGTAGACTACAGCGTAGGTGGAGGGCTCTGCAGAAGCTTCCAGAAGGAGAGTCTGTTTGACGAGGGGCACCAGAAGGGAAGAGGACATGAGGAGGTGATTTAATTGTGGGCGGACACTTATCTTCATAGATGCTTCAGTGTTGTCATATTGATTGGAGACTTGGACATGAAGTGTGTAGTCATCTGCATAAAACAAAGATGCAGGGGAAATGATTTACCTTGATGAACTGAACAGTAAGAATGAAGCACATTTTCTACCAGTTTCATTCTTATCACAAAATGTCACAAAAATAAGAAATGTTCTGATTCTACATTAAGTGGGCTTTTAAAAATACGAGTTTAATTTTAGACAGACACAGAACATAAACTACAAGGAAATCCAGAGAGTGCAGACCTCCCTAAATCCAAATGTCCTATCTTGCAATATTAACAAAACTGAAAAATAATTCATGTCCACCCTGTGATATGAATTTTCTCCAGATTTTAATGGGCTCTTTCTTGGCCCATGCTACACCCTTGCGCCAAGTTTCTCAAAAATAAGGCCAGTATTTTTTTCGTAATCCTGCTGACAAACAAACAAACCAACCACAGACATAACCTCCTTAGCGGGGGTAATGAGGGTGAAAAGGGTTTCCAAATGATACACTGGTCTCTGTCAAAATAGCATCAAAAAGACAGTACCAGCCAACTCAAAATATTAGTTAAAGGTTAATTTAATGCCCTTGGAACTTGCTGTTTAAAGCAGTAATTAACTTGCGTTAATTGACTTTTTGGCCACTTGAGGAGGCAGGAGAAAAAAGATGTAAAAACAATACTGACATATAATCACCTTCTAAAGTTGATACAGTGAACTTGTTAACACATTACACATCCAGCAGACATGACAGCATGAATTTGTTTCTGTCCACCCAACAAAGTCCAAAGTTCATACTTCTCTGGTTTGTTTTGCACCAACTCCTTAAGGGAAATGGATGACTGCTAAATGCTCCACTATGTTTGGTGATTATTGTGTCTGTTGTTCTGTGCTGGGCATGCAGCATGCAGTGGGTTTTCCCCTCTTGCTTTACATATGGTAATTTGATGTTGTGTATAAAAATGTTGATAAATGCAGCTTCAATAGTTTTTGTGAGTGTGTTTACCTGGGATGGAAAAGGTATAGTTCACTGAGTCCTGGACATACACTTGCTTCCCTCCTCCCTCCATGAGCCCTTCCATGGTGTGACATGGAGCAGACTGGGTGTGGATCACTTTGCTACTGCCATCCCCAAAATCCCATCTACATGACATGCACCACATGGAAATTAAGAATAACCAGACAAAACATTAAAGATACATTTCAAGGGGTAGTCTTTGTTTAAAAGTCAGGTGTATCAAGCATGCCATCCCAATGGTTGTCTCTAAGTATTTCTGAGGGTTATTTGTGAAAATACAATACCTTACCTAAATGTGACAGGCATGGAGATGTCCACTTTGACCCTGAGGGTGTAGAGGTGTGCAGCACCCACAGCTATGACCTCCCTGACTAATAGGAACTCTGGCTCAGCCAGTGGGGCCATTTCATCAGCAGCCAGGAGGATTTCCTGGCTCTGAGTGCCCACAGGGTTGGAAGCTGTCACCTAGCAGAAAAGTAAAAGGTTACTTTTCTTGGATAATCAAAAGTGCTCAGAACTTGTAACAGCACAGAGACAAATAATGTATCTTACCCTAAGCTTATACTCAGCAGGTTTCTTGAACACCACACTATAAGATTCTCCTTCATGAGCAAACTTCTCCAGGTCGTCAATCACCCACATGAATTTTACTGAGGAACCGCTCTTCACTTTGGCTGTAAATGACTACAATGTAAAAAAAAAAAAAAAAACATAAAGAAGATACCAATGTCAGAGAATTTATAGTCAAACATGTCCACATTCCTCTGACAGAATGTGAAAGGATGGGCTAACAGTCTATCATCCACGCTAGCAGCTTTGAGGCTGTAAGAAATATCATACTGAGAGCTACGCTGCGAACATGTCCAATAAAAATATTTAATCAAATAAGCGAAATGTGTTTGCTGTAAATTCATTTTTGCAGTCTCACCTGTGGAGTGTCTACGAGAGTCCTTCGGCATCCTTGTGGCTCAACACTAAGCCCTGTCACTGCCTCATAGCCACAAACCGTCACACTCACACTCTGAGAGCTAGCTGCATCCATCACAGTGATGTTCAGTGTTTGAACTCCCACTGAGGGTAACACCAGGGTCACAGAGGAGAACCAGGCATCATGGGACTGTCTCTTACACCCAAGCTGAGACTGAGCCAACTCTTTGGGGCAAGATGGGAAGAAGGGTACCCCAGACTGAAGAACTGGGGCTGACCATGAGCTGCTGGCTTTCTCTCCAGACAGGACCTTGACAACAATGAGTGTTGGGATGTTGACTTGGACATGAATCTGGTTCTTTTCATCTGGCATGGGGTGGATGATGTTAAGCCCAAATTTAGATCTCAGACTCTGAGTTGTCAGGGCCCAGATATCTGGAGCTGTGGTTGTCTCTTTGTTGGTGAAGCCAAAGTTATAATCATGCTCGGTAGCTCTGTGTAGATTGTCCACATACAGCATCCTCAGATTACACACCACCCCGTCCACCCACTGGCCTCCCTGGGGCAGGGAAGTGAGGCCTCCCTCCCACCAGCCTCCCCATTCCGTCCTCCTAAGGGACATGTAACTCTGGCGCCAGGGGGAGTTCAAAGAGGCTTCACTGTTCAGGCAATGGAGGAATGTTCCAGAGTCACGAGTGTGTTGTAAAGCCACTATATCATCAGGGTACACCATGATCGCTCGATCTGGAATAAGCAACTGTCAAAAAAAACAGGAAATGGTGTAAGGTGCCTATTTTTAATATTGTAACCAAACACCAAAGGTCCATAACTGCTGTAGGTCGACTCACGCTTATAGTTTTTAATTCATCGCTTGGGTTCATACTCAGAGGCAGGTCTGCTACCAGGTGGTAGAAGGGTGGTATTGCAGGATATCTGGGTGGTAGAGTAAAGCCGCGGCCTCCTGCTGCAGAGTCATAGGGGCTGCAGGGACTGGTGGTGGGCACACAGGCCTCCAGCAGGTGGCACCAGTACTGGCCCATGCTGCAGCCCCCTGTGGTGTTACACAGTGGTACTGCTGAGCAGCAGGTGAATGGATTAAGGAGAGAGCTGCAGCCTGACGAGCAAAACAGAGATTATTACCCACAGTATCAAACAAACAGGAGCTCTCAGAAAACCTTCAACGCAACTGTTGTACCATACCAGGAGGTACCAGGTGGTGGTTGGGGTTGCAGTAGGGTCGGAGGATCTGGACACGGGCCTGAGAGGACACTGGACTGGGCTGGACCACCAGCTCTACTGATTCCAACTGACCTGCATGACTGAACCACATCCCTGGAAAGAGCTGCATCTGTGGGCATCACAGCAGCACCAGAATATAAAAACCAAGAACACAAATTCTTAAATTTAGATAACTGCTAAAACTTATTGTTGGGCAGCAACCTCTAGTGGCCGCAGTAATTATGATGTAAGCAAAGGAGGAAGTCAGGTGAAGTAGTATAAAAAGTGACAAAATCCACGTAGGCAGGAGGTTGGGGTGGGTCGTGGGTCAAACAAACACGAAACTTTGACACAGGAGACTGCTGTTTGTGTCCCGTGTGAAATCAAAACTCAACATTTACTTGTTAGAACTGATGTATGCAAGTTTGTCATGTTATAATACATTGCATTATCATGAGCTTTTCTTACACCTAGCCATGTAGTTTTGCTGCCTATAATGAACTGAAATTGAAACCTAATGAAACTGTGACTGTTTCACAATGTTGGATTTGCACCTTCTGGCCTACTGGTAGGTGCAGTTTGCCCCATCTGAACCTTTATAATGGTAATAATAACAACTGATAACGACCATTAAATGGACTGATAACATATTAAAGGGGTGCTAAAACCTGATCCCCAATCCTTTTAGTTTCTTATCTTTTATAGCCAAGCAATGCCACTCATTAGAGGTTTATTAGGTCTAAAAATTATAATGTACTAATACTTTTTTAAGTACTTCCTGAAGTAAAGTAGTCTGGCATTCACAGAATAAAGTGGTCATTCTGCGTTGAAGATGTTTTTCCTCTTGTTTCCTTTCTTGTTAATCAATTCCCAACCCTTCAGGTTCATTGTGCAGCCTTTAAGGTTGGGAACCAGTGCTTTAGACTGACACTTCACTGACCTCCACTGGGAGTTGTCCGATGTCTGGGACCTTGGGAAAGGGGCGTATCTGGGTCTGAGCATAGATGCCGGTCATGAGAACCAATCCAGTCAGGTAACTGTCCTCAGATGGTAGAGAAACTACATGAAGAGAGGTTAAACAAAATCACTGACATGTACTTTATATGATTGCGTGCTTCTGGTCTTCTCTAGTGAAACAGCAGTCTTACCAGTTACTTCTTTTCCACAGAGGAAAAGGTATCGTCCAGCACACTGAGCCGTTCTCCATTGTCCCTGTGTCCCCAAGGCCATCTGAGTACACCCCCTCTGACTCTCACTGCCTTCGGTCCACCATGCAGGACTCACTGGCTCCACAACCCCAACATGGTCAGACCCTTCTCCTCCTGATCCCTTCAGCCACACCCACACAGTGGTTTTCCTAGACCGAAATATAAACAAAGAAAGAATGACAGATAAATACACAAAAGTCAATAAAGACACATGAGAGGAGACATTTGTTTGTAGCACTCACACTGGAAAAGAGTAATGGATGAAGTTCTGCAGCTCCAGGCTGTCAGCAGACGCCAGGTCTCCTCCCTCGGTCTCTCTGCATGACTCCTGCGCCTCAGGCCATGAAGATGTCACCTCAGAGAGCCAATAGCATCGCCGGCTGGCCAGGTGGATCTGACCACCATTTGGACAAGGAATGTCCTCTGGAAGGCAAAACACACACTGAACTGACAGCATGCAAGAGGAGTCATCTTCAAAGAATCGAAGAATAAAAGGAACTACAGTTTTGTGAGGCGAGCATGATAGCTAATTTAATTCAAGTTCCCCTCTTGTTTGGTTTTTTTTCTTTGGGGTGTCAATTTGCACTAATAATTAAACCTGTTGAGATAATAAGTCCCATGATGAGATGAGCAGGTTTAGCTCATTATGATGAGTCACATGAGTTTAACAGTCAGCCACAACAGATGTTACAGAACAGATGTTTCACATTTTGTACATTTTCTTTGATTACACTCACATTTCACCTGCAGCGTTTAATTTCAAGATGTTATTACTGCATGTTAACTATTGTGACACACAATCACCTGTTGCTCTAATTTAGAAATTTGAGCCCAGACAATCTGCTTGACAGTTGGAACACTGGAGAATTTTGTGCAACTAAAAGTCTGAAATAATGCACGATTTAGGTTCTTGTTGTGATTCCCAATGTGGGTGAGCACTCCAAGGGATCCCAGGATAAATCTCAGGGGTTACATGATGATAAAAGAAAGAAATAGAAAGTACAAATCTTGCAACAGAGAAATCACTCTTGTGATGTCCTGTGAGGAGTCACAAGGATTAATCCCTACATCTAAAGGGATCAAAAGCCAAAAAAACTTGTATGGAAAGTAGTGCTTCTCACCTCCAGCTGCAGTGATCAAAACCACACAAAGAATCCACAGTCTGTGCCTCTGTGGCACCAGTGCACCTGTCATCTTGTAGAGCACATCACATCCTCCTGAAGAGAAAACAGTCTCTGGTTTATCACCACAGCAGCATTGCATCACTCCTTCAAGTGTTTTTATTCCCCTCATCTCTCTCTCCTGCCATCGCCACAAGACTCTCCGCTCATCCTCAGTGCTCTTGTACAAGTTGAAAGTGTTGTCTTCCTCTCAGTCCTTCTTCTACGCTCTCATCTCCCTCCACTGACACCCCCCTCCCCTCATCCTGCACACACACACACACCATGAGTTATGGTGGTGTCGTTGTTTTAAAGGCCTCTTCTCCACTCTCTCTGAGCGCCTGGGTGACTTCTACTTTGTCTCTCAGCAACAGCCACAGAAGCAGAGTGGACAGAGGAGGCCAGCGCTGCTCATTACCATGTTGTAAAACCCCAGGCACTCAATAGAAACAGTGAGACTCACTCAGGCGGGACACAGCTGAGGGTCCTGACAGAAACAAGCCTGAGAGGCCAAAGAGGCAGTGTAGTGTCAGTGGTGTTTGGGTACAAACTGTTGCTTTTGATATGTTTTAGGAATATAGAGGGATCCGTATCTTTTGCTGGGATGCCAAATTAAGATGTTTCTCCAAAGTTCTTTCTCCTGCTTTGTGCCCACTGTCTTTTGTCCCAGCACTAACTCCAAGACCTCATCAGTTACCAAACAAAGGCTCTGTGACGCACACGCAAAAGAAATAGACCTCGTTTTAAAAGAAAGGATGCCATCTGGGTTGCCTGGAGAGGGAACAGATAAAGTTGAAGGCAGTGATAAGGCAACCATAGCTGAGAATTGCGAGCCCATTGTCATGGATACAATTGTATTTCTCTTTGTGAGATTGAGCAAAAGGGAGTTGTACTGGTTACATTGACTAGAGTGCCAATTCCAATAGTTAAATATGTCAGTACATGCACTCTTGTAGACTACTTTACTCGAGTACAGTTTTGACAACTTTTTAAAAAATTTGTCAACTTTATATGATCTGTAGCTGACAGTACGTTTTAAAGAATTTAAATCCAACTCTAGTCTGACTTCAACAATACATAAAATCAGCCTCATTAATTTCACCCACAGCTGATCCTCTGCATCTCTACATTAAAGTATAACTTTGTACAGCTGAGATTTTGATGGAGCCTGGATTGTGCCACACTAAATGAGCATTTACAGAAAGCAGTTCCAGCCTTTACACTTGACAATGTCACACATACTGTATGAGTTTTCACACTCTAGTTTTTGAATTTGGGAGGAAGTTGCTCATGTTTACTAATATTTTTGGACTGTCTTAGACCATAGAAAAACATGTAAATTTTCAGTGGTGCACAGTAGCCATTTAGTTTAAAGTCATATCTGTGGCACATAAAATGAAATGCAATTCAACCCACAGAGCAGCAACCAAAGTCACTATTAGAAAGATATTAAACTAAATTAGCAACGTAAATTTTGTAAAATATCTAAATAAACCAATGATTTGAGAAAATATACAAACCCAACTTATCATTTTGATATGGGGCTTTATCATTTTTAGTTTCATAACAGAGTTGAAGTAAGTCTATTTATATTTAATTGTATATGTGTTTTTTAATGAAATGAAAAAAGTCAGTTAAAGTAAAGAATGGCATAATTTGTCAATGGTACGTAGTTCCCCTTTAATCTAAAGCCATATATGTGGCTCATAAAATTTAAATGCAATCCAACCCACAGAGCAGCCCCCAAAGTCACTGAAAGGATATTAAAACTAAAGGAACTAGAAAAAAATTACATAATAAAAACTCTAAATAAACAAATAATTTGTGTAAAATATCAAAACTCAACTTAACATTATGACAAGGTGTTTTATCATTCTTATTTACATGACAGAGTTAATTGAGTTTATTTGTACTTAATGCATTTTTTTGTTGTTGTTTTAAAATGCCCCTTTTAAAAAGTTATTTTAAGTATAAAGTGGCAGTTTTCCATTTCACATTTTTGCAAATGACCATTTGAGGAAAAAAAAATCTGACATGAAATAAAAAATTGAATAACTGTTATTGAATATATCAGTGACTTTTGAAAAATAGCGTTCAAAATTTAAATTTGTATAACTGAAAAAATGAATTCAAATAAAAATGGCAATATCAAAAAAAATGATGAAATGATCATCATAATAACAGTTTAATGGTTAATTTATGAAATGACATTAATTTATTCATTTTCTCATTTATTTCAGTGTCTTTTTAAAATGTGGGTAATGTTGGTGCTTCATTACTTTTAATTGATAGTTTATTATTTTGAATTTAAAATGCATTTTGAATGCCAATTTGATAAGTCAATTTATTACAGCTTTTAAAAAATGTAATTAAACACTGTTCAAGTGGCCCACTCCAGGCGCCATGTTGCTATAGCAGTTATAGACACTAGAGGGCAGCACTGCGACAATGACCTGAATGTGCTCTATGATACACAGACGACGACGAAGAAGAAGCCAAACAGGAAGATGAAGGAGACAGCTGCTGACACATCCTAGGTATGCTAATAATGATTTTAAAAAACACAACAGAATAGCTTCTTTACGTCGCCACAACTCATTTAAAAGGAAGGAAACGCGATTTGGAAAGCGAAATTTGCAGTTTAATGTTTAACTGATTATGTTGGTCGTTGTTTTTCGCCGAATATTAGAAAAGTCCCTCCTGTTGTGGAGCGGGTATTAGCATATACGTGACACTGTGTTTAAGCTCAGTAAATAGCTCTGTGCACAGGTCATTTTCAGCCAGGCTCAGCTCAAGTCGAAGTTAGACATATTTTATTTTCCGTCTTTCCATTTCACAGCGACACAGTGTTAGGAGACACACATTTTAAACTGGTATTGCATTTATTTATGTAATGTTTTATAGATTATTTGTGCGCCGAATGTTCCAGTAAACCTTGATTATTCATAAACGGGAGTAGGTTATAACTAACTAGTTGGACATGCTATTGAATTTTAAATTGTGAATATTTTGAAGGGAGTTTGGTGTAGTGCGCTTCTTTTAAAGTGATGCAGTCTTTAATCTTTGCCACGCCTTCAGGTTGCTGAATGACAGCTCCACAGATGGATGGTACAGCTGGAAAAAATAACTGTTAAAAGGTCACCTCCATAAAAAGTCAATATATATATATAGGAAATCTTCTGTC
This sequence comes from Cephalopholis sonnerati, assembly GCA_019142605.1. Taxonomy (NCBI): domain Eukaryota; kingdom Metazoa; phylum Chordata; class Actinopteri; order Perciformes; family Serranidae; genus Cephalopholis; species Cephalopholis sonnerati. The sequence continues at coordinate 18,421 of JAGQAX010000124.1, forward strand.
CACTGTCAGCCTTATTTTCTATGCTGTTTGCAGTATCTCTGTTGTGTGGTGGAAAATCAGGGTGTAGCTACTGCACATTTTTAATGCATGCCTTTGTCAAACATATATTTAGTGTCTAGTTCATTTTCTCTTTAATTTTTCAGCAGGTTCTATGCTTCAACTAAGGACCTCTGCAGAAGAAGAAAGTAGTTATGAAATTTCCCAGCTCAGACAGGCCGTGTTAGAAAACAATGACAGACTCCTTGATGAGATGCTCTGCCAAGAAGTCTACAAAAAGGTCATCAACTGCAGGGGAGGCTGGGGCATTGCAGGCACGCCTCTCCACGCTGCAGTGTCCAAAGGCCATTTCAGCTGTCTGCAGGTTCTGCTAGGCCACGGTGCTCTGGTAGACTGCGTGGATGTCAAGGCTCAGACGCCTCTCTTCGCAGCCGTTCGTGGGAAATATCTGGACTGTGTGTTAGCTCTCCTCAGAGCTGGCGCCAACCCCAATGGGAACTCGTCCAACAACTGCTCCCCCGTCCTCACTGCTGCTCGAGAGGGTGATGTAGAGATTTTAAAGGAACTGCTTAAACATGGAGCTGCGGTGAACTCCCGCTCCAAAGTCTTGCTGTGGACTTCCAGTGCCAGGGTTTCCAGCGGGCCGCTGTACCTGGCTGCTGTTTACGGACACATGGAGTGTTTCAAACTGCTGCTCCTCTACGGGGCAGACCCAGATTACAACTGCACAGATGCAAAGCTGCTGAGTTCTATTAAGCAGCCCAAAACTGTGCTGGAGATGTGCCTCAGGCATGGCTGTGGCGTGGAGTACATCCAGCTCCTGATCGACTTTGGCGCGAACGTCTACCTCCCTACGCTGATCATTGAGAAGTCTACGAAGCAGAATGAGGCTGTGGAGCTGCTTCTGCACGAGAGAGGTATCAAGTCTAACGGCATATGATGTAATCTTACTGGATGGTGCCTGCCCTGCTCTTGTAATATGAGGAACTTCTGCTAGGCGGTATCCAGTATTATGGTATATAAGTGTATTACATGATTTTCAATGCAATCAAAAATAAAGATGCGTATCTAATTATTAAACACAGCTGACATGGGGTGAGAGGCGGGGTACACCCTGGACAGGTCACCAGACTATCACAGAGCTGATACGTAGAGAGAGACAACCATTCATGCTCACATTCACACCTACAGCCAATTTAGAGTCACCAATTAACCTGCGTGTTCTTGGACTGTGGGAGGAAGCTGGAGTACCCAGAGAAAACCCAGGCTGACACAGGAAGAACATGCAAACTGAAAACAGAAGGGCTCCCCCACCTTGGGTTCAAACCAGGCACCCTCTTGCTGTGAGCCGACAATGCTAACCACTGCATCACCATGCTGCCGAAAAAACTAACTAAAATAAAAATAACACTAAACTTTGAAGAATAAGAAGACTAATACTGACACTAATAAAAAAGCAAATCCTTTATTGAAAACTAACTGAAGCTAAATGTGTCTCAGAAAAACCAAAATATCAATGAAAGTTAAAAAAAAAATAAATAAAAATATACAAAACTACAATAACTCTGCATAGTAGGTCATAAATAAACCTGTAAAATGTGTTTGCAGGCCAGACACAATTCTGCTTATATGGAGAATAAATAAATAAATAAAATCAGATGGATAATGACAGAATATTATATGGGTTTAAATTCAGGGAAACTCCTATTTTCCCTATAATTAATACCGAATACATGGTATAGAAGTAACCATGTACTTTCTACCAAATTATCAGGAAAAAGTTAGGAAATTACAGCCCTTTAAAAGTTTTTACATTTACTCCTGAAAGCTGTCAGACTTCGTATTGATGATCAAATTACGGCTGCAAGACACACTCATAATGTTTTTCTTCCTGATCCGATATTGAAGCCACTGAAGAAGTCCTCCTCACACATTAATCCAGCAGACATTTGTCTTTACCACTGTTGTGCAGAATCTGATTCTTGTATTAGTCTGTGTGTGTGCATGAATATTTATAAACACACACAGTCTCTAAAACCTCTTTCAAAGATCTTTCCTTCTGCTTAACACAGGGGTGTAATGAAGAGCACGGAATGAACCCCCATGATGGTGATGAAGCTTAAGTTTAAAAAGTAGGCAGAATAGTGGTGAAGAGGGTGTATGGTTTGAGCCCATCTGTGCGGAGTTTGCATGTTCTCCCTGTGTCAGCGTGGGTTTTCTCCGGGTACTCCGGCTTCTTCCCACAGTCCAAAAACATGTAGGTTGGGGATAGGTTAATTGGTGACTCTAAATTGTTCGTAGGTGTGAATGTGAGTGTGAATGGTTGTCTGTCTCTATGTGTCAGCCCTGTGATAGTCTGGCGACCTGTCCAGGGTGTACCCTGCCTCTCGCCCAATGTCAGCTGGGATAGGCTCCAGCCCTCACATGACCTCTAACAGGATAAGCGGTTATGGAAATTGAATGAATGAATGAAGTAGTCTAGCCATTACCGGTGTTGAATGACACCCTTAAATATGAACGTTATTGCTGCAGTCCTGAAATTGCAAGATGAGAGGTCAAACAGCCACTAACACATTCTGGTATCCTCGGGCAGATCTTGTTAGAAAAAGGAAATTGCAATAAGAGTAAGTTTTTATCATATTTCTTTGTGTTACCAAGTGCTAACTTTCTTCCTGTCATCTCCTATCTCTAGGAAATCCAAAGGCCTTGACTTCACAGTGCCGCCTCGCTGTCCGAAGTTACCTTAAAAAGATCAACAAGATCCACTGTATCGAACAGCTGGACATGCCAACAAGTCTCATTAACTTCCTGCAACACAAACCAGTCCCAGTCACTGTTCTGTAGCCAAGTCAGCTATGTGAAGTCATTTTTATTTAACTCCATGAACCACTTTTGTTTTAAATTCTGTCTGTTCGTGTGCTGTTGTGTAAAGACTGTTTCTTGAGTCAGAACATTAAATGTGTGGATAAGTGGTGTGTACTTACAGTATGTGTTATTATTAGTACCTACCCTGCAGCTGTTGGAGGACCTCTGTGAGGAAGCTGTTTCTTGGAGTTATAGTTCTTAATCACATGTTTATCACAAGTTAGTTACTTCTTTAAGAAGAGCTGTTTGCTCCTGTGAAAACTAAGCAGGTCTTTAGCTCTATCAGGCTCAGTATGTATAAAACCACTCATTTTTCATGTGCAGAAATGTGAAGAGTAATGTAATTCTAACTTGTACTTCCAGAATTAAGGATAAGAGCCATGCATAATCCTCTCAAAGTGTAAAGACTTGCTCCTCAGTCAGTTATATAAACTAATCAAGTACACATGATAAATTCAACTGGTTTTAAATATATGAACTTGGCAGTAAAGATTTTAAAGAAAATATTTCACTTGTGTTAACCTGTGGGGTTTTTTGTTTTGGAAAAAAAGGCTAAGACTTTCAGCCATGCCAGCAGCCAAATGCTAACATTAGCATAAAGCTACAGTATATTATAGAGCAGGGGCATCAAACATGTGGCCTGGGGGCCAGATATGGCCCACTAAAGGGTCTCTGGATGACTTTGCACACCTAATATTGATGCACTTGTGAAGGCTAAGAGGTGCCCAAGTTTAAGGAGCGATTTAACCAGTTAGCAGATACCTCATGAAATTCTGCCTCAGAGGCTTTTCCACCCCGACCAGAATACAGTTCTCAGAAATAACAATGAATACTTACTGAAGTCAGATTTAAAGATATTAAACATTGTGAAAAATATTGTCAACCATCAGAGGTGCAGAAGCATAAAAAGAAAGAACAATTTAAAGATAAAAACCAGAGGGGCTTATCTTTAGGTTTGTAGGGTCTGTTAGCACAAGAGCATCTGCATGTGAATACCGAGTGCCTTAAAAACAAGACATTGAAGAAACAGAATCACTTGGTTATTTATTCATACAAAGACTTCACATGTTCTTTGAATAAACTTCAGCATTTAAATAATTAGACATGAACCACAACATGTTCAGACTGACCTGTAGATGGCAGGAGACTGTTTGTGCCCTAAAAAAGAAGAAGGCACTACATTTGGTTGAAAAGGAGACTATCATTATAGAAGAAGCACGAAGTAAAGTATGTAAAGTGTCCTTGTACCTTGCTGTGTTGCAGTGACAGTAATGCAGCAGGATTCAGAATGGAGTACACAAAATAAACCAATCATTGGTGATCCCATAAGTTACAAATCAAACACCAGACTTCAAGTATTGCCATCATGAGGAAATACAAAAACTGGAAGACATAAATTAAAAAGTAACATTCATTTTACTTTTATAGCCAAGAAATGTTGTTAAACAAATGAGTTTTATAAAGAAAGAAAAAAGCATCTCATCAACACATTCACAAGCTCTTTAATTTTCATTAAATATTCATAAATGTAGTCCTAAATGAGGTGCCTGCCATTTGAAAGAAGTGACAGCTGCTCTTATGAAATGACTGCTGGCATAAAAATAAAACACATTAAAGAGAGTCTCAAGTACAGCCATCCTCACACCTTGTTATACAAAATAGCTCTGTTTCTATTATCTATTATTATCACTACTGAATTTCAAGTAGCAACAATTCAAACAAAATGGATAAACAGTGTTTCAGAATAAAACACTTCATTTGGTCCCCTTTTTAAAAAAACTGAGGTCAGCAGCACAGTGATGACATCATGGCCATTGAGTGTTCTGTTGACTTGGTACCAGTTGTCACAGTGACGTCAGCCCAGTCCCACATCCAGTGACATCATCACCACAAAGCCCAAGATGGAGGTCCAGGATGCCAGCTTCCCGTTTCCACTGGTGACACCAAGTTGGAGCAAAGACATGAGAGTTAAGTTAAAGACAGGCACTTTAATCTTGTCAACCAAACGTCCATAAATCTAATCTCTCACCTGACTTGAGCCTCAGGTATGATGTCGTCCACCACTACGTATACCATCGCCCCTGCAGCAAACGCCAACGCATATGGCAACAGAGGTTCTGCCAGGACAACAGCGATGGCGCCCAGCAACCCAGCAATAGGCTCTACCATGCCGCTAAGCTGGCCATACCTGATGGGAAAACAGTAAGAGTGAAACTGTAGTATCCAAACTTAAATTTAAGTATGTGTACTCAGCCCAAGCTTCTGCAAAGTGTTTTATTATTGTATTTTTTAAAAGAGTGCTCAGACACACACACACACGTTTTTCTTACCAGAAGGCTTTCCATGTTGAGACCCCTGAACCCCGGAGCGGCAGGCTCACTGCCAAGCCCTCTGGGAAATTCTGGATGCCAATACCGATGGCCAAATTTCTGAGTGGACAAAACAAACATGAAACAGTCAGACCAAATCTCTCTATGATAAATACTACCAACCTGTGAGGCCACATGGTAGGGTTGATTTTGTGATATAGTTTCATTATAGAATACACTGCCTGACACATTACTCTGGACGTCTACCACATGTTCACATAAAGTTTAATTTCCTCCTGCACAATAATGAAACTCAAAAGTAAAAAAAACAAACACAGACTGTTACTGAAACCATAAACCATGAGAAATGGGAAGAAACAACATTCTTGTGCTATGCTAGCAGCTCTGTGAGACCAAGCTTAGCAATGCTTGGAGCTAAATGCTAATGTCAGCATTTTAACATGCTCACAGTGGCAATGCTAGCATACTGGTGTTTAGCAGTGATAATGTTTACCATGTTCACCATCACATTTTAGCATGCTAACCTTTGCTAATACGCTATAAAGACAAAGTACAACAAAGGCCAGAGAGGCTGATGGGAATGTCATTAGTTTTGCAGATATTTGGTCATGAACCTGTGTCAAAAACAAAATTATAATTTTGATCTGATGTGAGGAATATTTCTGTCTGTACTTCAGACAACTTCATGGCAATCAGTTGTTGAGATATTACACTAAAAACAAAACTGTCAAACCTCATAGAGGTGCAAGAGGAAAAGTCAGGGAATCACCACAGTCAATCAACATTCATCCTCAGGGCACCATAAATGTCTGCCCAAAATGTTGTGCATATCTATCCAGTACATGTTGAGATGTTTCACTAGGTGAGAGAAAACTGTGACCTGTTGTTAATACTAGATTATTATTATCATTACCTTTATTTAACCTGGTAGTCCCAGTGAGATTGAGGGTCTCTTTTACAAGAGAGATGTGGCCGAGGTAGCAGCCAATCAAAACACATTAAAATGCAACAAATACAACACATAATACAAAAATCCACAATAAAACAATAACAACAAGACCAACAACAACTATTCAGACATCATGACCTCTCAACAAAACAAGCCAATCTATCACCAAATTCTTAATGATGCCCCTAAATTCATCAATTGATATAAGTTTCTTATTTTATATCTGTTTTAAAGATTGTTCCATCCTCAGATGCGTTAAAACTCAGGGTGCATTAAAGAGCAACCACTTAGTGGAGTGTAGCTGGTAGCTAGCAGAGCTGACATACAGAAGGGAGCAGAGGTAGGCTGGAAGTTTGCCTGATATTGCTTTGAAGACGAAAATATACCAGTGCTGTTGTCTGTGTATGGTCTATGACGTCCAACCCACCAAACCATAAATAATGCAGTGATGAGTAAGGGAGTTTGCCTATGTAATAAAACAGAGATGCATGGTATACTGAGGCTACGTAAAATGGAGGAGCTGCATGCATACACAAATTATTTCACTGTAATCAATCACAGACAGAAAAGTAGCTTCCACATGTCATTTCTTAGCACTGAAAGTAAAACAAGACTTCTTATTTCTTAAATGAAAGCCAGTCTTTACTTTAAGCTTCCTAACTAGAGTAGCATTATGTATATTAAATGAAAGCTTGTCATCTATCCATATACCTGGGTACTTGTATGAGATTATGTCAGGAGCTCACCAATGTCTTTAGGATACATCCACTGGGAATCATGAATGTTAGACAAGTGGTACCAATAATTCCAGTAGATGTCAACATATTTCACATGCTCAAAGAGGACTTATATCCTGGATTATTTACCACAAAGGGGACAAGTCCAACTATCAACCATTGTAAGTACGAGGGATACTCTGGCATGAAAGGTTTAGGCTCCAGCAATGATGCATCAATCAACTAAATTTCCCCAACAACTGGCAGTGAGGAAAGTTGAATCTGCATCTGAATCCAGATCAGTTCTGTATCAAAAACATACAGTGTAAGAAATACATGAGATACATGAGCAGCATACAGTTAATTTGTGCATCTGCAGCAGATGTTATTGCCCTGTCTTATCTCTTTCATGTGTAAACAAAGTTGCCCAATGGTGCAATGTTTAACTACTCTGGTCAAACTTTCAACAGTTTGTGCTGTTAAAACTGACACATATACCTGAACCTGCTCAGACAGAGGAACAAATAACCACTGACCAGCTGCTGCTTGATTGTTTTTACAGTTTTGTTCTCACTAGGTGAGTTAATACTTCCTCCAAATGGTTTGTGCTATTATTCCTATTTGTTTGTTTGTTATTCAGCAGATTTTTAAGTTAGGCCACAGCAGAAAGAAATAGTAATGATGGCCTGCTCAATCAAATGGATTTCCTTTTAAATATATTTGATCTATTTGTTTATTTATTTATTGGCTTTTTTCCTTTGTCATGGGATGCCCGCTCTACCAGGTGAGCTACTGGAAAACAGATTTCTTAACACTGGGTGTCAACATTTTCACTGATGTAATGAGCTACTACACTTGCTTGAAATAACATAATCCAGCACATGTATCCCTTGGTTTTCTTAGAATGTGTTTTAATATACTGTTGTATTGTGGTTTGATGCTGATCTGAATCTGTATGTCAGTTAGAAAATTAATCAGATGGAATCAATTATTAAAGAATACATTTAGAAGATAGTGCAAGTTTAGAGTAATGCCTGTTCTGGTCAGACCAACTGCTACCTCTCTCTCTGCAGTACCACCATGTAACCACTAGATGTCAGCAGCACACAACACAGCCCCATCAACTAGCATATTCAGTCCAGTAATCCAAATTTTAAACTCACCCCAAACCACCTATAATCTTAACCTAAACCCAACCATTTTCAACTATATACAAAACTAGATCCACACTGAAACATCTCATCAGATATTGGCCGGATGGACTGCCTCTCCTAATGTCTAACTTTCGCTTTGATTCCGCTTTTCAGTGCAGTTTTACTAAAGATGTACCTTGTATGACATAACATTTTTTATTTTATGTGCCCACAGTTCAGATTTGAGTGGGTATGTTCGCTCAAAAGATGCCTCGTGGTTTGTCTAGTAGTGGCACTTCACATTGCCGCTTTTACTAATCAGGGGTGTCAGAACACATGATGAGAGGAACTGGTTTTGAACTGCTCATGGTAAGAATGAACATGTAAGAGTCTATCCATTCTTGTTTAAAAGCTCTGTTTTTGCTGTGTACTCTTTCTCTGTCATGTGAAATAACTTTCCCCTGACCCTCTTATTTCACTGACTGTTGTCTCTCTTCCAGTCCCCTGTGTGTATCTCACTCACTTGAGTTGCGATGCTTATCAGAATGCACATATTTGATTGGCTCAGTCACAACATATAAGACAAATTAACCCATGCTGGTTGCTACGCTGCTATAAATGCTGCGCCAGTTCAAATAGAAATGCGCCGTCAAAATTTAGTAATTCTCAATCATTTACTGGTCATCGGTCGGGGTCCAGACCCGGGGGATTTCAAGGACTGGCAAGTCAACAAGGGGGATGCATTTTGTTTTTCTGCTAACAAAGAAGATGGCATCCCCCCTAAAATTGTCTCCATGGTGCCAGGAAGGTGAATCCTGATGACTTTGGTGACTCTTAAGGTTTCATCTGGCACCATTATCAAGTCAAAAGTTTCCTTTGTTTCATACTTTGTGACCAAATAACTGCAAAACTAATGACATCCCTTTGAGCCTCACTTGTACTTTGTGTTCATGCTACTTAGCTAATAATATTATAACACACTAAAGACAGATAATGAACATGGTAAACATTAAACCTGTTAAATATCAACATGTTAGCATATTTATAGTGAGCGTGTTAGCATGCTGACTTTAGCATTTAGCTTAGGGCAACACTTTGGCTGAGTATAGTCTCACAGAGTGGGTAACATGACTGTAGTCTTGTTTATCTTATGACTGCCAAACCGTTCGGTTAGACAAACCAACCACAGTGCGTCTGTACACAACCCTGATGATAATCATCAGGTGCAATAAGTAGACAAAACAGCTTCATGTCCACCTTTATTTAAGTGTATCTGACAGTGGGTTCGTTCCAAACAATGAGGCATCAATCAACATAAAAGATCTTCACTTTAAATAAAACATATTTTAACCTCTTAATTTCTCAGCCTGTTGTTTGGTGCATTTTGCAGTGTGGAAGGGTGGAGTTATGGATGAACTATAGATAGCAAACAGAGACGTGTGCACACTTCACGTCATTTAAGTGAGTATTTTACCTGATTCATACAACATAATTATCACTGTAAATCCCAGGCTGTATTATAAAGTGTCACCCTTTTTGTGAATTGTTTCTCTTTGTTCAAGAGATAATTATGTTCTCTTTGATTCTCTTAAATGGGTCCATAGAGAGAACAGTCTTTCATAATCAGACGCTGCTGCACCAGATAGGCCTGGGTGGGTTATAAAATGGGATATGACCAGAGTTCCACTACCTCTTGACTATGACTGCTCTCTGCAGTGCTATCATTTAACCACTAGATGCCAGCAGTGCACAACAACAGCACAGTTATGGGCACAGGTGTAAAACCTGAACATGTTCTTTCCATGACTTTAAACACACCAAACCTATCCCTAATTCAAACCATATTGACTTTATACCAAATGTAAAGTGTCTCAAAGCTTATACGAAAACAAAAACTCACAATTTTTTCACTTATGACTACAAACTGCTCCAATCACAGCACTTCTGAACACAGTTTGCTTTAATTGCCAGATTCATCAATAAATTAGGTATGAATTAGCCATTTAAAGATGCCATTTTGCATCAGTGAAAATGTGTACTGCATGTATGTTTCTTTGCCTCCATACCAGTCTTACCTGGCACTTTCAAAAGTAGCAGATGAAGTCTTTCCAATAGCTCCAAATCCAACCCCGACGGCCAAACCCTCTGCAGATAAAAACACAGACAATTGATCCCTGTTAAGTGTATGATCTGTCCTTTGAAGCACTCTGCTACAAAGAAAAGCCAACATTTTAGGGAAGAGGAAGGATCAAAGTTGGCAAAGTGCAGACAATAAGAAAATGACTGAACAAATCGATATAAGTGGAAACAGTTATGAAGAGCGTATGCAGGATAAAGAAGCTTCTATGGGCCTAAGATTACATGAGACGCCCTTCATATAGGACATGACAGCTTTGGTCTGTTCCTCCAGACAGAATAGTGTGATCTACTTACACCAACAGTCCATGGGGATCTCCACTCTGGGAAATGCACTGTATTCTTTTTATTCTTTTATTTAGTCTTATCTTTTATTGTTAGGTTTTTACTGATGTAACCTGCTGTTAGAGTTTCATCTCTCTAACCATATCTGCAGAGGCACTGTTGACTGTAGAATGAAACATACCCGCTGATCCTCTGATCCATGACTGAGAGATACATATTAGGAATTAAGTCTTATGTTGTTACTGTAAGGTTCTACATCTACAACTGCAACTACATAAAGTATTACAATATGAAAGCTGCACTAAGCGGGCAGCATCTCTCTCCTGTGATGTCCCATTTGCCTCATTTGAAATGCCTGTCATGCATACTTAAAGTACACACCATTCAAACGGAAAGTGAAAAGGTCACAGTGCATGATGTATCTATGTTTGAGAAGCATGTGTGTATGTACGCGTGCGTGTGTTCACGTGCACACGCAGTCAGATCTACAGGCTATTTTGCATTTCATACAAAAAAGGCAATATTACATCTGCTTGATACCCAGACAAGCAGCTGTGTCCTGTCATGTCACTGACAGCTAAGTTATTACAATGCTAAAACATGCTAATTTCCTCAAGTAAGAGCAAGCGTCAAAGAGTTGTGCTCACAGAAAGATGAATGGTTTAGTCAGTGATCCTACTGATGGAATCCTAACACACTGAAAGTACTCCATTTCACTAACATCTTTCTGAACTAAGACCTTATTTTGAGTTTTGTTATTTCATCCCATGAGTATGCAGACGTGGCGTGTTTACTTGTTAATGCCATCTATCCTGTTAGCATGTAAACACATATATATCCTTTATTTAACAAGAAGGTCACAAACACATATTTTAGCACTGACACACAGCTGTAGAACTAAAATGTCAAAGAGGATAAGCCCTTTCAATTAAGGTAAAACATGGCCACCTCTGAAGCCACCAACAGATCGTCTAAATCTTTTTCCTAACTGGTGGTAATCACCTGAGAGCTAAAATGATTCTCTTTCTGTAGCTTAATGACTATTAAGATGCTTCAAGGCAGCAGGCAGTTAACCAGTTGGTGGCCATTTTGACACCTTCGTTAGGTAGTGTAGTCTATGCCACTGCATTATTTCCGATAAGATCATCATATGTTTGTAGCGCCTCTGTCTTGTTAGATCTATGTATTTTCTAAAACTCTTCATGACCTCAGAAAAGCAGTCCTGTTTTCTGCTTGGTGATCCAAGAGGAATTTTAAAGAGTAGATTTAACTTAAGAAGCAGCAGATGTTTTTCAGCACATTGAGGAACACTTCATCCCTTGGTTTTAGTACAAATTAAATACGTGTCAAATAGTGAGTTTTAGAGGTGGTAATAGGCAGATTTTGACTTTGGAGTCGGCCCCCAAGGACGCTGCTCAGCTTGTCTATTTTTTTTTCCCCCCAGAGGCCACTCCTGGTATTGCAGCGAAAAAAATCCCTTGTAGCCCAAAAGGCACTTTCCCCATATATCTTTTTGAGGCAGACATTTTGACATGTCATAGCAGGAAAAGCACAAGTGTATTCAGTAACATATGCGTGCTGGCTCACTGGAATAATGGCGCACTTAATGGAAATGAGCCATCGTTTATATTACCAGTTTCACCTTTCGTGCTATGACAAGTAAAAAATTCTGCTGTGAAAAAGGTCTACTACAAAAGAGGCGCCTGTAAAAGCGTTGACAGGACACCTTAAAGTGCGCACAAGGACAATTATGACTCAATCATAAATGTCTGACTGATGGTGAAGGTTTTATACATGTTACTACAGACTTTTTAATACTTTTTATTGCCACTTGAAATGAAATTTCAAAAATCAAAATTGGAAAAATACAAACCCCAACACAAAACATGATCTAGCATCAATAACTTAGAGTTAGAGAAAATTTTGCCAAAAGTTTATTGTTACATAAAATATGACTTTTTTGGCTGCTTTGTGTTTCTCATCTTGCACTGCCTTGATTTTCATCATAAGTTTTATAATCTTTTTTCATACCTGTTCCAACAATGTCACAAAATCTTGGTTAAATTAAATTTTCGTCACAATTTGCACCGTGTTGGCCAAGGTAAAGTGACAGCTAGCTAATGGACAGTGGCTCCTTGGCTTTCATCGTCATGGCTAGACACAAAATATGAGTGCTAAGGGTACTGCCATTCTGATCTGTGTGACGTTAATCCAAGAGGCTCTTGATAAATTATTTCAAAAAAAGAACAGATGTTAGCAATAATTTTAAGATTTTACAATGCATTTTCAGAAAAAACATTCAGAAAATCCTGCTTCCCACGACTAACCATTTTTAACACTCCTGAAACAGATTGAAAACATTTTAATACCACTTAAGGCCTTTTTGAAACTAATAATGTCAATGCCTTTCAAGACTTTTTAAGGATTTGTGGGAACCCTGATTTATTTGTAAAACTTTCTTTGAGCTGAGAAAAATTTAACTTAAGATTTACGTCACAGATTGACACAAATTAAAGTCTACGAGCCGAGCAGGGAATCATGGGTAGGACACTAGTGCACATTTTCACTGGGCCTCATACCCTGGAGGTAACCCAGAAAATACTTCTTTGGCATATACAGCAGGAGAGCAATTCTCAGTGGACTGAATAAGTACACTCCTGGGGTCCGCTATCTCATAATACATCCATGATTTGGACAGAGCCAGGCTAGTTGTTCCTTTTGGTTTCCTGTCATTGTGATAGGCTAAGCTAAGCAGCTGCTGGCTGTAGCTTCATATTTATCAAACAGACACGGTATCAATCTTCCAACCCAACTTTCAGGAAGAGACTGAATAAGCATGCTTCCCAAAATGTCAGAGTATTCCTTTGGTTTTTAGTGTCACATGACAAGCTAAAGCCAACAATCCCCAACTTAAACAAGAGATGTCAACACAGTTGTGAAATCACCTCAACAACCTCACAGAACTTCTTGTTTAACTGCAGACTTTTAGTCTTTCCTTAAACTATTCCTCTTTTCCTTTGGGGTTAGTGTCATGAGTAAAAAACAAAATATGGGGCTTTTAAGGCTTCAAAGTATGTATCTGTTCTCTTTAATACAAAAACGACTGGTCTTTTTCAACCCCTCCTCTCCATCCCTCTGTGTTCTTCCCCTGTTGTTCCTCTCTGTCTCTCTTCCTGCAATATTAATAGCCTGCATCAAGGATGAAGCTGCTGCCTTAAACCAAGAACAAGTGACAAAGATAAAGTTAAGAGAGAATAAGAGAATTATGATGAAGCAAAACAGAGATGAAAGACAGGAACAGTGGAGAGACCATGCAAAGGCAGGAGAGTATCCTAATGGCCCAGAGGCCACTTCATGATAGTCTAACGCCTGTCATTATCTCTGATAACAATGCACACTGGTTCTAATCAACTTTCCACCAGCCCATTACAGGCAGGCATACTGTAGAGCTATTATGGGCAAAAGCACACTTCAGTTACAATGTGTGTTCCCTGTACTATTCATCTCAATCCTCTGGAACTGTCTGAGATGCCATGGGGCCAGTGGAAACTCCATCTGCACTGAAAAACCTTCAAGTGATCGTGAATAAAACATGAGCCGAGAGAGTGTCAGTGTTTGCCATTTGGCACAGCTCGTACAAGGCTAGGGGCATAATCAAAGTTAATCTTAACAGATTTAAATTGGTCCATCAGATAGTAGCACCACTGATATTAATCTGTTGGACCTGTGGAAAATTTAATACATCAGTAAGAAAAACAGTTGTATCATCTGCTCTGTATGATCTGAATCAGGAATAAAGGTTTTCCAACAACAGCTGCTCACCTGTAGCACTGCTACACAGCTGGAAATGTGCGCTGGGGGTTTGGGAGTGTTTTGCAAGTCCACTGAGCTGGAAGTTTTTGTTCCAAAACAGAGTCCAGGGCTAGAAGGGGAGCACTAAACGCCCCCACATCTGCTGGCTTTAACTCGTGAGACACGTGTCTTAGTGTGTTGCCAGCATCTCGTGGCAGTTAAAAGAATATCTCAAGGATTGTTACAATATTGACAAAACAAGCACTGACAGTAGAAGTGGTGAGCCAGCTGTAGGGGATTAGGTAGTAGAGCTGGCTGTGGTGTGGCTAAACCAGCAAGCAATCTGCATCAGAGCAGAGAGCATGTGACCTCTTGGTCTTGGATATGTATGTGAAATTCTATGCTTTTCCATCATATGACACTGCATTCATTTGGCATACGGTTTTAAAAATACTGGTTTGTCTGATGGCCACCCAATCTGCAGAAATGATTTGGCATTGTACCTTTCTGCAACCATGGATGCTTTACATATGTGACAGAAAAGTTGAAACTTTATGAAACTTTATGTTTCAGCAACTCTGTGGTTAACATGTGGGTAGGAAAAGATCATGTTTTGGCATAAAATGCCTGGTTTGGGGGCACAGTCCCTGCAGGAAAAGCAGCAATGTCTCTGCAAAAAAACAACCCTTTTTTCTGCCACTATCTGGACAGGAAAAGCAGTTTTTTGTATCTCAGAAGCTGCTGAAAAAAGCAAATGGTTGCAACAAAAGAGTCATGTTTGATGCCTTGAAAGCCACTGGAAAACACTGATGGGTAGCTAAAAAAAGCCGCTAAAAAAACAGCAACGGGTGGCTACAATAAAATCAGTGTTTGGTGCCTAAGAAGCTGTTGTAAACAGCAATGTCTCACTAACTGGTTTTGCTGTTTGTTCGTCTTGAAGAGTTGTCTGCAGCTTGAAAGGGGTCTCGCCTTAATGCCAGTCAGCTGATGCACTTCATCGAGCCCAGTCTCACTCAGAAGTCGTCCAAATCAGGCGCTCGTGCAGTGACTTGCGGCATCAGAAACCAACAAATTAAGGCGTCCTTTAACGTCAGCATGATATGCAGCCGGTTGCCGTTATAGTTAAATGGCGCCAGGCTGCGTCAGGGGGATATGTGGCAGGTAAAGGATGAAAATTAAGCCGGCAAAGTCTGAGTGGGGCGGGCAGGAGGTGTGGTGGATGGGTCCAACACACCACAACTTTCACCCAAGAGAGCGGCGTTTGCAACCTGTAAGATTCTAAAGCCAAACTCTGTTCTTTTTTCCTAAACCTAACCATGTGCTTTTGTTGCCTAAACCCAACCATGTGTGTGTTTGTTGTTGAAGGAAAACAACGTCAATTTGCGGCGTTGTACCGACGTAGTGCTTTTATTTTGAAAGAGACTGTATGTATGTGAAGACGGAAGTGTATCTTATAAGAAGACAATGCATGTAACACACAGAACTTGACAAAGTAGCCCAGAACATCAACAACCAACACACTCAGGGTGCCTTGCACGTCATGTGGACATGAAAACCAAACATCAATACGGGACAAGGTCGGAATGAGAATGTGTTGACTGCATCACTTTAAAGATGTTGATATGATGTGTATGAAACGTGCAAATGCAATGTTTTAGTGGTTTGCAAAAACTTACATGCCAACATTTTATTCTGCTGTATGGGCTACTGACAGTCAACCACTTCAGTCCTGAAGGAAATCTATTGGAATGATTGTCATTAGCTTCTATACAGACATCCAGTACATGTTCCTCAGAGGATGAATCCTAAAGGCTTTGGTGATCCTCTTACTTTTCACCTAATGCTGTCATGAAGTCTAAAGTTGAATTTATCCACTTTGGTTCATGATCTCCTTTATGCTTAGATGAAACTTTTCCCCTTCCACAGGGGACAAAGGGCCATTCAATGGTTTGATGAGTGTGAAGATGATGTGAATCATAATCTATGTGACTTTCACAGTCCGCAGATCATGTTAGACAGTGCTCTCCACCGCTATTATCCGACCATGAATGAGGGAATATCTTTCAACCCCCAGTAGAGTAAAGAATCTATGCGAAGAAACATTGAAGCTGTTACTTTTTCCATTTATTTCTTACCCAACTGTATTATGGTCGGTTCAGGCTTGTTAAAGAAATAGACCATCAACATGATCACTTGTATATCAATTTCTTAACCGTGTAATGTTGAATTTGTGAGAAAAACAAATTCTCTCACATGCCTCTATAGCGAACCAAGAATCCAATAACAGTGAACATCCTTAATGAACTGAAGAAAAGGGGATCCACGTTTCACAACAGCAAAACATCAGTTTACAAACTCTCTCACAACTTGTGCAGTATAATCAAAGTCTCTTCTATCCATCCATGTGCTCAGATGCATCAGCAAAAATGTGTTCGGGAAGTACTAAACACATGGCTGGATAACTGAGACTTGGATTACACTGCACGAGTTGTTTGAAAGTTTGTAAACTGATGTTTTCATATAGTTATGTTGTTAATCCTGTTTATTTCAACTCATCAAGGATGTTTGCCTTATTTGGATTTTTCTTTCCACTGGGGAGACAAACAAGAAAGACGTTTTCTTGACAAATTCAATGTAACACGGGCCGAGTAATTATACAAATTATAATACTGTGCGAGACATATTCCCTTAAAAACAAAAGGGTTTGTCAGGGAATCAGAACAATAACAATCAAGTCATTGAGTGTTCCCACAGTATCAGAGGGTTTTTCAACAGCAGACACATTAAAAGTCTAAATAAACTACTGTGGAGAAATACTAGTGTCTCTGGCAAATCGTCGAGACAGGTTGAGATGATTCTTGAGAATATAGCTCAGCGTGAGCCTTCAATTCTGTCAGCAGAGATGAGAGATGTATATATTGTCACCTATGTACGTCATTGGTGATTTTTTTATTCCCCAGAGGAAACTCAGACTGGTTGTGCGTGTGTGTGTGTGTCTGCGTATGTGCAGCGGCTGGTCCTATCCAATTCCTGCTTAATGTTCTATGCTCTTTTAAGCGAGTCTGACGATAGTGCTGCTGACAGCCCATTGTCACAGCAGCCACTCATTTCCATCGCACTTTCCTTTAATCTCGTCTCCTCGCTAGTCTACACTCCTTTTTTCACTGAGCCTGCCATTACTGCGCCTCCTCTCTCTCTCAGCTACCTCTCCTTTTTTTTCTACTGCAAAATTGTGACAATTTAAGTTAATTTTACTCCTCTTTTCATCTGTTTCGTGGTGAGATGTTTCTTTCAAGCACATCAAAGTCTCCTCTCATCGCTCTTTATGCTGCTGCTTTTTCATCCACCTGTCATCAAGTGACATCAAGGTGACATTTCAAAATGTAAAATTATCTACTGGATCATAAGATACAAATGAATGGACGAAAACCATGACTTCATACCCTGCAATACTACGACATCTAAAGAAATCTAATTGGTGGTAAGTCGTCATTTATATTTAGAGTGACTCCAAAAATACTGCACTGAAATAAAAGCCTATACTGAATGTTTCTGCTTTAGTTCAGATGAAACAACTGTTATAGCCACTTAACTCTCGATGACTTTGCATTCTGTAAACTCTCAAATAGCGGTCAAATTATGGACAGGCTTTATTCCTATCGTCCCACTTTTATAAGTATATCTGATCAAATTTTAGTAGACCATCCCTTTTTTCTGATCTGCTCCTGTTTAAATTCACCTCTGTGTGTACCTGTTGTTGTTCTAAATTCAGGATAATGCACATTTCCACAGCACTTTGAATCAACACACACAGTCACGTCAGACTCACCACTCTGCTCCTCTGACACTCTTTGTAACTGAAATTCTGTTCTTACTGATAAATTCTAATTGCCTCTTCTTTGCCATGCTTTCGTCCAGAGTTCAGCTACTACTACTGAAACTCAACACTTTGTGCACAGATGTTTTAGGGAGCCTTCCGGCAGCTCAAGGGGTCCAATCCACCTCTCTTTTCCAAAAACTGAAGTGCCAAAAACTGCAGCTATATGGCCATTATAAGCTGGCTTGGAAAGCCAGTCAATCCCCACAGATGTTAAAATGCCCAACTTTACAGCAGAAATAAACATGTCTACAGCCTGGTACAAAAAACAGTTTTGGTGTTTATGCGGGGGGTGATTTTTTATATAACTTAGCCATTTCGATTCTATCTAGGCTTTAAGTTATGCATATTTAAGGGTGTGCCGCTTAAGTGAGGTATTGGTAAGTCAGATCCACCTCTTGCTCCTCCACAGCTCCACCCTCTCATCCAAACATGATCAGTTCTGGCTCTAGAAAACCAAGACGATGACAGCAGAAATGCCGAACTTGAAGCTTCAAAGCGCGAGTCCACGAACCAACAGCTGAGGCCCAAGGCACCATACATCATCTCTATGAAACGTACCAGGCTTTTAACCAATTCCAGTGTGAACTGGTCTGTTGCAATGACATAGGAGAAAGAGTGAGAAAGTCCAAATATGGTGCAAGGGAGTGGTGGTGGATGGTTTAAACACACATTGGACTTTCACCCAGGAGACAGCTGTTTGTGTCACATGAGAAATCAACAGTCAACTCTGAGATTTTCTGATCGCGTATTGTAACTTAACTTAACTGTTAACTTATCGTAACAAATGTAGTCGTTTGAACCCATAGGCTGTATATAATAATGGACGTAGCTACCCAGACGTCACCCACTGGTTTGTGGACTGCTGTTTTGAAATCTTGACTTCAACATTTTGACCACTGGCATCTTGAATTTTCTGAGCCAGAGGTGACAGTATTTGGAAGCCTAGGTCCACTAATCAAACTGCTTGACAAATTGGGAGTGAGAACGTGTTGCATATACACATACACCATTTTGCTACATCCCCTTTCATAAAACATGAACAGGTTGTCCTAGGGAGGCATCACTGGATTCAGACAAGTGTTTGTGAGGTTGTGTGTCTGTGAATGCATGAACCCATGGATGCATACATGTACATGGTTGCAGCTATTGCAAATTCTCACTTCTTGTGACAAAATGTTACAAAATCATGAGATACGCCAATGATACTGGGAACTGGCAGTTTTATCTCACCAACAATCTAAAATCCAAAAACGTTCAGTATACTTTAAAACTATATGCTCCCTTTAGTAAAAGCCTTAGGCCCATGAGAGTGACCTTGCCAAAAAACAATGTACAGTTCCGCTCAATCAAGCTAACCTGGTCAAGAATATAAATAATGGCTAATTACAGTCTTACTTCAACATAGTTTCTTGTGTTTTTGAATTATTTTCAACTTTAGTCCTGGTAATATCATTATAATCTCTATTATACCCCTTCTTCCACCAAAATGAGCTTGCATGTGTGACTACATGTCAGGAGATGATTCATTCTTTTTTTTGGCAAGTCATGTTCAACATCACAAATGCACCGGGAAACAAGTATAGTAAACAGTAGAAAGCAGCAAGGAGGCTGGTGAAAATGTTACGGTGGTTACTTCTTTTTTATATCTGTTACTTTTTCAGTCTCTTTTTCAAACTCAATGCTGACTGATACAGAATGATGTTCGAGCACCTTTTGACAAAGACAGGGACGGGATTTGTGGCTGAGCTGACAAAGAGTTGCAAAAGTTAGTGACTATCACCCCAGGTAAGTGGCAAAAATTAGAGTGTTGAGCCATGTGTCATGGTTCCATCACTGCTGATTGGACCTGACGTTGATAAAAAATCTGTGTCTACTGCAGAGTCATTTGTCCCACTAAACACATAAAACAGACGTTAATGTGTTGTAAGTGGGTTTTTTGTCCAGTGGGAAAGGGGCTTCATTACACTTAGACCAACTGCTGGCAGTAACTGTCAGCGACCTTGCTCCATCAATCACACTAACAGGGATCAACCCTAATGGTGGGGGGAAAGGACAGACATCAATCTCCTGCTCAGTTTGATGAACCATCACTGAACTTCTGTCACAGCTCTGTCTCTGGTAAAATGGAGAGTGTAGAGCCTCTCTGAAGATCGGTACGTTATTATGCAGCTGCTGTTTGTGTTGTACAAGAGGAAGAGAACAATGCATTAGCACCTCCAGGGTGAGGGTTTCTATTCCCACTGGGACAGCTAGGTGTCAAAAAATAAGTAAGTGCACTTATCACACCCTGGGAAAAAGCACTCACTAAATGGCTGACTTTTTTAGCACCTAATATTACAGCAGATTACTGTTCAATATCACTATTAAAGCTGAACAGAGATTTTTATGTAAAACAGACCTCTTTCATCAGCCTTAATCACAAAATGGGGCTGTCACAGAGTTGAGCCACTCAGAGGAAGGATGCAAGGTCCTCTGTGTTTCTAGCTGATGTTAAATTACATGATTACTGGGTGCAGATGCACTTCAAAGAAGCCTTTTACTGCAATTTGGGGCTGAAAAATTACACATAACACAAAAATGCAACAGAATAGCTCCCACTACATGTGATAGTATGGTAAATAATACTTTTTTATTTTATGATTTTAATAATGATACAGTTTAATCTGGACATGGGTGCTTATATGAACACATGAAAAAACATGCCCATATAGTGTATTTCTACTTATAGCCTCTGCATGTGACATTCAGAGCACTAATAAAGCCACAAACAACCATCATGCTCCCTCTGTGTTTGCTGTAATCTGAGCTTTTCTGCCGTGTTGTGGGAGACGTTCTGGTGCAGGGTAGATGTGCATGTTAGTGCATGAGAGTCCCTTTGTGTGTATACCACTTGGCTATCTTGAATAGGCGATAAAAAAGTGTCTTCAATTAGCACCGTCACTGTTGTTAGCACTGTTAGCTGCTTGCAATGTTTGCTACTAGCTGCCAGCTCCACCTCCATGTCGAGAACCATGTGCAAACAATCCCGGCTCAGACCCTGAATTATAGATATGCTCTGAATGTTGTATACAGCTCCTTACATCTTACGCTCATACCCTTACTCTTGGCAGGGGGGTGATGATAATGTCAGACAAACTCACTCAGTTTTTTTCTATACGTCCAAGCTGGACCTGGACACAGTTAGTCTATCACACAGAAATGCATTGTTGGATTAAATCCAATCATTCAGTACTGGCTCAGACACTTTGTCAATCACAGATTCCAATCATGACTTAATGAGTTATGTGCCTGTTACTCTATAACTTTTATGAAATTATGTGTTTTGTTTTTCTGGTTGGGAGTTGAGACTGTGGGAGGTATTTTTCATTAACGGCCTCACAGGAGACTGCTGTGGGTGTATTGCCACCTACAAATGTGTGGTTCTGTGCACGCACGTGAATGTGGGTCGGTTTATATCTGCACGAGCATGCATGTCTGTATGGAACTGTGTTTGTACAAGAGCACTTACATTTATTATCTTTAATATAGAGTATATATAACAATTATGAGAATTTAAGTGCAGTGACCAGTCGTAATCATTACTGAACCAGCCTTTCACATTAAAATTCATATTCAGTGGAGGACCACCATTTACTCTCCTCCTACACATGGCATGTGCCCCTCATTTGCTTTTTATCCAGACTTCCTGGAGCAAACAGTCACTCCACACTATGAACGTGATAGAACAAATGGAAATCAGTCAAGTGTACGGTGGAAAAATCATTCGAACCAGTGAAACTGCATTTTCTCATTAATTATGGGAGCAACACTTTGATGTGAGCAAATCCATAACTGTCCGCAGATCAATGTTGTGCTCATGATGCATTGTATGTTTCCACATTCAATCAAACAATCAGATGAATGTAGTGGAGTAATGTATGCAAGCATGTCTTCACAAATGCTGGGGACAACTCTCATGAAATCACATTTGACTAAAAAAGCCTGACCACAAAGACAAAATGAGTCTGCAGCAATAAAAAGAAATACTGAGATTTGTTGCATAATTTTCACTATGTAAAAATAGGACACCCTTCCAAAGTGGTACATTCTTCAAATGAAATTAGTGAAAATTGTTATGCTGTTATTTATACAAAAACAACAGGGAGTCAGCACGCCTGTGCTGCATATTTTCTCTCAAACATGATCTCAGTATAGTTTTCACACCAGGGTTTCAGTTTGCAAAACACCAAACATAACACGCTAATAATAATTTTGGCTTTAAAATCTTGCATAGCACACAAAATATCATCGAAGTAGGTAAAAAAATCTTGCAGCACATTTACCACAACAACACAACACTGTATGTATTCATCACTGGCATTGCTGCATTTCACAATAAAAGTTTCATTAGACTTATGTTAGAACTTGCTCAAGGTTATTCAAACGGGGGAGAAAACATGTGCAAGTTCAGTATTTGAAATGATGCAGAGTAAGAAATACTTTAGAAAACTTGTTTTGTTCATTGAATATGTTGTGTTACTGTATTGAATAAAATGAAGTCTAGAGTCTGACTTTACAGTACATTGAGTCTTTCATTATTAAAGCAGAATGATGGTTGTGATTGTTCTACACTGTATTGGTTTCCTGTTTCTGTTCTGTGTAGTACAAAAAGTTTGTCGTGATTCAAGACAATAATATTGTGACATAATAATAACTTACATTGAACCACAAGACTCAACTCTTTGCTATAAAGTCCCAAGTCAAGAGCAATAATTTAAAAGTCAAGACAAAATCCAACCTGCTTTTTAGTGGTTTTCGTGATTTTAGTTATGCACTATTCACCCTTCATCAGATTTCATGCTATTTGAGCTTCTGTTAGTAGGCTATACAGTAGTTATTAATAGATTAAATGCTTTTTAAAATAAATATGCAATCTTAAATCATTTAAAAGTTAGGTTTGATAACATTTTATTCAGCCTAAATCTAATGAATCTCCTATTCAATCCATTTGTCTAGAGCTCTTAATATTTGTGACAAAAGTTAACAGGTGACCATCTCACAGTGGGATTACACTAGTAATGATACAGCGATCTGCGACTTACGATGACTGTGGACCAGGAGTTTAAAGTGTGGCGGGGAGGCTGGGGGAAATGGCCCCTTCCTTACTTCCAACCCCCTTCTTCCAGCCCCCCCTGCTAGGATGACACCCAGCTTTGAACTCAGCCTTTATTTTGGCTTCAACCACACTGTAAAATTTGGTGCCTGAATCTTGCACAGTTGTGACTGTGTCACATTGACGCAGTCTGTCCAAAGACAGACAGACGGACATACATACACCTGCCAAAATACCCAAAACAGCCTCTGTGGTAGTTGTCTCAAGGGGCCACATTTTGCCATGATGACACACGACACACACACAAAGGGTCACAAGGTAAAACAAACAACACCAGCTACTGTGATTGTCACAGCTGCTAAAAATACCACAAACTCAAAACTCAAATAAGACACATACATTGTGTTAGCTGAGAAGGTCACAGCCCAAGATAAAATGTGAAAATGAGATGAGCTGCATTTCAATTCATTTCTTTTTTAATTATTTCTGCCTACATGGCAGTGATGGTGAAGTAATTAGCAATTATCTTTCAACACTGCGCATCTGCGTAACATTGTTTTCATAAGGACACATTTCTTAAGTGATAGCGCACACACACTTATATGAGATATCTGTCATCTGAAGACTGAGATTTAGTGTTTTGTACTGTGCAATTAATTAAGGACAGTACTTTACATTTAAAAGTAAGAATATAGAAAGGATCAAGAGTTCTACACAATGAAACACTGTTTTAAAAAAACAAGCCAAAGAAACTGTATCATAAGACATAATTTAGTGTCACGAGTGTAACTTTAATGTTCTACGGAGATGAAACAACAGAAGTAAGATAATATAATGAGGCGAGACTTTGCAGAGAAAACACAAGGGAAATGGGTTTAGGGAATGTAGCAAACAAAGTCAAGATATTTGTGTTGCCAATTTTACATACACTGTGTGAGTGGGCTTTAAAAGCCCACATTGGCAACAATTCCCAACCCAGTCCTAGCTCTGTGATAAGATCATTAAAAAAGTCCCCCAAACCTTTAAGATACATGAAATTCAAAACTGTGGCTTTCTAACTAAATAGGTGTTAACGTGTTGGTCGTCTTGCTGTCAGCTCCTAGAAATGTCAAGAATAACTGTTAATTGCTTCCCTGTTTGTTCGGGGTTTTTTTTTTCTTTCCATGAAACGAATGATCTTTATTTCTTGCCTGAACTATTTAGTTTGGAGCTGTTGTTTCATCACTGACTCCAAATATTGAACACTGCTCTTCCCTGGGCGTCGCTTTTGATGTTTAATTGACACGTCATTAGACTAATTAGCTCATTAGACTTGACACAACATTGGCTCTGTGTAGTGTTCAATAATGCAATGTGTATTCCAGGATGTATTCGGCTGGATTTTTCACCATTAAAAGTCAACCAACTTATTCCAAGTCAGAAAGAAACACAGTATTGACTTTTAGTGAGCATTTCAGCCCAGACTGCAAAACAACCTGAGCTGGCAAACAAGATTTAGTGCAGGATGTGACACGGCAGCTCTGCTGTTTGCTGCCTGTGGAGCTCGGCACCAGGTGAGTCTTTCTAAATGAATTGTAAATTGTTTGGCCTTCATGGGGTTGTTGTGTTGAGCTGATTTGATGCATATGATGCAGGAGCTGGTCACGTTTCTCAGGTGTATCTATAACACAGTACGCCTGAACCCAGCTCAAAGAAACTGTCCATTTGGGTTGAATTATGTCAAGGCTGCCCTGGAATGTTTCAGTCCAGCTTATTAAGACTACGGCATTCCTTTGTTGCTTTAACCTTAAAGTTACTTGCAGTATTTGCTTATGCTTTTTAGTTTTAATTTTTTTTCTATTAAAACAACCTTCTAATTCTGGTGTCTGGACTTTTGTCAGAAAAAACAGAACAAACCAGTGATTTCCATACTTTTCTGTCATGCTGTCCTTTGGAAGCTGAACAGTCACTTGCTATCAAACACCTATGTCAATTGGGGTGTTATCAGGAGGTAACAATATGGGAAAATTAGTACCAATTGTGGTGAGCAGGAATAGAATTTTATTGAAAAATCATTATTGAGAACATGAACGACATGTTCCTTTGCACCCGTGATGTCATTTCTGTTGTGCTAATGATCAAGACTGTTAGCTGCTCTCTGAGGCTGTACTTAGACACAGCCCATAGTTATTAGTTTTGCAGTTATTTAATAATAAACCAAAGGATTGAACAAATTTGAAATGATGAAAAGTTAAGTCTTTTACCATTCCTGTACAATTCAATTAAATTCACCTAAAATGCCTATCCAAGGCATATCCAAAGTTAATTGAAAGCTGTTCTTGTTCCATTTTTAGTACATGTATATGCATGGTCTCATTTTAAAATAATCTGTTTTCCCCCAACAGTCAGAATCACTGTAAGTGCCACTGTCACTGAGTACTAGCAGTTTGAGCACACTGAAATAGACATAACTGTTTCTTTTTTTTATCTCTGCCTGAATATTTTGTTGGAAAAAGATGCTGCAGATGACTAGAACA
Organism: Cephalopholis sonnerati; assembly: GCA_019142605.1. Taxonomy (NCBI): domain Eukaryota; kingdom Metazoa; phylum Chordata; class Actinopteri; order Perciformes; family Serranidae; genus Cephalopholis; species Cephalopholis sonnerati. The sequence goes on from JAGQAX010000124.1 coordinate 44,112, forward strand.
GGGACAGAAAACACAAGGAGGCCACAGCCTTATGAAGTCCAAATTCATTCAAAACATTTTACATGTTTTCTAAGGTGTTTAACCAGAAGCATTTCAAAGAAAGAGGGTAAAACAATGTGCTAAATGTGTGATTCAGAGTGAAAAACAAATCAACAAAGACAGAAATGACTACTTAGGAGCTTACATAATAAAAAAAAACCTTTCTAGAAAACCTAACTTGATAAAAAATACTTTTTTCCCTTGAGGCAACAGAATAGCCATTTGTTTATCATTTATGTACATTTATCATGGTCTGTGGTAATAGTAATGGGTTACAGCTCCTCTCAAGGTTGGGAAGTTCTTTGGCTACAAGACCTGTCAGTCATCAGACCAACTGCTTGCTAGTGGCTTGCTCAATAAGCTGAGAAGAGGGGCAGGCCCTTCCTTTCAATACAGGCTCTCACTGGCTATTTTAGCCTGTGGAGAGGACATGGAAGCGTCCATTGGCTCTAGTGAGGTGTCATCAAAAGGACAGAGTTCAGCCACCATTTTGATACCAAGGTCTTGGCAATAATTACATGCAAACTTGAGATATATTTGAAAGTTTGTCGAGAAATATGAACATTTGAAATGAAGCAACGGCAGTCCATCGATATTTATGGATATATTAATGTGTTTGGACTAAATATTTCACTGGATTTAAATCGACTTGACCTTTCCAAAATATAAGGACCATTTTTGTTAGAATATTATCAATCTGTGGATTATGATAAAGCATGATATGTAAGTTAAAACCGTGTATTTGTTCGTCTGTCTGCTTTTATTGTAGCAGCAGTGGTGGTTGCATCCTGAAATAGTCCACCTCAACTAAACCTCAAGGATCGCAGCTTACTAATGATAGGTCATGTGAGCAAACGGTTTAATGGAATCACCATAGTGATTACACTTCATTGTAAAGGGTACATGACTGTGTGTGGCAAAGTTCATGGCAATCCACCCAATAGCTGTCAAGACATTTCAAAACCGCAATGATGGTGCAAGAGGAAGACACAGGATTACCAGCATCATCATGAAACATGATATAGGGAACCTAGACGTTGAGATATCTCAAAGGATAAATGAAATATTATGCTGCTAAACAAAAAAACCTCTGGGGCCCATGGATTTCTGTACACAATGCAGTGGCAATCCATGTAATGACTGTTGCAGTGTTTCAGTCTGGACCAAGATTGTGGACTGACTGACCAATCGCCTGATCAACATTGCTATCCTGAGAGACGTTAATCAAACTTCCAAATGAAACACAAGGCTTTCTGACTATAATGACTCGAGATCACCATTGGTCTATAACATTTTGTATTTGATATTTTTGCTCAATGAGTATCATCCAAGGTTCCTGTAGTTTTAATATGTAAGAAAACGCAGATGGCTATTCCTGTCATCTTCCTCTGCTGGGGCCAGGCATAGGAAGAGCCTGCCCAGGCAAAATGTCTTCTTTGTCTTTTTGCCGAGCATTTGCCTCATTTTGCTTTTGCACTTCTAGGTCTTTGCTGGAACTGAAACCTTATTCTAGCCAGCTTGGAATTCATCAAGTTGTGCTGTCTAGAACTTTGCTGCCACTCAGAATCAACAAGAACAACCCAGAAGAAACCTGGGTTTGGCTTTATATGCACGGCTTATGTTACCAATGTCACAGCTAATGTTGTTTATACAGGTGTTTATAATGGGACATACATATGCAAACTGCTGCCCCTGCCATTTAGATCATTTAGATCTCTCGTGATTTTGCAAGGTGACTTCCACTTTCTGAACAGCAGTGATAGAGCAGGAGTGCAGTCTAAAATTTATTTTAACTTCACTAACAAACAACTTTATCAGCAACATTGACAAATTCCCTTGTCAGATACTTTAGACAGCACTATGGCTCATTCTCACCTGGGATGTTGTGGATGGTGATGGCAAGGATGAGGAGAATAATTCGTCTCCAACTGCTTGCTGCCTGTCCAACTCCTTCTTGTTGTTTATTTCCTGTTTCCTGCCCATCTGCGCTGGCTGAATGAGGTCCTCTCCTTCTCTGGTACACATCTCCATTATCTATTTTATCTGTGTGACAGAGGAGTATGTTGTTGAATACAAAATTCTGCAATGATCGTTCAATATTTATACACAGAAAAACAGCATGTATCCCAGATCAGTTTGGCATGTAAGTTAACTTACAACCTTACAATTTTCTAGTAACTTTTCCAAATAGACAATTCACCAATCACTGCTATTGCAGAGCAACAGGCTAAGTGCGCAGAGGTGTGAAAGCAGACAATGTTTTATTTTCTCTCATAGGCTCTCCTTTTTCATTTTTGCATTACTTTTTTGGAGCACATCTGTCTGTAATGCCAAAAATATCTTCAAGAAAAGACTGTCTGACTCAGATGCTGTTATTCCCATGTGTATTATTCATTGAGTAAAAGACACACAAAAGACACAAAAGACACAAAAGTCTTGGAGAGAGATCAGGGAGGCAGTGTGATGAAACCAGGAGGTGTCTATCATCTTCCCAGCTGAGATGTGTCCATGCCATGCCCACTTCCGTATGATGAAAGTGGGCTGCTTGACGTCAAGGCAAATTGATTGGCTGCAAGCAGATGCCATATAAAGAGACTGTTGCTTAGTGCACTCATGGCTGTACCCTGCAGTCCCTCCATCTTACACCCTACTGCTCCGAGACTGCAAAGTTGAAAGGCTTGCTGATTGGGTGGGGAGTGGTGTGCCATCAGACCCCCGGTGCTAGGGTTTGTATCTGTCTGTCTCTGCGAAATATGACAGCTACATTAGACTGGATATGAGTATTTAAAGGGACACTTTGCCAATTTTCAAACAGCTCTGTGTCATTGCAGTGTGTGCACTGTGTGCAGATTAATGGTGTTCGGCTTTTGCTGGAAGAATAGCGGGAAGCTGCTGGTGCTGGCAGCACGGGGGAGCCAAACACTGTTCATCTGCATGCACTGCCCACACTGTGACACTGTGATAACAGAGCTGGTTGAAAATCAGCAAAGTTTTCCTATAACTGCTGTAGCCAGCGACTGTTAGTAACATTAGATAAACAGGGGAGGCAAACACATGTAAACCAGACACAGAGACACATACAGGAGGTAGAGGGGCATCGAAACCCATCATCCTGCTTCTAAAAATAGGGATGAAAGACAGTAGAGTTCTTCAGTGTTTTTTGGCAAGGGTGGTGTTCAAAACCACTGATGAACTAAAGCTATAAAACACCTGAGCGAGCACCCGACTTGCTGTGTGCCACAGCATTAGCCTGGCAACCAATTACTGGGCCCTGATATATGGCAGTCTGCTTTCGTTATGTGGAAGTGGGCGTGGTTTCATCTAAAGTGAGTTGGAAAAACAATAGATGCGGCCAGGAAGAGGGCATGACAGCAGGTTTGTGGACCTGTGTTTAAATGTGGACATTCAGTCGCTCGAGGGGAGGGTGGAAGAGGACATTCACTGTTCTCTCCACTCACACAGAGGTTGCTAAAGGTCATGGAGTATTTTGCTGAAGACTCCATTAGTATTCAGTGAGAACACTTCACAAGTGCCAAGAGGTGCATCCAATACAGCCTAACAGACACTCAACACTACAACAATGCTCATCATGAAACTTCTTTGAAATGCTTATTATGTCAGTCTGAATATCACCAGGCTTCATAAACAAGACCCTCAAATTTGTAAGTCGAGCAACACTGAAGCACTTGCCTTCCAATGATCTGTTACACAATAAAAACTTTCCATGAAGCATTGCACTCAGCAAACACTTACCCATAAGATAAAGAGAAACTTATAAGACAAATAGGTTTGTTACAGATTAAAGCAGATGTGTCTGCTGGCTGCCTCAAGCTTGATTAAGATTTCTGTCATCAAGTCTATAAATGCAGCCTGAGGAACATAGTACTATGATTCTCATCTAAAGTAAAAAATGTCCTGGGTTTGCCTCTCTATCAGTCCAATTATCTGCATTGTGATCTCTGTTCGCGTCATGGAAACAAAGCCAATGGTCCACGACAATCTAATTAGCACAAACCCCCACTGGAAGTTTCACATATAATATTAAATTTGCTTGACATAAAAAATGATCAGTAATCATCAAACAAATGGATGTGATGGGTAACCGTAGCCAGAGAGGAGGAATGAGCACCATGGCACTTAGCTGACTAAATGGTGTAATGTGTTGATGTTTAACAGTTGTGTTCCCAAAGGAGACTGATGCAGACAGAAGAGGGTGAAATGCATAGCATATTAACTTATGCACTGAAAAAAACTGGACAATCTTGTGATCTCATGCTCTTCTCATGTCATGGGCAAACCAAATACCAGCATATTCAGGCAGGTTCTAGCAAATGCCAAACCGATTTAACTAATTTCTGTTGCAGTATGACAAGTTACTAAAACTTGCTAAAATGAACCAGTCTGAGCTTTTTTTACAAACTGCTTTTAATTGTTAAGTCAGTGATAAACACTACAGCTACAGTTTACCGTGTTTTTCCACTTTTCACCCATCTTTTATGGAGTCTAGAGTGTGCCACCAAGATTATCATATATTTTTATCAGTGTTGAATTTTAATCGTGTAGTTAATTGACACATTTAAGCAACTGTAAATTGACTATTGCATTTAAACCTACAATAACAGATTATCTGGCCACTTTGGAGCAGCAGAAACAAGCTGTAAACACAACACTGACATACAGTATTATCACCTTTTAAGTTGATATGGCAAGCTTTTGCCTATTTACACATCTAGCAGATTCAAAGCAGCGTAAGCATTCATTTGGAGTCATGTTTCTGTCCACATGATGAATGTAAGTCCAATATTTGCTCTCTTTTTAGCTCTATTTTTGGTCTCCACCAATTCCAAATGCTCAACTGACTACGTTTACATGCACAAAATACTATGTTTTTTGCCCTTGTTTCCAAAAAAGACAATAATACTACCAAGCTGTTTACATGCCCAATAAAAATGAAAATTCCACTAGTATTCTTGTTTGCCTGCATACTCTGAAAAACAAGCACTTAAGAGTTGTTTATCACGTAAAATTTGAAAGAGTGGAACAACTGGAGATGCTTGTGTCATTTGTTTCTTTGCATCAAAATAGGATTTTGTCATAGAATAGGACTTGTTCAACTGTGCAAACACAGCCTCCCTTTTTCATTCCTTTAACCACCTTCTTGTAAAGGTTGGCATTGCAATATTTGTCCAAAAAACCTAATATCCAAGTCTTCCATAACGGTGAATAATAGGTATGTTTTTCCTTCTGACCAGGAATGTGGGCTTGTCTCTTGGGCATGCATCTCTACCCCACAGTCTTGTACGTATTGGTGAGTTGGTTTGTATACAACTCATCCATGACAATGAACTGAGCTGATCATAGACAGGCAAGAGGCTGTGTGGCAAACTATGATATAAACCCAAGATAAGACAAATATTCCGAATGCGCTTATAAGCCAAAGAATGCTCCTAAAAGCTGAATAACGTTAGTATTTCCCCACGTGTCTTAATTTAAAAATGCTACATTCCAAATAAGGCCTAATTCAGACTATCTACACAGAATATGCTGTTTACATGATCAGCATCAAATTCAGAGTATTGTCATATTAAGAATAATAATGGAATATTTGTGTGCATGTAAACATAGTCACTCTGCCAGCTTTGTCAGCCTGATTTTTGGTGCTGGGCAGGTAGTGAGATTTTTAGAGCATTTTCTCTGAAATTAGCCGTCTGCTGTGTCTGGAAACGATGCCAAGAGAGTGATGAGGGTAGAAAAAAAAACACAATAAAATAAAACCAAAACAATCAACTGAAAGATGCTTTAACGATCTGTAAAGTTGAGGAGAACTACAGAATTGGGTGATAATTCTTTGTGGGGTCTGTCACTATGAGCAGCACCTTGCACATTAAGTTAGTAATGTGCTGTATTGTCAATACAAAGACACTGATTATAGCCACTTTAAATAATACATAAAAAGACAATAACATTTGTAAATTATTAAGTTACTAATTCATCAATTTCACTTCTTTTCGTTGCAAATGTTTGGCTAAAATATTCAAGCTCACCACTGTTGCACTGTTGTACTTAAGGCAGTGATACCTTAAATTCCCATGACTGTTCCTGGTCACTGCAGAGGGCAGCAGCACTGTGCAACAGTTAACAGCTGGGTAATAACCCCCCCACCCCAAAAAGGATTTATTCTACTCTGCAAATTTAATGACATTTTTAGTATTTTATTCCTTTTTTTAACCTTTTAAAATATAATTTAAATGCAAATTTAATTAAAGTTATAATTATTTTTTGAATGTATCAATTTCTTAATAGACTGTAATTAAACATTTAATCATCTCTGTGGTAACTCTGCAGACTCCATAATTTTTACCTCTACCTCCCTGCAACCTGTCAATTCTAATCACCATCTGCTTCCATCTCTTTCTCCTCCTCCCCATCCTTCTTTCTTTTTGTCTCCCTCTCTCTCTCACATACATTCCCAGACACAAGAAATTGACCTCTATTAGTGCATTCCAAGTGTCTCATTTTTTGCCGTGTAGGTGGCTGTAAATTGGAATTACTTGGCTTGCAAAGGTCAAATGATCTAGACTTTTGCTCGGGGTGCTTCCTCAGTCACTGGACGTTTTTAAAGGCCAAAAGCCCTCAATCCACTTCTATCCAATAGATCTTCCCGAGGCATTTAACCATAAGAAAAGGCTGTGTGAACATACAGTATGAAGAGCGTGTGCTACAAGCTACAAACACAAATTTCAAACCATATGTATATAATATAATGCTGATAAATAGTAAATTTTCATGATGAAATAAATATCATAATGCAATCCAGCACTGAAGAGCTGCGATGAACACTACCTCTGTGAAGCCTGTAATGTTCTCTTTGTTGTGAGTAGTATTGATTCAACTAAATGGTTATTTTTTGTTTCAATTTGTGGTGTTGATATATTGGACTATATTACATTGAATGATGCATTTAATATTCACTAAGTCTCCCTGAACATAAGCCAGGGCCAGTGATGCTGATTTGAATAAAAGATTTACTAAAGCCTTTAGAAATGACTATGAACTTTTCTCTTTTCTCTCATCAAAAAGTGACACATTCCCGTACCTTTCTCACAGATAATCATTACTGCAGGGCCGCTGTGGTGGACCTTTCACCCTCTGTTCTGTCTACTGTATTATATAGAAATCAGCAATTAGCATGACTGGAAAATTAGATTGGCATCAACACTGTCAATTTAATTTCTAAAAATTAACCTTGTTCTTACGAGATAAAAAAGGTCACATTTATTATTATGCACAAGTGACATCTTGACATTACTCAGTATTCGAATATAATTTTTTAAAGAGCAGCTGCGTAGTTGGGTAGTTACGGTAACAATGACAAACTGCTGGAAAGTCAGGTCTTAAAATGTTTTGATATCAGACGGACACCTAAAGCTGACAGACATATACACATTTTTATTAATTTGGCCTGTTGTGACAACTCACACTACACTAAATTGATCTCTCTACCCAACCAGAATCTGCAATGTTCACGCTCACACTGTATTATCTATTTTTATCTATTATCTATTTTTATGTAAAGTGGCAGCATTGCTTTATTCTATTCTACTGTGAAGAGAAGGTAAAAAGAAAATATGGAGCCGCAGATGCCCGAAAGATGCAGACAGTATGTTACGTCTGCTCTGCAGAGAGGTTCAGTTTTATATTACTCCAGTAACAAATAAAGAAGTATGCACGAAAAACATCCTCTGACAAGCATAAAACTGAAGTGACACTGAGAAAATAAAGTAAGCTCCATGTAAATTTCCTGCAACCAAATCACCAGAATAAACACTGGCATTGCCTATGTTTCTGCAAACCATATCACATTTGTACAATTTCTACTGTATGTAGGTTGAAACTTTATTTTTGTTTTCTTTGGTAAACATGTTAGGTCTGAGGGTTAGGAAAATATCATGTTTTGGCTTGAAATACAGTTTGGTTGATAGAAACAGGGCTGGAAATATCCTGAATTTGAAAAAAAAAAAAAAAATCTCCTGATGTTGCTACAAACATAGCTAGAATGTCCCTACCTTTTGTTAAAATGCCCACTGTTGTTGCTACAAGCACAGCTGTAAAATGTCCTGAACTCTTGGTAAAAGATACCTGCTTTTGTTGCTACAAACAGGCTGAAAATGTGACTACCTCTCCTTAAAAAATACCTGCTTTTGTTGCTACAAATAGGCCAAACATGTCCGTACTTCTCATTAAAAACACCCACTTTTGTCACTACTAACATGGCTAGAAGTGTCCCTACCTCTCATTAAAAAATACCTGCTTTTGTCGCAACAAACATGGCTGGAAATGTCCCTACCTCTCATTAAAAACACCCACTTTTGCCACTACTAACATGGCTAGAAGTGTCCCTACCTCTCATTAAAAAATACCTGCTTTTGTCGCTACAAACATGGCTGGAAATGTCACTACCTCTCAATAAAAATTCCCTGCTTTTATTGCTACAAACAGGCTGAAAATGTCCCTACCTCTTATTGAAAAAAAGCCCTGCTTGTCAAAAACACCTGCTTTTGTCACTACAAAGGGGCTGGAAATATCCCATTATAAAATAGTCACTTTTGTCGCTAGAAACGCATCTTAAAATGTCCCTATCTCTCATTAAAAAATACTTGCTTTTGTCACTACAAATACGGCTGGAAATGTCGCAACCTCTCGTTAAAAAATACTCGCTTTTATTATAACTAGAAATGTCCCTACCTGTCTTTAAAAAATACCTGCTTTTGTCACTACAAATACAGCTGGAAATGTCCTTTCCTCTTATTAAAAATAGCCACTTTTGTTGGTCTTGAACAGTGGTACATTGCCGTCTGCTGCTTGGCAGATGTCTCACCAAAGCGTTACATCATCCACCATCTCCTCCTCCTGAGGAGGAAATGGTGGATAAAATACATGCAATCTTAACTATATCACCTTGTTGATATCACCAATGTTGATATGATATATATCAAACAAAAAAATGTAACATATTCATGGTTTGCAAAAACGTGCTTGTACAATGCAAACATTTTATATTGGCGACTGGGCTTATTTTCTGATGTAGCTACTCTGTCTGCAAAACCATGTAATATGTTAGAAATGGAAAATTAAGGTTTTTTTCAGGCGTGTCAGGATGATTTTTATAATTTATATTACAGTGTGTTTGTTTGGTTGCTGTTTACTGATGCTAGCACAGAGCTAATTATGCACCTAGAAATAAAAAATAAATAGAGAAATACAGAATGGAGCTAGAGAAGGTGTGCAAACACAAATAAGAAGAGGCAAATATTGATTAGAGTAGCCAAACAATACTTGGGAGTAGTTGTGCACATGCATGACAAGGTCATATTGAACTGCCTCATATGTCAGGGATGTAGGTCCAAAAAAATCTATAGCACATAGTCAAGGCAATCACATAAGATGGTCGTGCAGTAAACTGTAACAAATTTGGAACATCAGCTAGTTTTAAAAAAAACAACAAAAACAAAACATTAGAAACAGAGGCAGACTGGAGCAAACTGAATCATAATGAGACATTATAAAAGTCACATACCATAAACCTGACAGGCCTGTCAGGTTAAGACTGAGGAGGACTGTCATTATGATGGGCGAATGACTGTCACAGGACTTGAATATCATTATATTAGTGGTTTGCATTAGAGAAATTCAATATTATATGAATTCACAGTTACTAAAGCCTGTTCTTTCTTTTTGACTCTTACACACTTGGGATACGTTTCTCAACGAAGGGGACTTTGGACTTTTATTAGGGATTATTTTCAACATGGACAAATACACATTTGGAGCACTAGTGAGTATTTACAGAACCAGCATGGTGTACATTGTAATGACACAACATTCAGTGCTGGGTCTGGTGCCACGTGGGGTCTTAAAGAGGCTTAGCCCTCTCAGTTGTATTTTTGGCTTCCTCTATTTAAGCTTTTTGTATCTATAGGAAAAAAAAAAACAACAAAATTACTGGCTGAGATACATGTGACTGCTAGAGCCGTGCTGTCCATAGTACTGAAACGGAATAGAGGAGACAGAGAGAGAGTTGCAAGCTGCAAACAGTTTTTTATACACGCCTTCCCTGCTGATTTTGACAGAGAATCATTCCTAAGTTAAAAACAAATATTTAGCGCTCTGTAAGTGCTATGTCTTTAAGTGATTCTGACTAGTCAATTTTGAAAAAACAAAACAAAACAAAAGCTTTTGGACACAAATATTGAGCCCTTTGGCACAGAGGAAGAATATCTATCAGGCCTTGGCTACAAAGGTAATACTTTTTGGTAAAACCACTTCATTGTTGTGTTTGGTCTTTTTGTGGGATTGTTGACAAAAAAGTACAACAGAATATCACCAGACTTATTCTTTAAGTTTAGGCCTTATTTCTCATTTTCATTGAAAACTCTCTGTACATCTTCTGTCAGCTGCAAGCCCTTCCTTTATAGTCTCTGTAGCTTTAAACATAGTTCTTCCAGGTTATTTAGGACTTTGATGGCCCTGTAGTTTGCACAAGGACAGGGACAGTTTTTCTGGCTGTGGGGTTATATGACTACTGTTGCTGATTTCAAGCACTGCAGTCTCTCAGCGTGCTGTTGTATTTCAGTGACAGGTCTGATTAGCGAATGGAAGTCGTTATTGTTGTTGTTGTTGTTGTTGTTGGTACATGAGTGGGCACAAAGCCCTGGCTCTCAACTGCTTCTTTCCGCTGTGCCACTTATTTGCTCAGGAAGCCCTCTCTGTGTATTCTTCATTTTTGTTCTTTCAGTTTGGTGGACTACAGCAGAGGAGAAAGGGCACTTTGCTGGGGAATCGTTAAGGTTCATTGAACGTTCATTTTCTTTGGGGAGTATTTGGACGAGATTGCTCTTTGCTTCAGGGCAGATGGCTTTGGGTCACATAACAGAGGAGAGGAGCGTCAATTGGTGGCTGATGACCTGCACTGTTGGCCTTTACTGTATTGTAATTAGATTGCTTGTATGTATACAGTTTGAGTACCAAGTTGAGAAAGCTAAGGACTGGTCCCTGGAAGTTAAAAGGTGGTCACTGCCCACAATACTACAGAAAAGTTCATTTTTCCAGCCTTTCCAGCGAGGCAAAAATAAGTGGAGCAGGTATGGTGAAGTATGTTGGCTCATCACTGTTTAACTACTTCAAGCCAGTCTATTTTGTTAGTACGGGCAGCATGTGATTGTTTTGATCTGTGCACTAGTTGTTCTTCTGCTGATGATTTGGTGGATTTTTACTGGAATTTCTTGTTTATCTGGTTCCTCCTCAGCTTGGTCAGAAGGTCTTTTAATGATTACTTTCTAAGGTTTGGTTCCACCAGCCTGTTTTATGTGGTTTCTGACAGTGCGTGCTAGTTGACAACCAGAAGGGAGCAGGACTTTGGTTTGTACCTATGTAGTTCTTATAAATTATCCCGATTCTAAAATCTGCCAGGGACAACCAATGCAGAGCTGAAATCAGGCTTGAAGCCATTTCACATCAATCACGGATTTTGCCCCAAAAAAACTGCATGGAAATTTATGACAAGTGATTAGTGGTTTCTTATGATGCTTGCACACCCCTGCAGAAATATTCGTGTAGGGAAAAAATGTTGGGACGGACCTTGATTTTAGAGGATGTTAGCCCTCTAGATACTCTGTCTGCATAGGTTTTTGTTGCGTGGAGTGGACATGGGCAGTATTTTGGTGGAAACTTATTGGGCTTCATTTATGTTATTTATTTATTTGTTGAAAAAAATCAAACATAACAACGGCAGATGTGTGCATAGTTGTCATGTGGAAAATTCGTATATAGATTTGCTGTATTTCAGCACTGCATTTTACAACATGGATTTAGTCTTAAACATAGACTGCAAAATAATGGAGCTAGACGAGTTCGGCAGTTCAGCTGTTGCCATCTTGGCTTTTTTGGAGCCAGAAGTGACCACATTTGGGCAAGAAGCTGGTGCTGTGGAGGAGTGAGGGATGCATCTGACTGAGAAACCGAGGGCACTATCGGCAGACAGCCTGTCACTTAAACGGCTCGCCATTTGGCACTTCCATGTAGGCTTCCTATTTCAGCCTCAGAGGTTGCCACTTAGAGCAAAACCGCTTTTCATCTGTGCAGTTCTTCCTGGCTTAACCACTTCCCTTCACCTCCTGAGCCAAGTAAATACGTCTTGAATCAGTCCGTCCACTGAACTCAAGAGAGAAATCTACAATGTAATAACAGAATTTGAAATTGTAATCCCTTCCACTACTTGTTTCTGAGAAAATGATCACATCACTGCAACAAAAATTGCTTATTAATTCATCACTGCCCAACACTTGTTGTAATTGGCCCCTCAATCAGCCCTGCCTCTTCATGATGGTCTGTCAAGCTGTGAGTTAGCATGAAGCCTCCACTGTAACCAACTGCACTCCGTAGCTGGCCTTTCTTTTTTAAACAGGGAAGAAACGTATATCTCCTTTCAACTTCTCCAGGTAACAAGTATCATTAATACATGATGTGCCCCAAGCACAAAATTTAGCTCAAAATCCACAAAACCAGCCTGAAAATGAAGGAAATCTGAAACAATTGCATGAGAGTCTATGGAGCATGGCCATGCTGTTGTTGGACCCTTGTCTGAGCTGGCCTATGCTACATTATGATTGGCCAGTCTGTATTCAAGGGCGGAACTTGTTAAAGAGTCGACTGTGTTGTTATTGTCTTTTAAAGCTTTTACACATGATGCCACTATCTAGAGTAAAGTAAGTGTTGTTATTACGCAGTTGCTATGTCTCAATGGAAGAAGTAAAAGAACAAGACCATAACTCATAATTTAGATTTTCATGAAACCAGACGGTGTTTACTGCCTCTGTTGACACACATTAATGTGGTCTGTCATTTCAGGAAGGAGATATTAGAGCAGACAGAAGGAAAAATAAATCACCCACATCCTAAATTAATTACCCCAAGGAGGTTTAGGTAAACACTGCTTCCCAGTTGGTAGCTTAGATTTACAGGAAATTTGATTAGCCTGTGAAGGTAGCTTTGAGGAGCTGTCCTGCTTGGATTGCCTTGCACACTTGAATGAAGACGGGAGGTACACCCACTGCACACACACACATCTCATTAGGGCATATTTTTCAGTCTCCTCCAAACACTTAGCAGAGTAGCCTGTTACTTTGATTGACAGGTGGGTGGAAACACTTCATTGAGATGATTAGCGTTCTGCGGTGGAAGTCTCCCACGGCTCTCAGTGACCTTGGAAAACACATACAAATTCTCCTTGACAATAAAAACCACCACAGAACATTTTATACTTCGTGAGTAATTTCGATTTTTTTTTAAAGTTGCATTTTGTAACCAACATCTACCTCCACCTTCACTCTCTTTCACCCACTTCTCTTTCTTTTCCACCCATGCACTCACTCTCTCACACATTCTCCGACAGTCTCTCATCTCTACCTTACAGCCCAGCAGTCACACTCAGATCTGCTCCTCCCCTCTCCTCCGGTCCCTCTGTCTCTTCGTGCTGATTGTGATTTCTACCTCCACAAGCCCTGAGTAAAACCCTCTCCTTGGCTCTGGCCTGCTGACCCTATATCCTTATTTTTTCACTCCACTGCTTCTCATTAATCACCCTCCTCCTCCTCCTTCTGATCGTCTTCTGTGTCACGCTTCACCTACACAGCTCTGTCCTCGCTCTCGGCGACTCTGCCTTTGTCAACACCAACGTCGGCAGTAACACCAAGGCTGAGTAACACGTTACTATTATTATACACTGCTTTATCTCATAATGTAAGGTATGATTGAATGTATGTCAGAAATTCTGTTAAAGTTACAAATCCAATAAATAAGTTCCACTAACATATTTATTATACAGTGGAAACTGTAACCACTGTTAGTGATCAAATAGCTTGGGACAGAATCCTTCAATACAAATACTGTTTAAATAACTTGCCAATAGTAATCAAGTAGTCCACTAACAGTGTCCATTGTTTTTATACATGATGACATACATAAAAACAATTTAAAACTACTGTTATCCTATTTTATATCTTTACTTTTCTTTCATGATACTCTGCCTTGCAATAACTCGTCTGTTTCTAGCTGGCTACCTGAGGCTGCTGCTGCGTGCACACTGAAATCCTGATGGGCAGAAGAAGGTCATTTTCTCTTTATGAAAAACATAGGGAGTGTCCTCGAAGATTCTCGCTGCATTTCAGGGCCTCTAGTATTGGAGACAGAAAACCTGTGGTTGAAGCCGCCCTCGTCAGGTGGATTAATAATGCCTGTCATGTAATGCGCCCGGAAAGAAACAGCTGTACCCCATTTGCAAACATTCAATGAAGTTCAGTAGACAGCGAAGTATGCAAACACCAGTTTTGGAAATCTGCAATCTGCATACATGTAAATGCTTTTTTCTGCCTATCTCAATTAGTTATAAAGCTTTACTGAGTGATTATATACGGTTACAAGTTCTTCGTAATTAGGTTAAAAATTGTGTATAATGTCGTAATAGGGTTTGAAAAAATAGTTTGGGATTACATGAAATACGTAAATTAAAAAGTTGGATTAAGAACACCAATGCCACTTTCCGTTAGCTTAGCATTAAAATTACATAAAGCACATAACTCTCCTGTAAAACCACCAATTGGTATTTCCTAAAATGTTGCAATTGTCTTTTAAATCTTTTAAAATAAGACTACTTTTCCCATTATTTCACAAAACACTGTTTAGAATTATAAATTGGCTTTACAGTAAGTTATAAAGCTTTTATTAACAGCTTACACAAGTCAAAATCATTCCAAAGTGCCCTTATTTTGGCCTTGTGTGTATGTTAGAAATTACTGAAGCAATATTATTACGTATGAATACAACTACTCTATTAGGCCACATGTATGAGGACTCATATAGGGTTGGGCCTGGTGTAAACATTTTCAAATGGGTTTGAAAATACGCCAAAATACATGTTTTTGGACTGGGCCTCTTAGTTCCAGTTAAGGGCAATTGAAATGCAGCAACAAGTAATGATTTGTTGTATAAAGTGTGCCTCTAACTTTGTGACCACGTCTAATGCATTTTGCTTTTGCATCTACACAAGAACACAGCGGACAGAATCTGAAATTGAGCAGCCATTTGGACTATTACATCTATTTTTAGCTTGTTTAGCTGTTGGATAAAAAATAATCTGCAAATGTTGGTTACCAGGTGCTCATCTGCCATCCTGTACTGCATCAGATGTGTGTATGTGTATCTCGCACTGACACATGCCTACTTAACACATCTCTCAAACAGCCTCAATTCCCACCTGTTGTCTGTCATCACCTTGGGTACTCATTAGCAACAGCCGCCTCAGCAGCCGTTGGAAAATAATTTCTGCTAATAAACAACAAACACTGTAATAGTTAGTAATTTATTACCATCAGTACGCAGTTATAAATGAATCCTGCTGCGCCAGCCACTCACGTTGGCTACAGTTACCCTGACAACCCTGGAACGTTGACTTGGAAAAATGAAAATGGCTCAGGTGACCTTCCCTGAGAACAGACAGTGGTGTGAGAAAGGTGGTGGATCAACTCATCTTGCTTTTATAGCAATCTGACTCCTTTTAGCGTTTTACTTCTTCCATGTGTTCTATAATATCTTGACATTGCCGGTCCCAGTGATACTGATGATTAAGTTCTCCGATATCAATTATTATTATGACTTTAACTCTCTGACATGTCTCTTTGTCTTATTGCTTATCTTTGTTGGTAACTGGCCAAGTGCACTTAAAGCTCAGTAGATTTTTTTAAAGCTGCACTAATCAATATTTTCATATTAACAATGGGTCAAATGACTATGTGTAAAATAGTAGAGGTCACTTGTAGTCAAGAACCAAGAGATAAATGACCCATTCTGTGTTACACAGAGATTGTGAGGAACACTTTGTTTTTTCTGTATGCCTTGGCTGAACAAAGAATACAAAAACTAATGCAAATCTTGATGAAGTTATAATGGTCCATGTTTAACAACAGCAAAACTACACTCATGGCCACTTTATTAGGTACATCTGTTCAACTGCTCATTAATGCAAATAGCTAATCAGCCAATCATGTGGCAGCAACTCAATGCATTTAGCCATGTCAAGATGACCTGCTCAGGTTCAAACTGAGCATCAGAATGGGAAAGAAAGGTGATTTAAGTGACTTTGAATGTGGCATAGTTGTTGGTGCCAGACAGGCTGGTCTGGGTATCTCAGAAACTGCTGATATACTAGGAATTTCACACACAACCATCTCTAGGGTTTACAGAAGATGGTCTGAAAAAGAGAAAATATCCAGTGAGCAGCAGTTCTCTGGGCATTAATGCCAGATGTCAGAGGAGAATGGCCAGACTGATTCAAGATGACAGAAAGGCAACAGTAACTCCACTGACCACTCGTTACAACCAAGGTATGCAGAAGACCATCTCTGAATGAACAACACATTGAACCCTAAAGCAGACCGGCTACAGCAGCAGAAGACCACACTAGGTGCCACTCCTGTCAGCTAAGAACAGGAAACTGAGGCTATAATTTGCACGGGCTTGCCAAAATTGGACAATAGAAGAGTGGAAAAACATTGCCTGGTCCGATGAGTCTGGATTTCTGCTGCAACGTTCAGATGGTAGAGTCAGAATTTGGCGTAAAGAACATGAAAGCATGGATCCATCCTGCCTTGTATCAACGGTGCAGGCTGGTGGTGGTGGTGGTGTAATGGTGTCGGGGATATTTTCTTGGCACACTTTGGGCACCTTGGTGCCAATTGAGCATCATTTAAATGTCACAGCCTACCTGAGTATTGTTGCTGACTGTGTCCATCCCCTTATGACCACAGTGTACCCATCTTCTGATGGCTACTTCCAACAGGAAAACACACCATGTCACAAATCTAAAATCATCTCAAACTGGTTTTTGAACATGACAATGAGTTCACTGTACTCAAATGGCCTCCACTGTCACCAGATCACAATCTAATAGAGCACCTTTGGGATATGTTGGAATGGGACATCTGCATCATGAATGTGCAGCCGACAAATCTGCAGCAACTGCATGATGCTATCATGTCAGTATGGACCAAAATCTCAGAGGAATGTTTCCAGCACCTTGTTGAATCTATGCCATGGAGAATTAAAGCAGTTCAGAAGGCAAAAGGGGTCCAACCTGGTACTAGCAAGGTGTACCTAATAAAGTGGTCGGTGAATGTATATTAAAACATCCATTTACAAACTCTCACACAACTCATGCAGTATAATCCAAGTCTCATTTATCCACTTGTATGTCTAGTACCTCCCAAACAGACCAAACAGTTTCCTCCGAAGGGGGGCCAAGCTCAGCCTTAGAGACAGGGTAAAGAGGGAGGGAGCCTTGGAGCTCAGAGTAGAGCCGCTGCTCCTTCGCATCGAAAGGAGTCAGTTGAGGTGGTTCGGCATCTGATCAGGATGCCTCCTGGGTGTCTCCTGTTAGAAGTGTTCCAGCATGTCCAACTGATAGGAGGCCCCAGGCAGACCCAGAACAAGCTAGAGGAATTACATATCTTGTCTGGCCTGAGAACACCTCGGGATACCCCAGGAGGAGCTGGAAAGCATTGCTGAGGAGAGGGGCATCTAGAATACTTTGCTCAGCCTGCTGCTCCCGCGACCCGGCTTCAGATAAGTGTTGAAAATGGATGGATGGATAGGTGGATGGAGCAGAGGCATGTGAGAACCACCTTATCTTCACATACTCTATGTAACACAGGGTGAGTAACTGATATACATGTGGTCATTTGGGGGGTGAAGTAATAGCAAAAAAGCTCTGATCCTGTAAACCGATGTACACTAACTGCCCAGCACCAACTACAGACACTGTTCACAACTAGCTTGTGCTAGAGTTAAAAGGATAGTTAATATCCAACTTATAACACACCTCAATGTGTAAATTTAACAGTTATAAACACGGCTGCATTACTAAGTGTACCCTGTGTCAAACAATCTACTTGATTATCAGTGCACAAAAAACTAAATGCTGGTAGTAATATTTTTCTGCCTTTTTCTAGCTGCATACCTGATACATGGCAATATCTCAGCTTATTCAATTTGTTGTAACTGACAAAGCACACTTGCTCTCTTTCAGCTGCGGTCATGACTTCACTTTCAGCCAGTAACCCCAACCACCCACTGCCAGCTATATGGGAGCTGCCTGCCATAATCAGAGCAGTCTACTACTGGCCACTGAGTAGCTCCAAGGCTCAAGTGTCATGTTTAAGGTCATTTCCTGCAGAGTCTTCTCACCTACAGTGTCCAAACCAGAGGAATGTTTGCATCGTTTGCTCACAGTTCTGATTCTGTAAACTTAAAAGATGGCGCTGTCAAAAGTTTTACTGCAGTAAAACAAAATCTCTACCTGAACACTAAACACTGCGCACACTAGCATGAAAATATATGAAAGGTAAAAGGGATGATGTGGGGGAAATGAATCACTCCGGGATTATTTTTTGACAACACCCATTTATTGTGGTTAGTCAGGCAGTGGAAGGCACTGATTGCTGACATTATCAGCAGTAGAGAAGCTAATGGTCCTTTACATGGCCTGGGCGATGCTGCTGCAGATTCTGTCAGTCAAAATTGACCACAGACAGATGGGGTTGAATGGATTCGAAGACAGACATTAATAAAATTTAAAGAAAAAGGATAGCAGTTAGGCAGGAAGGATGAGTTAGAAAGATGGATTTACGTGACAGCGTGAAGGCAGGACAGAGTGAGGTAAATAGAGGGAGACAAGGAAATGGGGAGCAGCGTGGGTCAGCATGAGAGGGAAGGACAAAGAGAGACGGGGACGCTGAGGGAAACGGAGGGGAGATAATGGAAAAAGAAAGTGTGGCATTGAGGTAGGAGCATAGTATCCATTTTTAAATGTTGATGCTCTCTACCACTGTGTCTTAAGATGTGACTGCTAGATCACCAACACAAGCAGTTAATAGTATAGAGGTCAGCAAAGGTCACAATCTCACAACCCAGAAATACAGCACTGTATATAATGGAGTGACCTCGGACTGTTCTTCAGGGTTGTGCAGAGAGAAATACCAGAGAAGGAAACTCACTCACTGTACTGATTAACTGTCCAATGACAGAGCCAATAAGCCAGTGCCAACAAATTATTTCAGCCTGGCATGAATATCTACTAATTATTGTGAACACAAAGCACTCCTACATCCATCCACTGAAGGGAACAGCAGCTGCACAAAGCTTGGTCTATGCTGTTTCTGAAGGGCCATTTGTTCACATGGGGGTCATGTATTGTTCGATTTTCTCCATCTTGGTGTCCAAACTAAACACGCCGATATAATGGAGGCTTGTGAATTTCTACTCTTCTTAACTACTGCTTTAAATCCTTAAACTGTCATTAGTTTATGGTACTGCTGATGCCCAAGTCTGAAAACAATAAAATCAGTAATAATCACATTGACTTTCAAGCCAGTACATTCAATTTGAAAGTTCACCCTCTCAGTTTAAGTTTGCAATTAATTTAGTGAACTCATTTTGTAAAGTCACGGCTCCAAATGGGCATGACCAAGTCAAATTTATGCAATTAAAACACAATATCTGCCAGCGCTAATCTCATTCCGTAATAAATGAGGGAAAAAAAACACCTCAAGAGTAAAAAATTAGGGAAATCCTCCACAATGAAGCCATTCTGCTAGTCTGCTCCTCCACATGAGGCTAATTAGACACTGCACATGTTCACTTGGCAAACACAAGTGTAGCTCGTTACATTAATAATGGATGCACTCCATTCAGGTGTGCCACTTAGTGTATACTCGCTCATTGATATGGATTACTGGCACCCCTAACTGAAACACTAATTATGTTATTAGCAACATCTGTACTTTATCTAAAATGAAAAGCCAAGGTGTCTGTTATCACCTGAAGCAGTTTTTAGTATTATGGTTGGTGGATGGGATTAGGGTAAGAGTTTTACTTCTTGTTTTTGGTTGTTTGGTAGGATTAGGGTCAGAATTTAACTTCTGTGGTTGGTGGGATGATGGTTAGAGTTCTGTGATTTCGGTTGCTTGATGGGATTACGGTAAGAGTTTTGTTTGGTTGGTGGGATTAGACGTTAGAGTTTTGTTATTTCGGTTGGTTGGTGGGATTAAGGCTAGAGATTTGTTTCATTGTTAGGATTAGGGTTGGAGTTTTGTTTGGTTGTTGGGATTAGGGTTAGAGTTTTGTTTGGTTAGTGGGATTCAGTTTTAGAGGTTTGTTATTTTAGTTGGTTGGTGGAATTCGGATTAGAGTTTTGTTTGGTTAGTGAGATCTGGGTTAGAGTTTTGTTTGGTTGTTAGGATTAGGGTTAGAGTTTTGTTTTGTTGTGGATGGGATTAGGGTTAGGATTTTGTTTGGTTGGTGGGTTTCGAGTTATAATTTTGTTCGGATGGTGGGATTAGGGTGAGAATTTGTTTGGTCAGTGGGATAAAGGGTAAGAGTTTTGTTTGGTTGGTGGGATTGAGGGTCAGAGTTTTATTTTTTTTGGTTAGATGGTGGAATTTGGATTAGAATTTTGTTTGGTTGGTGGGATTAAGGGTTATAGTTTTGTTAGATTGGGGGGATTAGGGTAAGAGTTTTGTTTGGTTGGTTGGGTGGCTGGGGGTATAAGGAGCAGAGTTTTATTTCTTTGGTTGACAGGATTTTCGTTTGTATGTATGGGTGGATGGATGAATGAATGGATAGGGTTGATAATCAAACAGATTGAAAGATAGCTACATCACAAATAGATGCACTATAAGTAAACAGAAGGTTTGGAAATCTGTTTTAGAATACTATTACAAAGAAAGGAAAAATAAAATACACAAGGATGGCTGGCTGGATATATTGCAGTATTAGAAACCTAACAGAATAACAAAATGAATACAGAAATAATATATAATACTTTCTGTATGTAATAATGAAAAAATGCAGGTCAGCAGTGCAGGCATCAAGAGAAAAAGACTGGGAGAAAATGAGAGAAAATGTCCAATCCGAAAAGACAGAGAGTGACACCAAAGGAGTGAGTGTGAAGATCTGATGTAGACAGAGTTGACAGGACACCCTGTGCTCCGGCTGTGATGATGGATGATAAATACGGGCATTCACATATCTAAATATATATTCAAAACCATCAGAAGCAAGGAGGCAGATGAATTGCTTTTTATACTAAAATAATAGGTGCACTTAATTGGGATAACTCAGAAAATGCAAACTTTGACACATTTCCTCATGGGAACAATTATGACTTTTTTGTGTTGATTGTTAACTTTTGTAAATTCAACATTTAATACTGTGAGCGCTGTTTGAGGTGAAGCCCCTAGAGCTGAACATTTTGTCCATCTTACTTTCATTGCAAGATGCATTTATGCATCAAAGGTGTCTTTCTTTGGGTGTTACTGAAAGCTAAAACCTGATCATAGGTTTTCTCTACAAATTGTAAGATAGTATCTACTACTGTGTTTTCTAGAAAAATTTGAGCACCTTATGATTTTACGATAAGGTTTTGATGGCGTGCCTACGCCTATCAGTGTTCTTATGGTTTTTCAGCTGCCAACAATAATGTAATGCTTTTTTAAGAAGTGTGACTGGCCAAAAGAGTTCAAACTTTTTACTACACACACAGTCAGCCCATTTGTAAATTCATACAGCAGTAGCAAAGTTACCAACTGACCTCTGGAATTATTGCAGATTTGGTAATTATGAAACAGATGGTGGAAACAGCAGCAAGCCTATAAACGTTTATAGTTTCCCTCATGAATTAATTTGCTTTGCTGGTCAAAAGCTACTGCACGAGGTGAAAGGGACAGGCTCATACTGATAAACAACAGGACATTAGCTATTGTAGTTTGTCTCCCTGATTTGTCCCACTCACAATGTGGTCAGCTGTTGTGCACTGAGGTCATGGAGGAATTTAAGGTACTTTAGCACCCGGCTGCTGCAATTTGCATCAAAATTTTTACTGCTCTCAAATCTGAACACACGGTTTCATACTTCTGGATTCCATGTGGCTTGCTGAAGATATCATTATCCCTGATGTCCCTGATGTTGTAAACAACCACTGATAAATCTGCTTCTAAATCATAGAAAAAAAGAAGCTCATTTTAACTCCAGAACTTGCCTGAAAATCATCATGGTTTCAAAGGAGCTGTATGCAACATTTAGAGCATTTATGTAGCAGCAAACTATCTGCTATGTAAAGATATAGTGGAGTAGTGGCGTCAGAGAATGAAGTCACGCTACCTCTGTGTTTGTGTGTGTTGTGATCTAATCATGTTAGTGCATGTGAAACCCTGTGAGTGCATAGCACTGGCTAGCTAATGCTAGCCGTTACCGCTGTGAGCATGACAGCCACCCTTCTGTCCCACCCACATTAACACCGTTAGCCCTGTCACTACCGTTGCCATTGTGAGCACTGTTCACGCTGTTGGCACCATTAGCTGCAAACACCATTAGCTGCTAGCATTAGCTCAGCCACCATCACGTTGAAAGCCCTCTCCAGGCAATCCTGGCTCAAATGTTCTGAATATAGCTCCTTTAACTCTCCTTCAGTTTCAAGGTAGTCCAGTGGTAGTTGTATGCACATTGCAAACAGAATTGCTATTAGCTAATTCTGCATACTTTTAATGTTGCTAATTTGCAGAAATGTATGCAAATATAGTCTAAAAGAGAGCAAATTTTAGCCCACAGCTAACTCACTGACCTTGTGGTAACATAAACATTATCCCTTACGCAATTAGCAATGTCAACTCAAATGACCAACTCAGAGCTATAAGAGGAACGGCCTCGAATGTGACTGAAAACATCCTTCATGCTCCTTGTCATTTTGCATCCGTTAACTGGTGGCCTCTTTTAGTAGAGTTAATGTCACTATGAATGTCACACCAAAGTTGAGCAAGGGCAAACTTCAACAAGGTTCGGACAGTCTTGTAAGTTAGCATGCCTCCAAAATAACAAGGTTTATCACCTTGAAAAAGATGTGGTGATTCTGTTCTGTAAGAAGCCGAAACAACGTGACATTTGTACAATCCCCTCTGAATCAAGCAGGACAGGGGACAAGATTGTCAACAGAGAAAGGCAATTTTAAATCCATTTTCCACTTTCTTAGCATGTGTCAGTCTGTCTTGCTCCTGCTGTTTGTAACAGCAGCAGCAAGATGACGAATAAATATGACAAGACATTTAAAAAGTATTATGAAAATATGACATAATATCTGCCACTTTACTGTTTCCATTTTGTTTTGAAATGTGCACAGCAACTACGGGTGGAGGTTCCTGCACAGCAGGAGAACAAGATGCAACACTTTAAAGGGAGAAAGAAGTACAAAACGAGCTGACAGAGACGCAGCCCTGACATATTATCACGTTATAAAGTTGTTATGGCAACGGTGATAGCAAACATCACCTGTTTACACATCTAGCAGACACAGAGCAACGTTACTACCTAAGGAATATAAGTCCAATATTCACTTTCCCTGTAGCTCTGTTTGAGACCCAGTTTTATAGTCTCTAGCTGCAAGACATTACATTTTTCTCACCAGCTACTTACAAACAGGACAGATGCCATAAAGTGGGTTTATGAGTCCAACTGAAAACAGCTGCCTGCTACTGCTGGTTAAAAAAGCTCCACATACCTGCAGGCTCTCTGTGGGTCTGTCACTACATGTACCCCTTTCAGATGATTATTTAATTAAACTCTATTATTAATATGATTCAAATGCCTTTTGTGTTTTATATGTGGTTAACTATATGAGACAATCATGCTGATAACTTAATTTCTAAATCATTTCAGTTGCTGCACTTCTTACAATTTATGAAAATACCACCCACTGCTTTTAAACATAACTGGAACAGAGCGGACGCGTGACAGACTAGCAGTGTGTGAGAGACAGACAGTGACAGTATGTGAAAGAGAACGATAACGGACAGCCAGTGAAAGTGAGAGAGCATGATGGCGAGCCAAAGAGAGAGAGACAGGAACAGAGAAAGAACCAGTCAACAGCAAAACTTTCATGTGACCATTGGCCATTGTTGCCAGGCAACTGTCTGACCCTGATGGGGATACCATGGCAGTGTGTGCAGACACAGACAGACACAAAATTAACTGTGCCACACCAATCAAGCCATACATACCCCCAGTGTAATCATGTAAGCAGGGAGACACAGACAGACAGAGACAATGTGTTAACAACAACTTGCACTAGAGACCATTGATCCAACAAGGCTTCAAAATGACACATACCATTTGTCTCCGCGGATACCTCTGCCATCAATTTCAATTTGTCCTAAATATTCCTCTGTGCAGTACCAAATTATTTTGTGAAACTGGAATGACAGAGAACAACTCTCAGCTGAACAATGTGGGTTATACGCCCACTAACAGACAGCTATAACATCGAAAAAAAAAATCATTTTACCAAAATTGAGTCAAATTATGATACATAGTCATAGTGTTTCTCACAGTTAAAGCCTGATCTGAATGCTGTCGGGCAGTTTTTATGGATGGTAACTCAGGTTGGCAGCAGCTGGTTAGCACTGTTGTCTCACATATGGGTATGTACCAGCTGACCAGCCTGGACCCTTCTGTGTGGAGTTTGCATGCTCTCCACATGTTAGCGTGGGTTTTTTCTAGGTTGTCCCGCTTCCTCCCACAGCCCAAAGACATGCAGGTTAGGTCCAATGCTGACTCTAAAGTTCTATTATACTGTATGTCAATGTGAGTATGAATGGTTGTCTGTCTCTATGTGTCAGCCCTGTGATAGTTTGGTGACCTGTCCAAAGTGTACCCTGCCTCTAGGCCAATGTCAGCTAGGACTGGCTTCAGCCCCGTGACCCTGAATAGGACAAAGCTAAAACTATGAGCATGCACTATGAGCATTTATGCTCGACACTTTTATTGTGATATGCTCCTTAACACCAAGAAGGGTATAAACGAAATATTCTGTGGATAAGCAAGAAGCCAACGAGTGTAACCTGAAGAAAATTACCAGAAAAGTAGGCTGCCTGGCAGCAATAGTAAACACCGACATACCACCAATCATTGCTTTTGTGTACTGTAATTATTGCTGATGCTTACCTTTAAGTTAAAATTATTTCTATTTTAGAGACTGTTTTTTAGCCTTTACAGCAATCTCATATCTTCTTCCACACCATGTGGCAAAAAGTTTCTTTTTTCTCTAGTGTGGTGGCTATTTCCCTCCAACAGTTTAAAGCCTTTTGACCGTCTCTGTGGTCTCTCGGTGAAGAGTCATTTTAAATTTCTATGCCGAGCCGAAAAATACAACGTGCACAGCAGCCGCCTTGTTACAAAAATGACAAAAATTAGAGTTGCACAACAACCTTTGGAGCCTTTGCTCTTGATGCAGAAAACCTGATGGTGTCATTTTTTGGCTTGTGGAGCTTGTGCTGCGGACACTATAGCAAGTATAAACCTAGCTTAAGTGCTTACAGATAATGGAGGGGTGGGTTAACGGATGGATGGATGGATGGACGGATGGATGGATGGATGGATGGATGGATGGATGGATGGATGGATGGATGGATGGAATGGTGGCTGGGTGAATGGATGGGCTAATGAATGGAGGGGTGGGCTAACGGATGGATGGATGGATGGATGGATGGATGGATGATGGATGGATGGAATGGTGGCTGGGTGAATGGATGGACTGATGAATGGAGGGGTGGGTTAACGGATGGATGGATGGATGGATGGATGGATGGATGGACGGATGGATGGAATGGTGGCTGGGTGAATGGATGGGCTAATGAATGGAGAGGTGGGTTAACGGATGGATGGATGGATGGATATAAGAATAGATAATGGATGGATGGCTGGATCGATGGATGATGGATGGATGGATGAATGGATGGACAAATGAATGAATGAATGGATGGATGGACGGGTGGTTGAATAGATGGATAAGTGGGTGGAGGGGTGGGTAGCTGAATGAATAAATGGATGATGGATGGATGGATGATGGATGGATGGATGGATGGATGGATGGATGGATGGATGGATGGATGGATAGACAGATGATGGGAGGGTGGTTGAATGTATGAATGATAGATGGGTGGGTAGGTGGATGGATGGATGAATAGATGGATGGCTGGATGGCTGGATGGATGGATGGATGGATGGATGGATGGATGGATGGATGGACGGACGCTAACATGGGTGAGTTGTTTCACATCATGTTTTGTACAGATATTCATGGTCATGAATTAGAATAACTTTAGTAATTCCTTACTTTTTATCTGATCCAACCATCGGGCCAAAAATTAAATTAAAGAAAAAAAATTCATGACCAAATACCTGCAAACCTAACAACATTCCCATCAGCCTCTCTGTACTTTGTGTTCAGGGCTAATTTGGTCACTAGCTCTCTCCTCCTCTCCTCCACTCTCTGTTGTTGTAGCGCTGTATGTTTTCCTCCTCATTACCTCTGTTATGTCTGAACAACTCAGTGGTGCTGCAGAAAACAGCCCTCCTGTGGATAACACAGTGAGAAAAATTACCAAATTTGTGAACAAGGGTTTTTCTCCCGCTGTTCTGCTGCAAGGTGATGATAAATCTCTTGTGTGACTTTTAATGGGGATGATGATGTATTGTTGCAATTCGTCATATATTAGAAGAGGAAGTCTACAACATTTCCATGTTTCTAATGTTCAGTCTAGGATCAATCGGACTGTAACATCTATACATCTGGCAACCATCCACAGGAGAGCAAGGGGTGATCGTGTCTTCATGACCATGTGCTGCTTTTATTCATATTTGTTTGTCAGGTCATTGCTTTTACTATCATGTCTTCACCTGTACCTTGTTACACACTGTGGAAAGAAATTCTTGAAGACATGAACAAACAACACCAAGATTGGGTCTCGGATTTTATTATATCATTAGAGGAGAATTATTTTCCCACAGTGCTTCAGAAATGTCTGCTGTATATTCCTTCCTGCCTGGCCTTCCATCTGTCTCTAGCTCTGCTTTCTTCCTTATCCCTTACTCTAACTGCTTTTCAGCCTGTTTTTAAAAAGGCACAAGCTAGAAAATGCAAATTAGTGAGCACAGAAGCACACAAATAAAACAAAAATAAGGGGAAAGACTCACAGTCAGAATTGCTATTGGGCAACATGTCTTCGGTGTCAATTAAGGATGACTAAACTTCATGTTGTTTAGAGACAAAAACAAAATCTTTTTTTGCACTGGCACTTACAAAAGGTTGGACATGAAGTACTGCACTGTCATTAGGGGCAAACAGATGAACCTTTTTCCCAGTAGATATTCTGACTTGTCACTTGTCATAGTAGAATAAGCATAGGTGTTATTAATAACAGTTGCAATTACCCCCTAATTGAATTTCCCATGATAGTGTGACAGAATGCACAATATCAGAACTCTGAAACTGAAGCAGTTAAATTGAATTCAACCATCTTTCATTGTATTGTTTACACCTGTGCCTTTCCTACCTAGCTTGCGCACCCTTGTGTCGGGGACACCCACCCACCTAGCATAAACCTAGTGTTGTAAAGAGGAGTGCCGTTGCTGTTTACATTTGTTCGTCGCTCAGCACTGCGTCACATGGTCTGTTGCTCGAATTGGCTGTAGGTCTATCCAACTCCGTGTCTGTGTGTGTGTGCAGATCTACAGTTGTTGATAAAACCCCTCGGGAATCGAAAATGAACTAAGACTTTCTACATTAACTTGTAATGGCAATTTGGTCGGGCAATATCGGGCTATTTCCTACTGAGACAAGTCAAAAACATTTTCTGTGAAAAAAGGCCTATTACAATAATCGGGGGTGAACCGATAACAGCTATCAGTACATAGTAAAATGACCTAAAACTTGGGTGAGTGTTCCCATGGAAACCCAGTATTCATGGTAAATGGTGTTTGACCTGTCACTAGGTTCTACTACAGTGGGTATCAGGTGTGCCGTCCCATGACAAGTGACATCGTCTCCAGCCCTGACCTAACTAGGGTCAAATCCATCTTTATTTGAAAGATTCAAATTCAAATTCAAAAAACTTTATTTGTCCCCAGGGGGCAATTCAATTCAGATCCAAGCTCGATTTATAAAATCCGAGATCTATCTTTTCATATAGGCCATTTCCCAGGAATGTGTGAAGCTTTAACCCTGTTAATCTCGCCAGTATTAAATGGGCCCTGGCACTAAATTATTAAAGACAAGCTCCAATGTTACTGATTCTTAAATCTTTAACTGTTAGCCTACTTTTCACTTTTTGGTGTAATTTATGATGAACTGGGGCTGCTGCTCCACATATGCACACACACACACAGACACAAGAACATGAAGTGAACAGCAGAGAAGCCAGGGTAAAGTCGGTCGAGTGAAGACTGCTCGATTATTATTGTAAGTACAATAAAGCCTTCGTGAGAAAAAAGCCAACACTTTTGTCAGTACACCTATTTAACAAGTATAAACACGTACACATGTAGAAAAGTGATATTTTAATCAAACCTGTCTGCAGTCTCTCACCCAGCACCACTAACCCTATGTTTTACCCAAGTACAGCACTAGCTCAGCTAATAGCTACCTGTTACAAACAACCTTAAACAGCAACAGCTGTTTATGTCCAATAGCTTTATTTGCAGGCACTGATTCCATCAGCAGCAGGGGGAGGATGATAGAGGGCAGGAGGACTGATAGTGAATGATGTCTGTTTTTTATTCTTTCTAAACTTCATTAAGTGTTGTGATCTCAGGAATATGATTTATTTTGTAGACATTTTCAATTTGTTTCCAGTGAGATATTATTGAGTTTATATAGTGACTTTGCTGTTTTATATTACTGCTGCTGTTCTAGACACATTTAGTTATAAAGTATTCAATTAGTTCTCTGAGAATCTTTTTCACATTTAAGAAAAATTGGTATTCTCGCTGAAATATGCCTAATCGATCAATATTGCATTCGATAGAATTAGAAATCAAATCAAATCAGGAAATCAGTGGTGACCCAAGCCCTGGACCTAACTTACCTTTAAGCTGCTTTAAATTCCTACACTCAGCTACTCAGCAGCTTGACCCAGCCTTATATCCACATAGTCTCTGCTTATGTTAAATTGACATGACCGGTCCCACTGGCTTGATAGGCAGCATCATCTTAATACCTCAGCCCTCTCACTACTCCAATAGTTATCCCTACTTATCTAGCTCCACTAGTCTTACAAATAGTTGCTAGTTTTACCAGAAAACCTCTCACATAATTCTCTGACCGAGCCAACCACTGATGTGTCCAAGAATCCTGCCCTCACCTGAGCAAAGAGCAGCTACTCAGCAGCTTGACCTGGCCTTATATCTTCATTGTATCTGCTCAGGTTGAATTACAGTACCTGTCCCCACTGGCTTGATAGGCAGTATCATCTTAATGCCATGACCTGCTGGCTTACAGCGTGCAAGTTCAGCACCTTCCAATCTTTGCCTCAGTCACTCACCTTTCTTCTAACCCACGGCCACTCACTGGAACTGGCCACAGTGTCTGTTTTTCACTGCCTGCTTCAGGCTCCGCTCTCTAATACCCAGTTCAGTTAACAGGGACAAAACTGATTTGCCAACAAAGCCCCTACAGGCAACCTCCACTGAGCAGATCTTTGGTTTCCAGCCACACTTCTCTGCCTCTGCCACCAGCTCCTTATATCTAGGCTTTTTTCCTCTCACTGGGGAATTTGATGGCAGATCATGCTCATGTGCTCCAAGCATCCAGAAAAATCTGGTGATTCTGCCTCCTGCACTGTTCTGTTGAATAGCTTATTCCTTGCTAGGTAACCAGGCAACCTCTGTACCACTATACACTGAGGACAATCTTACCTTCTACATTGAGAAATCAGATAGATCTAACTTTCCTGTAGCAACAGAATCTTTCTACCCAGGAATAAAGATTCCTCCTGCTTTTGGCCAAGACCTAGGAATAAGCTCTTTCTTCCATGCATTCCTCCTAATATGCCTCAACAAAAACCACAACACATCTGAACAATTATGATAGAGCCTATAGGGCACACCATTCGTCCCAAAGGCTGAAGCAGACCTTGCTGGCTAACCATTTAAGTATATATTAAGTATAAACATTAGCCTACAACACAGAGTCAATATAGCCTACAATAAAACTAAATTCCATTAAGTATAAATTACTATAAAACTATTTCTGTACCTGCCTTCTCTCTGCCTGCCTTCACTTGAGTTTGTGATTTCATAATTTCATAAAATGTCTTTCAGGTACCACCTAATTTCGATAAACAGCTATCTCCTATCAATATGAAATGCATTCTCTGAACCAATCGGCTATCATTTGTTTATAGAGCTGAAATGACTGGCGCATGAAAGAGGAAGTGCTGGCCTGCGTATCTGCTGGCTACATCTGAACCCCAAAAATATCGGCCGCTGTATCCTGAGGCTTATGGTTGTCAAATCAATGGCGGATGTGTTCGAGGATTGAGTAACACAAAATACAAAGTTTGAGTTTATTGTATATTAAGATATTGGATGACAGTATTAAAAACACTCCATATTTTGGGTCTAATTTTCTCAGTGTACAATGGAAGGCAAGGATGGAAAGTTGTTTGTCCAACTGCCATTGTGGCTGGTGGTTTCCAAAATGTAGCAGCCACTTAAAGATTACCATTGTTTTTGTGGGTGGTGAGCAAAGCAAATCCAGCAGCCACTTGCTTTGTTTTTACCAGCATTTGGCTGGTGGCTGGAGCTAATTTCCAACCATGTTGGGAGGTCAAAACAAATGCCCTTCATCTTCAGTAGAAAAAATGCCAAGCAAGACACTGAAGTATTTCTACAGTTGTAGCACCAAAACCTAACTTTTCATCAAGTCAGTCTCTATGAACACAACCTGTAGTCATCACAATGCAACCACCTTTTGAAAATGATTTTCTTTATCAGTACTGCATGCAATTTATAATCCTTGTAATCAGCATTTAAATAGAATTAATTGCTGTTACATTGCACCATACAAAATATCAAATATAAGGTTCCGTAAATGTCAACCACTGGCCTGGTGATTTTCTGCTCCGGTTATTGCCAATTGACTTAAGTGAGCAGGCACTAGCAATAAACTCAATGCCATATAAATGAAGGTTCCAGTCAGTAATACTGAGGCCATGTTTATCAAACTTTAGCTGATAAGATTACATAGATAATAACAAATATGTTACATGTATTAATTATAGCTAAATATCTATACTGTGAATATGTTATGGATGCCTATCACTCTGTACATCTCTTAACCTTTTAATTTAATCAACATTTCTTCGTTACAATTCTATCTGCTGAAGCCAGGCTTATGGAAAATTGATTTGTGATATCATCTTTCTGTTTTCCTTGATTACTTTCAATCAGTGAGGCTGTCCAAACAATCATCATTACCGAAAATCCCTTGGGTTCTCTCAAGGACACTAATTATAATTGGAAATTGAAGAAACTTTTACAGTGTCGGAGAGCCATTCAATTTGTGAAGCTCAGTGACGAAATAAGAGAGGAAAGTGGGGGAAAAAAAGAAGAGATTAGATCAGTTAGCCTCTCAGTGAGAAAAAAAGTTGTGGATCCACAGTCTTTTTCCTGTCGGACAACCTGCTGATTCAGTGGCTGCCATGAAACCTGCTGAGCTGGGGAACTGTAAAGACATGGAGAGATTTCACAAAGATTTCCTCTACTAATTAACTGCTGCAGTTTCCATTCCTTCCAAACTTCTCAAGATTGACACACTCCAAACGGAAAGGGAGTATGAGAATAAAAACAAGTTTAGGGTGAGTTTTCTGTCTTTCTTTAAATCTGTATGCCACAGTCTGAGAGACTGAAATAAAAAAGCAGGGGAGACAGAACAAGGGGCATAAATAATACAGGAAGAGAGATGCACATTTGGTGAAACACGAAGCCTGGCCGGACAGAGTTTTGAGTGTTCTATCTCTCTAGCTTCTTCATCAAACCTTCCTGCCACTGTCCTCTGAGGTTTAGGAGAAGACGACACAGCAGTAGAGTCTCTCATCAAAATGCAATGACCTGGGGTGAAACACACTGACAGGATATTCAGCGGCAGCACAGGGATGAGAGGAGCATACCTCTGGCCAGGAAGTTGTTTGTTTGAAGTTCATATCAACTGAAAAATTCAAAGTACTTTAATAACACTCAAGAGAAGAATTGTACCTATTGTTACTGAAACTGTACTCTACACAGACACCATGTGGTAACAATTTCATCTTCAAAAGTGATAATTATACACCTTAGATATGCGACCAAAATGTACCTTTCCAAAAATAAAAATAGTTGCTAAGAGATGAGAGGACACTGTTTATTTCCTTGGCATTTCTCTTGATTGTTTTGTCTGAATCATAATTACCAAAAAGTGAAACTTAACTTTAATTTACTCTCTATAGCAACACATTGTGTTCTCCACAGTTAAGAATATCGGGTCTACTAGACAATGTTGGTGCTGCAATTTGATTGGTGCAATGTCTGTGTGTGTGGGCATTAAAAATAGTTCAGAATACCCATAGACGATATAAAAGAAGAGAAGGTAGCCACCATTGGTTTGTGGATTGTTGTTTTGAAGCTTTAAGTTTGGCAGTTTGGCCATTGCTTGGTTATTTGTAGCCAGAGGTGACCATATTTGGGTGAGAGTGTGGAGTGCATCTTGTCAATAACAAGGTAGCTACACCCTCAAGCGTACCCTGCTTTATCATCTCTTTTACACTAAGGTCATAATTTACCAAATGAACATCATGCTGTATTGAAGAGGACTCGAAACTAATGATTAAGACCACAAACTCATTAGGAAAATGTTTACTAAGGTAATAAATCAAATGAGAAGTAGGGTCATTTTCTTTTAGACTTCTGTGCAATTGGACTTTTTCATGCAACCAGTGGAGCCGCCCCCTACTGGCCATTTGCCAGGCTCTTTAAGACACCTCCGCATTAGCTTCTCTTTTCAGACCTGGTACTTTCTGCCTGATAATATCACTTCAATTTCAACAAAATGATGCTGACGCTTAACCCTAGTCTGTGAACATAACTCTGATGTTACTCTGTGATGCAGTTCAAATTAAAACTTAATGTGGGGCCAGGGTTACAGGAATACCCGTTTCTCTGAGTTCTGACCATTTTGGCACAGCATCAAAAAACTGGATTCATAAAAGAGAGACAGCGTGTGGGAGCTCACATGGGTTCAGAAGGTGTTGACATAACGTGATTAAAAAGTGATGTCTGGTGGGAAACAGTGCTAACGTGGGCTAACTACCATCCATTTTCTAAGTGAAAGCAGCCTAGCTTGCTGACTTTCATTCTCTTTGAGGAATATAGACTTAAAAGCATGGTGTGTCCTCCCAAATACTGAATGCAGTGCAGGAACAGGCAGCTGTGTGGGCTGGTTAAAAAAGTGAGGAAAAAATTACTTGTACATTATGAAATGTTCCAGTCAGTAGAGCACCATAGAAATTTGACAGAATGCTTTTTAGCAACGTCGCCCCTAAAATGTCAGTCAACCACTGCCATGGGAAATGCCTAACCAGAGGCTTGATACTGTTTTAGCAAATATGTCCAAACACGGCTTTATTCTCGTTTGAAAAATGGAAGCATATGCACAATAGCTGCAGTATTACAGTTTACTATAGTTTCTATTTTCTTACACTAAAAATGAGAAGAATTAAAATAGCAGCTCAAATAAGAAATATTTCTACAAATTGAAGATAGCCAAATGTGGATATTAACTATTAAATCTTTAGCTGCTTAAATCATTAGCTGCTGTATGCTGGAATAAAACCACTGTACCTTTTGTCAAGAGAAACTGTACTGTAATTTGTCAGAAGCTTTGAAGAAAAGTTAATGTTTTGGTCTCACAAGGGCCAATTATGTGCTTAATTTAGTAAGACTGTCAAAAAATGTACTTTGGGTTGCAAAATGTGCTGCTGCTGTACCTGTATTGTGAGTGTTTGGAGAAGAGAAATTGAGCTGCTTATTTGTTAACTCTGTCACTGTAGTAGCCTAGGTATCTGCTCTGAGCACTAACAAGTTTCCCACTTTGGTTCTGATGTGAAATTCTGTGACAGTTTTCATACAAAATGTGGGGTTTTTTCTTCTTTTACTTCTTTTTTTTTTACATTGTTTCTCAGCTCAGAAAAACCCTAAAGGAGTCAACAGTCTGGTCAACAACTAGGCTCTAGCCAAAATGCACCGTCTAATGCGATAATATGTGAAAGAACCCTGTAGGGAGTTAAGCATTGAGTAAGCCTTAACATATAATCCCTACATTAGACACTACACTGCATTTTTCTGTAGTGACATGACAAATGCATTTGACACAGCAGACATGTTAAATTCATCTTGATATAGTGTTGCTGAGTGACATCAGTGTCGTGTCCCAAACCAACTCAAACTAAGGCTACTAGCTACAAGTGCTCACTTTTTCTGGGTGCATCAGTCTCACTTAATTTTTTATTAGATCCTGACCTGAGTGCAGACACACTATCACGTTCAACCTGTTCAGTGGTAAACACAGTTTAAACTGGGGAATTGCTGCTGTTGTGTAGAGACACAGACTTATGAAACAGTGCTGAGCAGTGCTGAGCAGCTGTGATCAGAGCCAGTGATGCACTCACTGTCCCCTGTGTCCATACCACAGCTAAGGGAGAGAGCTTCACTCAAAACAACATCCTGATACAAATGTTTCAGAACAGCTTCCTGATATAAAGTGCAGAAAAAATACTGTCAGAAAAGACTATACTTAGCTAAGCTTTGGTAGTTGGCTAAAACTGAATGCCACTGTCAACCCTTTTGGCCATTGTCTTTACATTAAAATGCATTTATTTTGAAGCATATGCAGGAAGTGATGGCTCAGTATAAGCAGTGGCTTAAGAAGAAGAATATATACTTTATTAATTCCCAAAGGGAAATTTATTTAGTTTTCACTCTGTTGTCATATACACACACACAGGAAACACACACCTGCACAAGCAGGATCTATACATGCATTAAGTGCAGGGATGTCAGGGCGAAGGGGTTGCCCATTGACGGGTTCTCTGAGCAGTTGGGGATTTGGTGCCTTGCCCAAGGGCACCTCAGCAGTGCCTAGGGGGCGAACTGGCACCTCTCAAGCTACCAGTCCACACTCCATATTTGGTCCACATGGGGACTTGAAACAGAGACCCTTCAGTTCCCAACCCTAGTCCCTATGGAATAAACTACTGCCGTCCCTGTTGTGAGCATCAACATTAGCTCACTACAGCAAAAGAAAGGAGCAGAACAGAAAACAGCCAATGTTTTGACCACTACCAGTACTATGAGGCAATGTTTTTAAGAGCTGGACACTGTTTTGCTCGTATCCCATGAGTGCACGTACGCAACATACGATCATACTCTTGGTTCTTATATCTAACAAATTAGCGCCACATGAATTAGTGCCCCAACCAGTTAGGTTAGGGTACGATAAAAACTCATGGTTGGGCATTCACATTTTGCACTTAATGTAAAGTTACGTACTTAACGTAACTTGGTGACACACCTTAAAATAACTCCAAGTTCACTTGGGTTCACATGGGACGCAAACACTGGTCACCCGGGGAAAGTCCTGTGTTTGTTTGACCCATCCACCACCCCAAACAGAGCTGGAAGTTAACGTTTATGTCCACCTGCCACTGGCTGGTGGACTCTCTTAATAAATTATCATTGTATTTTGGCCAAAGTATTTGGCGGGTGCTAATTTCCAACCCTGACACCAACCCCAACTCCTTATATGGACTTTCTGTTTTTATTCAGTATTTCTTCTGTTCTCTTGTCAGGACATTGGTCACATGAATACAGCCTTAATGTTCATGTGGGTTATACACAAACTACTGGCTCATGGGTTAGATATGAATCCTGGTGCATTATTTTTTGTAGGTATACACACTAACAGTGCATGGGAAACAGCCAGACATAGGTCACGTGACACAAATAGTTCAGAGGAAGGAAATGCATTAAACACATTGACTAGATAAGACAAACACAATGGATTCTTAATATATATAACAATTTCATAAAAAGGTGCATTTTACAGATCCAGTGGATTGGTGCATTTCTTATGAAATTTCCGACAAGCAGACATCTACCCTTAACTGTGTGTTACCAACATTTCAGCTGATCGGTGTGTAATGGAAAATCACCTCCTGAGGAGTACTAACCCAGCCACAATAGAACATTGTCTATTGGACTGTTTCAGCATTATCTATCTCAAGTACCCCATCTACCTAACCAGCACTTTCCATTAAAGGAGCTGTTGAGCCCAAAATGAAAATTCTTATTATCTACACTCCCTGAGGTCAATCAAAACAAAGCCAAAGTGCGTACGCAAGCAGGTTAGCAAGTTCAATTATTTGCCTTCTAACACTGGGATTCTGCTGCATGAGCTGTTTGGTATAACTAGTTAACTCTTTGTAAATTACTGTACTTGGATATACATAAGTAGCAGAAAACCATTTCTTTAAGTCATTTCAAGGTATGCTTAGGATATATCAAGGGCATTTTCCAGAATATATCCAGAAACCTAATGCACAGATATATGATGTGGTTCGGAAAATGCATTAAGACTTCCCTCTGATCACAACTACAGTATCACCTCCTCCTCATTATAAAAGATAGGTCATGTAGTTGGCAGGAATTTTTGCCCTCAGGCCGATGAAAATATGATAAAAAAAGAAAAGATTCATTATTTAATTAAGTTAAGTGGCACACTGAGTAATATAAGTACAGAGGCACATGTTCTCCTCAGTATTTGCTGCTAAGTATGCACTGAGAAATTCAGATCCAATCCCATTTGTCATTTTATAGTACATTCCAAAATTCAGTCTGAAGACCTAAATAAACAGAACCCCGAGAGGCACACTTTGATTCCTCCTAATGCTGACTGAATTATTTAGGACGCCATGCATTAAGTATTAGAAGGAACTGGAATAGTTTTGTGCGTGCATGTGTGTACGTGTGAAAAACATGCTTCTTTGAGAGGGTACATGCTTACAAGGAGCTTCTTGCCACTTCAAATACCTGGTGAGCAGCAGGAGGCAAAGCACTGATCTATTAAACATGCTTCGTGGCTTGTAGTGTCAGAGAATAGCCTATTAGAGCAGCTCATTTCACCAGCTGACGGTAAGTCTGCAGAGTATTTCAATATTATTGTTCATCATCTTGCCATAAAATCCTGCTGTGACAAAACTTCCATGATGTCTAATGATATCATGGATCACAGTTCACTGTTAGTATTACATTTTTAATGGCATCTTTTTTAAGTGAAAACTACATATTGTGCCAGCAAAACACTAAATATATATTTGACTCGATGGGATGATGGTATAGTGTGTTTAAAGTCAGTCACAGTCACAAATTTGATGACTTTAGACTTGACAAGATAAGATAAAACAAAGACTTGCAACTTGACTTGGACTTAAATACCAATTACTCATGACTTCAGCGTTACAACTTGAAAACACGTCATATTTTCCCCAAAGCCCAAAGATTAAAAAGTATGTTACTTAAAAAGTTTGCCATGGATAGAATTAATTTCTCTGTCAGTTCTTGAATCAACGCTGTTCATTCCCAGCAAGTAAATGCTTAATACCCCAGACTCACTTGTTGGAACCAATCTGATCCAATCAAGTTGCAGGAGAGAATCATGAAGAACTAATGTTTCTTTATTTACCAATCGGAAAAAAAGGCAATTGTAGTAGTAGTATGCAAAATGTGCAGGTGTAAAATTATAGACAAAATTGCAACAACTTCCAACAACTCTTACATTCGGTAAAGGGCATATTATGACTTGTGTTGGACTTAAAACTCAAAGTTTAGGACTTGGGACTTGACTTGGAACTTGCCTATCTTGACTTGGTACTTGAGTGCAAAGACCTCAAACTTACTTACTTGTAACATGCCCAACAATGACTTGGTCCCACTTTTGCTGTGCAGAGTAAACATCTGCACTTAAACCAAACTGAACCAGTTCCAACTTGTTTCAACACACATTCAACCTGTCAATATTTATTTTTTCAGAAACATATCTTTAATGCACAGTCTGAAGGATCGCATCAGAAAAGCTGTATGGAAATGGTAAAATTAGATAAACTTCCTCAAATGTCCAAAAAATGTTTTAGGCTCGCATGAGGTGGTTTTTGCCTTCCCAGATATTCCCATAACCACATAATTTGTCCTCACAGCCAGAAGGCATGAGACCTGGCCAGTACTAACTGATATGAAAGAGCAATTAAAACTTACCTAATTGAAACACATTCCTGAAGACCTCTCCATTTTTCTCTGATAGATGGTTTTGATGGCCAAGGTGACCTGTTTCCAGTTTGCAACCTCTGCTACTTGGACTCTGCTTATTCATGCGGCTAATTCATATTTCTTTTTCGTGACATTTCAAAAGTTTGCTTAAAATTTGCTTGATAACTGGATAAAAACATGACTACTGAAGGAAACCACAAAGCAGTTTTACCTAATGTGTCACATTGGTGAGGTTCTCCAACAATGCCATAGGGGCTAGACCATTACACGGGGCTATGGCTATTTACAGTACCCATATCATTAACTCATGACTCACCTTTAAAACATCTACATTGATAATCAATGATTCACTTTATACCACTATTACATACTTATGTTTTTTTGTCAATGTGCCTTTAAAGCTTGATCTCACTGGGCCAGGACGATGCTCTGATTGTGTCAGAATTATACATTAACAATTCATCATCTCACTCCACAACTTGAGGATAAACATGTTAAATTAACTATAAACTTAAATAAAGTTTTAAAAGTTTTACTATCCAATGACTTAAAATCACGAGGCATTTTTTTGTTTTCATTTCCACTTCAGGAGCGAGCAACATATTTGCTCTCCAAATGGAAATTCAAATCATGTTTTCTAGTCTCCATGTTTCATTGATTTTGCCGAGGAGGGCTTTTTAGAGCTCTTCTCTAAGAACAGAAAATCCATTCATACTTTGAACAGATGTCTGTCTTAGCAGTGAAATGGCAATTTAATTAAAGCTTTACGTGGCTAACATCCTGGTTAGTAGATCAACATAATGTTAGAAAAGGCAATACATACCATCCACATTCATATACCACACATCTGAAGGACTAAAAGGATCGGACTTTTGCTGTGTCTTCTGTGATGGCTGAAAAGGCAGTGACGGCTGTTACATAGAGAGGCCTTTGAAACCAAAAAGGCACTCGAAACATACCAGATTAGATTAACTGAGAACAGGAAGAAACAGCACCAAAATTAATCAAGTACCTTCAGATTCAAAAGAAACACCAACCACCAATCATACTGAATAATTTCAAGGCAGAAACATTGAAAAAAATCTCTGAAAGACTGAAAGATAGAAAGTGAATAGTGTGATTGCATGCAGGTGTGTAATACTGTCATAGGGGTTGATTGCAGTTTCAGGAGGTGCTTCTGTGCATGGTGCAAAAGAGGTATTACATGACACTGTAAGTCTCACAAACATGGACAGCATCTGGCAAGGTCAATCTCAAGTTTGGATTGAGCATTGACTAAGACTGACCTAATGTGTTGTGTCTACACAGTGAAGGGACAGAACTGTCAATCATCTACTGTACAACCTACTTGAAATGCATCCATCTCAAGATATAGTTAAAGCCTGTTCAGCCTTACTGGACAAAAATGAAGGATACAAAAGTGGGTGGTGATGTCAACCATAGACTGTAAAAACAGGCTGTATATGCATATGTGTGAATACTTCTTCTACTCCTACCCGTCTCCTCTTATGACAAATAAAAAGTAAACACTCAACATCCTGATACAGGCTTTAGGAATTCACACTGAGTTTAATACAAACTGTAAACTCAATTCTGAACAATTACAGCACCCCGCAGCTCTTCCTCTCTCCCTGCAGGATGAAGTCGTGACAATTCAGCCTATAGGTTTAAACCAATAATGACAGCATGAGCCCTGAGGCTATAATCAGCTTCCACTCTGTGGCTGTTGACACACTGTGCAGGAGGACAGGGACTCTGACATTGATGCCAATGACCCGTGACTGAAATACATTTACTGTTTTTGATCTGTTTGATCTTTCTTTTCTGTACCTCTCTGTAAGATGCTGATGACCATTGGCTCAACCCCTTCCCCAAACAGCAATTGTTCAATCATAGCTTAGCAACCAAAACTAGGCACAGACGACCTGATGACCTTTGAATTTCTCTACATGTTGAATTGGTGTATATGGGGCTATAGTAAGAGAAAGTCTCTGTATTTAAGAGCCTGGATAGTGGTTTCTTTTCCATTTCCAAAATTAGAAATACAAAAGCAGTAATGTAAGAATGGCAAA
Organism: Cephalopholis sonnerati; assembly: GCA_019142605.1. NCBI lineage: Eukaryota > Metazoa > Chordata > Actinopteri > Perciformes > Serranidae > Cephalopholis > Cephalopholis sonnerati. The sequence continues at coordinate 84,509 of JAGQAX010000124.1, forward strand.
GCTCAACAATAAGGATTGCTCACTTGTCTGAGGCAAGTAAGATGCCACGTTGGGCAAGCAAATCTAACAACTCATTTGCTCGAGTGTCAAAAAAGAATTAAACATCATTCTTTCTGAAGCTGATGATGGAAGTAGCTAAGTAGTGAGCCATCCCAATTTTTATCTATGTTGACCAATCGGGCAGTTTCTAGAAAATGGTCGTGTTCATGAAATAAAGCTCTAGCGAGTACTTTTATTATGCTGGAAACAGTTTCATTGGATGGTGTTGGAGGATGTGGGCAAAACTCCATCTATGTATTGTGCAGTTTGCAGCAAGTTCGCACCAGTAGGTATAGCAGTAGGTGGAGCAGCCACATGACCCAGCAGCTACATGATCTTCCATACCTACACCATCAGCCCCCTTTACTCCTTCATCCAGAGGCTGAAGCCCCAAGGAAGATGCTACGTTAGCGTAAAGCTAGCTATGAAGTGTTAGGTTCATTTACTTGGGGCAAGTAGATCTCTGACCCACTTGCCCAACTGAGCAAGTGAAAAAAATCAACACAACTTTCTTTCTTGTCCACCGGGTGTTGTTACACTATAACGGTGACCTGCTGCTTATCATGGCGACGTGAAAGGGCGTCTTTTTTCGTTGGTGTCTGATGCCAGAAGTCACTGCCCAACCGCTGGATTTCTACAACTTCGGAGAGAGACCAGGATGAAAAAATAACCATCAACACTGAATCCTGGAATGGATTAAACAATGTTTATCTGATTTACTGTAAGCTGACTCTGGCTCAGTAGTTGTGTTGTACATGGCCCCTGTTAAATAAACCAACTAAACTAAACTAACCGTAGAATCGTAACCCTGTGTTAAGTCAGCTGCATTTAATACTACGTTACATTATTTTTAGGTTATTTAAGTAAAAAGCCCATCTCCTGTGTAGCTAGCATTACCCACTGAGTAGACGCTGGCCCTGCATGTTACCATATCGGAATGTAAGCTAATGTTAGCGGCCACACACTGTCCTGATTTTGGGATGGCTTCACCAAAACAGCCCCACACTAACTTGTTATCCAAGATGGTCTTACATTCACCCAATATATCAGTTATCCTAAAAGACATCCGTCTGAAAGGTGAAATGTACTTTTTAAAAATAGGAACAATGTAGCATTAATCTAATCTCTTACTAGTTTATGTACATAAGAAATGCTGTTAAACAGGAAAAGAACATATTTAGGAACCCTTTACTGAGGTCTCCTTAAAAAAACACACACACAAAAAAAAGTCTGCAGGAAACATTTAAATTTCAGCTGGAGACAGTGTTTTCAACAAACTCATGAAGTTAACATTAGCTTCTCTGATCGCAAAAGATGTCATTACAGCTGTGAAAATTGACGGTCCATGGCCTGCTTTTGTCTACCTGTCTAAAATCAAGGACCCATTGTTTTGAAAATGACTAACAATTTGGAGAGCTGCTAAAGTTATCATCATCAACTGCATATGGGCCAAGCAAGCACACAATTAACTCCCAATTCTGCTATTGCAGCCCTTCATTGCAAGACACTTTCACAGTGTGGTATTTTAAGGCTTTTTAGATAACTTTTTTGAAAAAAAAAAAAAAAAAAGCATAATAGCCCAAGCCACACATGGAAATACAACTTCCAACTTACAAATATCTCTGTGTACAGCAGATTGGATATGCTGCACTGTGAACAGCACAGTCAAGCATGCAGTGACTTACAACGCAATGTGATCCCCAAGGGGCACATGGGAATCAAAATAATCTTATTTATATATATATGTGTGCTCTTTTCTGTTTACTGTGTTGGCCGACTACCTTCGGGTACCCTCAGGCAAGCCACAGGGATGCGATGAATTTATAAGTGATCCGCAGTCTGAAATATATATCAAATCTGTGGACTGCAGAGCTGCAGGAAATATACCATCACCATAGGGCAACTGGGACTCATGGCCATGTTTGACTGTTCTGAAATGACCGTGTACTCAAAAGATAAGTTATTTTTAAAGGGTTTAGAAATAATATTTGATAAGTAGCTTATCAGAACAACATCATTCTATCTGGTCACGAATATTGCTTTTTGTTCCTTTTTTTGTCTGAGTGCAGACTCTTTCAATTTTTACAGGTTTTCAGGTTTTTTTTCTCCCTTTGGCTTGTTTTTCAGTTGAACACCTCCAGCTGCGAACTCTGATATGTCCCTGAAAATAATATGAAGGCAGCTCAAGACTTTTCATGGAGCTTTCTTTGGATCTCAGCAGCTCTACCTGACAACAGTCCTCACATCAGTGGTCAAACAAACTCCCCTGAGATTTAAAACTAAAAACGTCATTATCATCATTACAAAGTCTCAGGATAAATGTGAGGTCACTGTGACAATGATGGAAATGAAGAGGAGGAGTGAGTCAGATAAAATGACTCAGAGGTGCACACACAGTCACAAAGGAATTAACAGCAAATAATTGATTCAGTCTTCCAGCGATTGCGATCAATTAGCAGTGCTCAGGTTGCTACGTTACGTTCAATTGTGTCTGCACAAATTAACTTTTTCACAACAGACAGTTCATCGTGTCAGCAGGAAAAGCACAGGTGTAATTAAAATCATTAATGATTTATGAATGGTTCCATTTAGGCGTGCACGTTCAAGAGCCTTGCTTTTGTGTAAGGTGACTCTCTAACTTGGCTTATTAGACACTTGATTGGAACCGAACCATCGCTTATCCTATTAATTCCACTTGTGCTTTTCCTGCTGCGGCACATCAAAATATCTGCTGTGAAAAGGACTTTTACAGAATTACAGACAATGACTAAGAAAAATTTGTCTCCCATGTAGGTTCCTGCTGCTCCAGTTTTTCCATTTATGCACACCAGAACAACTGCCAACCAGTCAGGTTGCAGTTTACATCCATGTCTGTCCAGACTCAAATGTAGCCATGACAGGATACAATACTTAAAGTATAGATGTTGCTGCAAAGAAGCTCCATATTCTAAAACGCTGATGCTTCACACACATCTTCAATCTGACAGCAAAGAAGATCTATACCATTAGCAGAGTGGGCACCCAAGTGTCACCAATTCAGTATCTGACCTAATGTCTCCCCTTCTGTTCTTTAATTATGGCATTGAGTAAATGCCAGAAAAGTGCTTTTGCAGAACAGTATGATGTCACAGTGAAGCTTTGACCTTTTGGATATAAAATATCACTTCATCATTTCATTGTATTAGACATTTGTGTGAAGTTTTCTTGAGTTATAGCCAAAAACATGGGGTCACAGTGACCTTGACCTTCAACCACCACAATCTTATCAGTTATACTTGAATCAAAGCCAACATTCACAAGAATGGGACAGACCGACATATGGATGGACGGACCTACACATGGCTGTCCCTGGTGCGGAGGCATGAGAACTTGTCCCAGAATTGGGAGGAGCACTTTGGTGCCATGCCAAGAATATCTCGGAAGGGTAAATTAGTTTGTTTTGGACTTAGTAACAAGAAGGAACTTCATTATGGTTTAATTTTTACTAGAAAAAAAATTGAATTAGAGGGGGCAGTGTTGCTGAGTGTCTTGTGCCCCATTCTGTGTACCTTCATATTTCTTCATTAAAAAATGTAGCAACAAATCCTCCAGTGAATTATTCTTTTTGTCCTGTTTTTACCTGGTCATCACTCAGAATTCTTATTGTAAGTTATTTCATCATGAGCTCTTTGTGGCCATCATGGAAGATAACTAAACAGGTAAGGACTTGTAAGTGCAGCATCACCTGCTCCTAGTCAACAGAATTTGATTTACCCACGTGGGTCCATGTCGCAGGGTGACATCACCAAAATGGTCCAATAAATAAGTTACCTGTCACTCCATATGACCTAATTTTATTTCTCATGGTTGGTCTATTAATAGCCAGTGTGAATATGAATCTCAATGCAACAATATCATTTTATTTGCCTTGGTCTGAAGCAAATAAACCGAACTACGGTGTCTATAATCCAGAGCCATTGTTGTGCTTGACTTTAATGAGCCCAGTGAAAGAATACACTGAATATAACAAATTAATTAAAACGTGATTGTATTCAAAATGTTACCAGCCAGTGAGGCGAGGGAAGAACATTGATTTATCTGCCACAAACAAACAGCACTAATCTGCTAAGACACAAACACAAACACACTCTCACACACAGCCAAACACCAGCTTCCTTTCTTAAAATCATTTTTTTCACTTTATTTGTTTTTCTACCTTTATTTGTTCCATACTTTTCCACCATGTTGCTCTCTTTTGTCACACAGATAGTTGTGCAGTTTGCCTCTAATTGCTCATCATGCTGTAATCTTTCTTTGATTTGTTGGAAAATGAGATGTGTTTATCAGCTCCTCAGCTTTTCTGTATCATAATGACAACATTAGTCTCGCTGTCTGCCTTACAGGCCGAAAATATAATCGATTTCAGCAAGTGAAAACATTAATGTGTACTACAGTATGTTCCTGACTCAGCGTGTGTTGAGTGAGATGATGGCATGGAGAAAGGTTAGTGTCCCACAACCCAGAAAACAAACAGAGGATAATTTCAAAGAGCAATCCAGATTGAAACACCATTCAAAGTTTGGAAAACACCCATAAAGTGTTACAGACAGACAGATGAATTAGAAAAGGGAAAACAGAAATATGAGGACAGCAAAAAGAAGCCATCAGAGAAGCTTCAGGTGAGATTTTACAGTGGTAGCCAATACAGTCCCTCTCCATGCATTTTTATTCTGCGTCAGTGTGATCTAGTGCCTGAAACTTGCCTTGACTTGTAGGACTGCAGTGGCTACACCTGTAGGACTTTTTGGTGACATGTAACATACTGTTTCTTTTTTTTTAAATCCAGCACTTATTGATGTTGATGTGGGTATATGAAGGGAGGCTTGCCTGAGAGAGGTCCAGCTCTACCTATCCTGATGGTCATCTCATCAGAGTCCAAGAAAGGGAATGAGGGCTCCTCCGCTTTCTGTTTGGACGGCTTGGAATCAGGAGGTAGAGCCAAGGCAACGTGGGGGTCAGCACCTACACCCTGTGTATAGCAGAAGAGAAGAGAAAGGGTTAAAATCCATTTTATGGATAGAAGATCTCAGGCAACACTTTATTTTATGGGTTCCCAAGTTTCCTACTACTGTTATGGAAATGTTCCCAATCTGACAACAAGCTGATATGGAACTGTTAGAAATGACCTCAAAATGGCTACGTCATTTACACTGGACAAAAAAGTATTGAGATCTTAAGAAACTCTTAACGCAATATATTCCTGTACTTCAAAAATGTATTTTTTATGTGATCATATTAGTTTAGATAAAGAAGAGATGGCCATCTAGGTCATCTGTACAAGCAGGTTATTATAACACAAAGTTACATTCAGTGTAAGGCAGTGACCTCTAGTGGCCAAAGTAGAGGATGGGAGTATATACGGGTCAAACAAACATTGGACCAAAGGTCAACTTTGACTTTATAACTTATGTTAACTTACGTTACGTACCAAAACTACCTCTGTTTCTTAAGTTACGTATCAAACAATATTATTTTAACCCAAAACCATGATTTTTTGCTAAAGTAGTTTTGTTGCCTAAATGTTACCAAGTACTTGGGAGTCCATCAAAGCAGAGCAGTACCAACTTTCCTAGATTCGATTTTCAAATATGGTCACTACTGGTTCCAAAAATCCAAGATAATGATGGTCAAAATGCCCAACTTCATGGTTCAAAACGGCATTCAACAAACCAATGGTTGATGTCACGGTGGCAACATCCATTATTATACACAGTTAGAGACTGCCGATAAACCAAGAGGGCCCTCTTTAGATTCATTACCTGAATCTGTGTCACATGGGGTTTGCCAAAGTCCAGCTGCTCTAGGAGTCAAGCAGTGGTCCTGAGTCTATTTATTCCAATGGGAAAAGTAAACATGAGTACAGATTATGACCATTACCTTGGCCCCATCGTCCTGAAGTAAATATTTGACATTTCATGAACATTTCGACATTTACATGGTATTTTTTCAGACAGAAAAATCAGGGGAAAATTAACTTATTTTGAGACATGTCCCTGACCAAAGCGTATAATGTGAGGGATTTGATTTAATCCTTCATGTAACTGTACGCTGCTCAAATTCTGTATCACTAGGAAATACGTCACAGCACAAAAGCTTAAGACAGTGTAAGTTCAATTTCATTGGGACTTTAAAAGTGCTTTCCCATGTTCCAATACATAAAACTACAATTAAACAGATTACCAAAAATTAGCAGCCACACAATGCAGACACTCTAAGGCATCTCGGCTCCCAGGGCCATTTCCCGTTTTGCATGATTGGTAATCCAGCCTCGCAAGTATGGACAAACAGATGAGCGGGTCCCTGGGCTCCTAAAATTCGTACTGTATAGCAAGCTTGTGAAACTTCAGCCTTCTGCATGGCCCCACAGCTACCATTTGTTGACACAGTCCAATAATAATCCAGCGAGTGGTGTGTTCTCAAGTTGAATAAAAAGGTTCACTCATGTCTGCATAATCTTATTTGTATTGAATATTTCATATGCAATACAAATAAGATTTTCACTCAGTCAAAGCACAATACTGGCAACTTGACACACTTGTGCTTAAGGAAGCACAAATTTGAATCACATATGAGACTGCAAATCCACGATAACAACAAGTAATGGGATGGAAGGATTCAGCCTGTTATCAACAAACATTTATCCTATCACCAAATCCTACCTGCCATCTTCAGTCAGCCTCTTTCATTTTCACTGAATAGTATCAAACAAACTGACATATACACTTTTCATTCAAGTGACAGACAGAGGAAACAAAAAGCGGCATGTAGTAATCAGTCATCCTAATCAGGTTGTTTATGACCTTGTTTATGACTCTGCTACTAGGGTCATTATGACAGAGACAGGATGTAAACATGCAAAGCCAGGTTGGTAAAGTCTCTTTGTGTGACTTTGTGTCTGTTATCAGCACCTATTTTTTTTGTAAAAAAAAGTTGCTTTGAAAGTTTGATTTCCCAGTGGAACAAAAAGTGGTGGTGATTAGTTTCAGTACCAAAACAAAGATAAAACTTAAGCACCCACGACAAATAAAATAGCCTATCATATCAGAACATTTTCATGTCAGACATAATGTCTGCCAACAAATAAACACAAGACTGAACAATGAATCACAGAAAATGGCCAATTTGAGGAAAACAGAGCCCACATATATTCAATAGCAAACCATTAGATGACTAATTTCTAAAAGTAAGAGCAAAAAAAAACATGTGCATCCATATTTCCTCCCCTTCATCGCTGCAACATCTCCATTACTGCCCAGTCGCAGGTTGTTTAAAAGCAGGTAAAAAACTGGCAGAGCTTGTGTGCGTCACAGTGTGCAGAATATTAGGAGTCAGGTGCACTGGGAAATAGCTGGTAGTGCTTATTCTGTGTTCTCTATAAAACTATTGCAGAAGAAATCAGGCACAATGTGATGGTGTAATTAAAAGAGCACCGGTCAAGCCTCAAATTATAGGAAACCACTTTGAAAATGTGATGGAAATATGACCCTTTATGTCAAAGTTAAGGCAATTACCGTATTTACAGATATAAAATACTAAGTGCTTGTTTACACTGCATAGTAACCCCCGGTCAGTATTTACGAGATGAACCTTTGGCAGCAATTACAGGCTTGAATATGTGTGGATGGGCCTTTATGACCTATTGGACACAGCAATTTTCCCATTCTCTGCAAAACTGATTAAGCCCTTCAGATAACACGGGGGTGGTGAGTGAACAGCCTTCTCGAAGTCCAGCTGCAAACTCTCAATTTGAGTGACATCTGGATTGTGACTAGGTCACTCCAGGACATTAACTTGTTTTGAAGTGATAGCCGCGTAGCTCTGGCGTTATGCTTGGGCTCAGTGTCTTGCTGGAAAACCAATCTTTTCGAAAGTCATAGGTTTCCGGCAGACTGCACACTTCATGTTACCCTCTACCCTCATAAGCCTGAAACCCCTTGACTACACACAGGCAATCTGCTGCAGAGAAACAACCCCACAGCATGATGCTGCCGCCACTATACTTCACCGTAGGGATTGTATGTTTTTGATGATGTGCAGTGTAACATGGCGGAAAGTGTGATGGCCAAAAAAAGTCAATTTTGGACTCATCAGACCATAAAAGCTTCTCTGAAAAAAAATACATTCCTGCAGACCATGGATACATAACATTTACATGTTATTATGTAGCCCATATCTTGAAACTTTATGTTTCAACAACACTGTAGCTAACGTGGTGTTAGGTTTAGGCACAAAAAACACTTGGTTATGGTTAGGAAAAGATCATGTTTTGGCTAAAAACACATGGTTTTGGGGACAAGTTCTTTGTTAGCAAAGCAGTGATATCACTTTTCATGCCTTTATCCCAGCAGGAAATGCATTGATGTCTTGGTAAAAATGAACCATTTTTGTGGCACTATTCCCCCTGGATAAACAGCAACAGGTCGCTACAAAACACCTACAATTATTGCCTGAAAAGCTGTTGTAAAAACAGCAATGGCTCATCACTGACTCAAATCACAACTGGTTTGTTTGTTGGTCCCAAACAGTGGTCTGCAGGTTGGCAGACATTTTGCTGAGGTGACACTGTATCCACCATATCCTCCACTTCCTGACGACAGTCGTACTACGACAGAAGTCGTACTTCATCACTCTAGATCACTGATGCGATGCGTATGTAATGTACAAATGTAATGTAGTTGTGGTTTGCAGAAATGTACAATGCTTTTGTTGGCCTCCCTCACTAGTGTGCATCTCGCCAATCTCAGAACCCTTTGGCTATCGGCCTGATGATGATTAAGCCTCTGGTGGCAACAGCCAATATTTGGGGGATATCTGGGCAAGGGATATCCAGATATTAGATTAGCAACTTGATTAGCAACTTGAGACACAAGAATGGAGTTGGAGTTGAGAGACAAAGTCTCCGACCAGACAGAGCTAATAAAGATAATAAAAAGCCAAACTGTCATCAAACACTAGCCAGCGGGTTTCGAGAGTGCATTTTGGCCAATGCGTTCCATCTCTTAAGTGTTCACCTGCATGCAAGCAAAGCCCGCTCAAACATGATTAGTCACTACTACTGATACTACTAATGGAAACCAGAATCTTTCAATACCAAAATATTGTCCTGTTGCCTACATGATTCTCAATCCATATGCAGATATCTGTTTAAAGAGATTTTTGCATGCTCATGCTCATGCCCTGCTGTTGATGTCTTTTTTGTCTTTGGTGTTGTTGTTGTCAGTGTTACAATGGTTGTTCCTTTATTTATCAGATGGCACACAATGACTTTCCAAAAGGACTAATAAATATCTATAAAATCAAATTTATTTGGTTATGTGACTTCTAAAAGTGGATGGCTGCACCAGTGATGATTTTAGTGTGTCCTAGTAATGGGGAAAAATTGCAGTGTGCAGAAATATTCAAGGCTGTGGTTGCTGCCAAAGAGAGATTTGTTGAGGGGGAATAAAATAAAATAAATGTTTTTTAATAAGCATGAGGAATAACGCTGGAAACAAAACAGAAAATATTGTTGTGGAAACATTTTCTCCGAGCAGTGAATTCACTTCAAGCTGTATTTGTCATTCTTGTTCTTTGGTTATTACTCACGCCAGCAGCAATGGGGCGTATGAAAAGGATGCAATCAAGAACGTAGCAGAGGCAAAAAAAAAAGGGAGGAAGTTTGCTCAGGCATAAACTAATGAGTTAGGTGGCGCATGACATTTGGGGATGATGTGGTGTAATTGTTAGGCTGAAGACACAGAATGCAGCCTGACGAGCAGGCACAAATACAGATTTTATACATTTTTAATTTATTAAAATGCAGAGAGTTTGCATTTGCTTTAAATAGTACATGCATTTTTAAAAGCTGTTGCTATAGCAGAGGAAAGTTCATTAGTTCAAGGCTTAAATTATTAATTATTTTCTATCTTTGCTGTTTTCATGACTATTTGTATGCATCTGTTATTGAGAGCAGAATCTTGTACTGTGTTGATATGTGTGTGGGCATGTCTGAGTAAGAGTGTATTCAGCTAAATGTATGTGTGTACGAGTGGCAGGATGAGACAGTTCATATACCATTTCGAGAGGGCATTATTAACCCACGGTAACCTTTGGTGACAATCCATGATACAGTCTCATCAGCAGGTCCAAGCTCACCATTAAACCACTTGCAGCAGCGGTTTGGCTCTGCTGATCACTGAAAGTCACCTCTCTCGCTCTCTTGCTCCCCATCTCGCCTCTTCTCTTACCCTCCCTCTCTCTTGAGAACAAGCCTCTTTAATTGTCCTTTCACTGCAGAAACGTTTGGTTACCTTACTTCAAAAGATGCAGCTGCAATCAGCAGGCTACCGTGTGAATATGTTTGATGACACCACTTAACATAACCAAAAAAGCAAAACCATCCTCATCCCCAGGGAAATAAAGCAGCTTGGACAGTAGCCCTCGGCACGCACCGGGCTTTCAACTAACTCCAGTGTAAACTCATTTGCGGCAATGGGAAAGTATACAGCGTGACAAAGTCAGCGTATGTCATGTGGTGGATGGATCAAAGAAATGCAGCACTTTGACCCAGGAGGTCGCTGCTTATGTCACATGTGGAACCAAAAGTCAATTGTTAGCCTGTTTACACCTGGTTCTGGTGATCTGAACACAAATGGACAGCTGAGACACATCGCTGTCTGTCATGCATCTCCAGCTGAAAATCAGTGTTCAAATTTTGTTACTGTGTATAACTTATGCTAGAGGGTCCAACGGCCTATCGAGATTATTAAATCCACAATCTTGCTAGCTGCTCTCTAGGATGCTTACTAGTCACGTTAGTGGTTGTGATGGTAGGCTCCAGCTGGAATAACTGCTGTCAGCTCCTTCTATAGGGCAAAACAATGGATGGACACGCAACACTTTGTCCAGCTTGTAAAATAGGCAAGTTATAGAGCATTAGCACGTATTTTCCTGTTACATTCTTGTCAAGGACGCATCAGGGTGCACACACGTTTACACTATAAACTAAACTAACTAAAACCACAATCTTTTTTCTAAATCCAACCAAGTAGTTTTGTTGCCTAAACCTAAAGTAGTAATTTAAAAAAAACTATGTTTCCTGTTAACAGAGAAGTTTATTTTGACTATTTTTTTATTTTCCATTGTTGCAAGTGATGAGCTGAAATTGACACACTGTCCCTGTGCATCCAAAACTGGTGCTAAAGGGGAACCAAGAGCATCATACTGTAATTTGAAGCGTAGGGCCACTGACTAAACCAGTGTATTTGATGAGTTGGGAGTTAGAAGATGTTGGCAAGATATTTGGCTGTTTATGATTATAATCGAGAGAAAAGCTGCTCATCCAAATCCTTCCCAGTCAAGAGGAAGAAAATAAAAGTGTGCAAACAACGCCATGGAGGGGAAGAGGAAACACGAGGCAATAAAAATGGGATTAAAAGGGAAAGGCCCATATTTCATAATGATGCCTATTCTTAAATGTTTTTTTTTATTTTATTTCAAGCAACAGTTTCTTCCCACTGATTTACATTTAGAATTAAAATAAACCTGCAGAGAGCTGACACGAGCTTGAGATTGATGATCCACCAGTGACCAATTTGCTAACCTTATATTACACCAAACAGCAAGACATTATGGATCCACAGAAAACTAAAAACAGGAAGCCTGTTTGTGCTTTCCTGTCTGCGTTTTTGTCTCATCTGAAGGATATAACAGGATTAGGCAAATTTAACCAATGATGGATGCAAAAATGACAACAGTGTTTGCAGTTTTTACAGATGAGGAAGCAACAACACGGTCATCCTGATTTTTCGTGTTTCCTTCGGTGTGACTGTGATGCTTAAATTGGATGTAATGAATGGATAAAAAGGAGACATGCAAAGGTGAAAAAGAAAACTAAAAACTTCAGAGCACCTGTCTCCAATTGCTGTGTCTTTGATGTTTGAAGGTGATGTGACAGTAATAAATATTATGGGAAATGTTTGTCACTCCTTCTGATAGTGATACTGGTGTCACTCAGTACTTCTTTATATCGTAAATTAAGCTATACACCAAATATATATGCCACTGGGTCTTGATTTGGGAAATAAATTTAGTCCCTTGTTCGTCCACTTAACACATAGGTGAAGTTCCCAAATTCCTTTCAAGGTCCTTGACCCCTGATAGAGTTCATGTGGTGCTAATGCCCCAGTAGCAACATATAATCATCAATCTAAATCTTAATGCCTTGGGGTTGTATGACTGCGGACCAGTCAACTGCAGTTACAGTTTACATCCATGTCTGTACAGACTGGTATGTAGCTAGGACAGTTAACAATGCTTCACATGTTGCTGAAAAGGAGCTGAACATTAAAAAACATGGATGCTTCACACACATCTTCAACCCTGACAGCACACAAGATTTATACAATCAGCACAGTTTCAAGGTGGGCACCAAAGATTAGAGTCACCAATTCAATATCTTAACAAATGTGTCCCCTTCTGTTCCTGAGTTATGGCAAAAAAGTGTTTTTGCAGAACATTATTAAGTCACAGCGAGGTTGACCTTTGACCTTTTCTATTTAAAATGTCATCACTTCATCATTTTATCCTATTAGAAATTTGTGTAAAAAATCATAATTAGTTACAACCAAAAGCATATTTTGTAAGGTCGCAGTGATCTTGACCTTTGACCAGCACAATCTAATCAGCTCATCTTTGTCCAAGCTGATGTTTGTGCCTAATTTGAAAAAAAATCCTGCAAGGTCTTCTTGAGATATTTGCGTTCATGAGAATGAGAAAGAAGCAAGGTCACAATGACCTTGACCTTTGACAACCAAAAACTAATCAGTAAATAAGATGATTTGACAAATTTGAGGAAGTTCCGTCAAGGTATTCTTTAATTATCGCACTCACAATAATGAGATGGACGCAAGGTCACAGTGACATTGCCCTTTGACCTTTTGACCTCTGATACCAAGATTTTAGTATCAGGAGAGTTCTGGTCTCCATTAGTAGTCCACGTAGTACTGACCAATCACATTTGAGTGGCAGCTAAACCACAGCTAAATCATCATCAAGCTGATGGCAAAAGGGTTCTGAGATTGCAAGAAATATAACATTACAGTCAAATGTTTTAATGATTTTTGTAATTTGTGATTTTTGTGTCATGTAATGTCAAAGTTGTCATTGCCAAATTAATACATTGAACAAACACTGTTCTAAGATTTATAGTCACATTGACATGGATGGGTACCTTTAAGACCACTGCTGATGGGAAAATATTGTTTTTATGTGATTAGTATTAATATATTACACAAAAATGAAATTGAGAAGTTTTCTATTGAAGATACTTATAGTTTCGTTTATTAATACAAGTGATGATACTTCATTGTGTCTGCTTTGAAATATGAAATCAAAACTGTACTACTACCACCAAAAGTTCATATTTCTTTGCTTATAATGTAAAATATATGAAATTTGTGGTTAACTGACTATTTTTTAAATAATAAGGCCAATAAACAAACTGCTACAATCATTACACAGACCTTCCTCTGACCTTTTAGCTCACTGAAAGCAACCACAAACTCTTTCTTTTACTAGATCACAGTTTTGGATGGAGTCCCAGCTGGAGGTGGCGGGAGTGGAGGCTTACTGGCTCAAAATCAATAAATTTTTATTGGCAGATCTCTTAACAAATACAGACTGTTTATCTGCATAAATTGTGATGATTTTATCTTGCCTCTGAGATAAATTAAAATTATGGATTTTCAAGATGAAAAAGTGGAACTAGTACAGTATGCAGAGAACTGGCTGAAGTGTATTTGTGTAACCCACAAAAATCTATATGTTTGAAGATTGAAGTGAGGTTTGGTATTTCACTGGCCAACTGGTGGATGTATCCACCAATGCCTTCTCAAAGTAGTGCCTATAGTACAGATCTTCATGTGCGATCACTGGACTCTATATGAAAGTACTCCAGCTATCTGATGTTTGTGTGAGTCATTCTGTGTGAAAGTTGCAGCAGGAGAGATGTCTCAGAGGACTTGTCACAGTTTGACGAGGAAGGCAGGAGTTGAGAAAGAGCAGAAAAAATTCGAAGTGGCAACTGCCCCATTTCCTTCCTTCAAAAAACACACTCACACTGTCACGCGTTTCCACACACTCAAGCTCAAAGTGTACTCTCACACACACACTGCACTCTCTAGATGACTCTGATTTACACACTCCTTCTATCTCCACTTCAGACGATTGACTGGACTCAGTATATTTGATCATGGAGACAAACTTTCTCAAGTAGAGCTAACCCTTACTGGTGCTCACATATCAAGAAAAAAACTTTTTAAAGGTAAACAGATTATTATCTGCTGCAGAGACTTCAATCATAGCAGAAGAATTAACTTTCAGAGTCACAATCCCTCCATGTGGATGTCTAAGTAAGTTGCTCAGGTTTGGCAGTCTGATGAAAACATTTACAATTGGAGGATACCATGAATAATCAGATACACAACATGCTAGCAATGTCATGGACAAGGTCAACAATAATATTCTAACATTATTTCAAATAAGACTTGGATACTTACGTATTGTCCCTCCTATCTCTCCAGGATTAAAGGATAAGGCTGGGGATAGTCTATATTTTTCTATTTGTCCAAGAATCCCATGAAAAGACCAAAACCAACAATGACCTGATCCTACTAAATCTCAAATCATGCTTTTCCATGCTGAAAATAAGAGTCACTACACAGGTGTCATTAGGATATGTTCGCAAGTGTGTATCTTTAATACTTTGGGGGTGTAATGCACAGCTCCACTATGAAGCAGAGTCACATTTAGCAAACAACAATGTAAAGATCATGCACAGGAAATCAGAAAATGAAAGTCAATATCTCTGCAGTCAGTAACAACCCACTTCATCCAGATAACAAACATGAGATATAAGGATTTATCAGCGTACATAGACAGGACAAAGCCTTTTCTACAAAGAGATGGATCAATCAATCAATTTGCTTGTGTGCCGGGTTCGCACTGAATGTTGTTAGGATTTGGGAATTGTGTGTGTAATCTCCTCTACAAGCTCCTTTGGCAGACACTTACCCATAACACTCTTCTCTGTGTGGAAAAACAAAGATGTCCACGTGCATCTCCGCAGTAAAACACTTCCAGCTTAAAAAGTAAACCCTGACTATAAACAAGACTAGGTTAAAACCTAATATATGCAGGACCCTGTACAGTTAATGAGCTAAATTGTGCCCCAGATATTCCAGGGATGGTCTGCAGTAGTAAAATGAGACACTGTACATTAAGTACCACTTGACAACTTAACTGTTAATTTCCTTTCTGCTTCAATTGCCACCAGCTGTCTGCTCTGAGCCCATTCACTGCCGAGCTCCCTCTCTGAACATATAAATCAAACTGTGAAACAACATGTCTAAAACACACATATAGAAAAAAATAAATTTATAGAGAAACTACAATTATGGCTCTGAGGTTGTTTCCCTCTGTGAACCAGTTAACTTGCATTTACAGTTTACACCTATGTCTGTGAAGTATCCTCTCTTTGACCTTTGACTTTTGACCACCAAAATGTTATCAGTTCATCACTGAATCCACGTGGATGTTTGTGCCAAATTGAGATATTGTGTTCACAAGAATGAGATGTACACAAGATCACATAACATTTGATCTTTGACCACCAAATTGTAATCGGTTCATTGTTGAGTCCAAGTGGACATTTGTGCCAAAGTTCAAGATGTCCCCTCACTGTGTTCTTGAGATGTTGGGTTCACAAAAATGCGCTCGACAGGGTCACAATGACCTTGACCTTTGACCACCAAATTCTAATCAGTTCATCCATGACTCAAAATGGATGTTTGTGGCAAATTTGAAGAAATTCCCTCAAGATGTTCTTAAGATATTGTGCTCACAAGAATGTGATAGATGCAAGATCACAGTGACTTTGACCTTTAAGAAAATCTAATCAGTTTAATCCTTAATCCAAGTTAAAGTTTTTGAAAAAAAAATCCCTCATGGTGTTCTTGAGATATTGCATAATGAGAAAGATGAGATCACACCAAAATCTTATTAGTGTATTGTTGAGTCCATGTGGACATTTGTGCCAAACTTAAAGAAGTCCCCTCAAGGTGTTTTTGAGATATTGTGTTCATGAGAATGGGACAGACATATATACATACAGACAGACAACCTGAAAACATAATGCTGGTGTGGAGGCATAAAAAGTGGCACCAAAAATTGTAGTATTTTATAGCTCCTCCTGAATTTCTCAAATGAGGCTTTCTGTGTCAACCCTTGTGGGTGGAGTAACAAATGGATTTTGCAGCAACAACAATCACGTTATGTATTAAGGAAGTGGAACAGAAGATGAATAACGGAGGCAAAGGCATTCCTTCCTGAAACACTGTCACACCTATTCATTTTGAAAGAGCAACGGCCAACAGGGAAACTCCAATTTGACCGACTAACGGTGTAACTGCGTCACTCAGTCAGTTACAGACTTTCACATTTTTAGGGCTGGCCCCGGGTTTGCTGCAGTCCAGCCAAAAAAGCACATCAGTGAGTCACATCATTGCACAGGGTGGCATGACCCTTTATAACCCTGCTGCCAGATATACTCAGTAGCTCTTTGAGGTCCTTTAGGTTGTAAATAAATTGTTGGTTGTGGTCTTTTTATGGGATTTGTTGACAGTCATTATGTATAGAACATCACCAATCTCATTTTTAACCACAGCTAATGCTACAGTGTTGTGCCATGCAGACACTGTTGATCATGATTTTAAATTTCTACTCATGTGTAGTTAATACCAAAACTGGAGTGCATGATTGTCCAAGAAAATTACATCCAAATATGACGAAACAATCTGTCAGCTGCATTTGAGGAAAGTCACCCCTGTAGATTTGTGAGATCATTTGGAATCAGTTCAACTAAACAATGCGGGTTGAATGAAAGTCAGCAAGTTTGGATCCCATAGTCATACTTGTGATCAATTACTACCTGTAAACAAAGTGTGATGTGATGTGTAATCTGGCAACTAAAGATGACATAAGGATGCTGTTTATGAAAAAGAACACACGCTTTCTTAGGGGTTGCTGGTAGTAACTAACAAATATTAAAACTGGAAAACAGCTGCAGAGAAACGAACTACATCTAATGATTAGCGGTGCAAATAACAAGTTTTATTACAATACAATACATAGATTCTTTAGACAGACACATTTTTTGCTGATATTACAAAGTCTGCCACAATGCAATTCCATTTGATTCAATTCAGAGGCCTGCTATCAATATGAGACAATATCAGTAAATATCCTCATTGTCTTTTTCTTTCCTGCCAACATTGATGTACTCTGCCAGTTGCTGATAGCTGATATATTTGTCCAATTGCCCAATTCTTATGTATTACAATGTCATCTGTTTCTTGCAGATGATTTCCAATATAGCCACCAAGGATCTGTGACCTCACATTGCCAGACCTCTCTTTTGCCAAGCTCTACAACATTTTGCTTTAAGTATTGTGACACATTTGGTAACTGGGATGTAGCAATTTGACTGGCTGTGAATTTGATTTGATAAATTCCTGCCTTGGAAAATAGCACCTCTGGTTAGTTTTCTATTCAGTTTGGAGTTCTATAGTAATTTTATTCATTTTAACTAACAACAGCCCTATGTGTCATCACTCTTTAAAACTGACTTTATACTGAACCTGAATGATAGTGTCTAAAGAAACCACCTCCAATCCAATTCCCACCTTTCAGCTGACACAGAGGTCACTAGGACTGTTATTAGAGCAGCCCCCAACACTGTAATCACCACAGAAATTCAACTCTTCATTCACAGAGCTATCACAATAAATGCACCCTGTATCACGCATGAATCCGAAATGGCTGTAATGCATTCTCCTCTTTCATTTGCCTTTTTAATGAATTAATTTGCATCTAAATAAATGTTGAACATTCCTTTGTTTCATCCAGCAAATTACCAGTCACTGTCATCCTCGTCACTTATAGACAGTTTAGCCAATGGTGTTGGCCATAGAGGCACAGCGGTTCAATGGCCTTTTCTACTCTGACTGAACACCTGACATTTAGAAATAATCAAGGGAAGGATACAATGACACAGCAGGCCTTTTTCCACAACATCCCATTATACCTTGGGTAGCAGTTAGCACATTAATATGCAAATACATAATACATGTTTTAGGAAACGGCAACAAATTCAACTCGAAAACATATCTGGGGTCAGTTATGCATCACCCCATTTAGCTTCACTTCTGAAATGATCACCCCCAACGGCAATAATGGTTCAGTAAAGCTTAAAATTGAGAAGTGAGGCCTTTCAGGGTGGCTTAAACTATCATTACGACAAAGACAGAGCAGTTAGCAACCAGGCAGGGAGGATAAATGACTCTTTTCTGCAGCTTAATGCTCGAATGACTTGGTGTGTCTCTCTTGATAGATCAGAGGAGTGCTAGGAGTGCTGAGAAAGTGGCCAGACCCAGCAAACACTAAGTCAGATCTTCTGCAGATCAACATTTATTTCATCTGCACCTATTTTTGTAAAGCAGCAGTTTTCACACCCACATGCAATTAAGTCTTTCCAAGTTCTAAGTCACTGAAGTTTTTAAGATTCAAAAACCTTTGGTCATTCAACATAAAAGGCATCACAAGGGTTCAACTGGTTCAACACCAAACAATTTTAAAATTAACATAGCGTGTCTTCATCCAGGTTTAAATTGGCTTGGTAGACCTTGGCAGATAAACAAGTCAAGGGAGATTAGGGATTTAGAGACAGTTATACAGCTACACATACTGCTATAGAACACCAAACCCCAAGTAACTACATATTAGGTCAAAGCTAAGTTTACTTTCTGGTGTCTGTTTACAATATTAGAATCTGCTATGCCATAGACACCACCTTAACACCAAAAGTTATTAATATTAAATAATTTTATCATCTTAATGTTTGACTGCACCTTTCAACTTTGTAAGAAGGCAATTAGTTGCTAAAACCAACACATTCTTACTCCCAGCTCATCAAATAGTGACACTTGTTCTTTGGACCTACATGTTAAACGCTCTTGGTACCCTACAGCATCAGTTTTGGACGTTCAGGAACAGCGTGCCGATTTAAGCTCATAACATGCATTTTGTCTTTTCAAAATAAACTTCTGTTTTCAAAGGAAATGTACAGTGTCTGCTTGTTAAATGATCTCTTTTCAAAATGAACTTCGAATGTAAGTTTTTAGGTTTAATCAACAGAAATATGTGGTTAGGTTTAGAAAAAGATATCATGGTTTGGCTTGAAATAAGTATGTTCACTAGTGACGTAATGTGACACATGACATACATCACATACGTTATGTGACATATGTTACTGGCATAGAATGCGACACAAACTAGCACATTATGTTGTTATTAAAACAACTCGATTGACTTTTGTTCTCACACGGGACACAAACAGTTTCCCAGGTGAAAGTCCAGAATATTTTTACCCATCCACTTCACCTCCCTACTGCCCCAATTTTTTTCACTCTTTATACTACAGCAGTTGCTCTGAGCGTCAAAAAATGCCACTCATATCACTGCTAAAGGGTGCCTGACTGAGGGCCACTGATCAAGTGTTGGTATTTGACGAGTTTGGAGGGAGACCGGGTTGCTAAAACACGTAATGGAAATAAGATTACACAAAGTGGCACAAGTTTATGTACTGCTTGCTAACTAGAAAATCAGGCTTCCTACTTTTTCTTACCGGTGTAGAAAAGTTATAGGTCCTTTATGGTGACATGTTGACAGTGAGAAACTATATTACTTGCTCAAACAGAATGCTTTAGTGACAAAGTCCACATTTTTTTCAAGGTAAATTTCACTCAGATAATGTAATGATTCTCCCGTTAAACACCCCCCCAACAGCTGATGAAAACAAATTTGTCTTCAACATGCTGGAGGTGTTATCCCCACAGGCTATTTAAATCAGCGCTGGCATCTAAATGCCATGGCATATACATGCACACACTCATAGTCCTTATGGTTCTCTACTTGTAACTGTAAGACTAAATTAGAATTACTTCTTTTCTATAGCTTAGGAGTATTTTTAGTAATTTAATTTGGAATTAAGTGAATTCCAGGGACTCCTCACAGATGGAACGAGCCAACTGTGAAACTACTTTTTCTTCTTTTAAGGATGAAGTTTCGAACTGTCCTTTTAACACTGCAGGAGAAAGGCTGAACGGACAGTATGCTCCATCTACCTCTAAAAGTCTCATATAATTTTTACAATGGTGTGAAATGTGCAGCCCTATAATTTTAATAATGCTTTAGTTTAGAAACAGAACTACTTTATGATAATGGCTGGGGTTAGCACTGGGCTAAGAACAAGGTTCAAGTTACATTACATGTAGAGATACAACAAACAAGCAGCACTTTCCTGAACATCTGCTACCTGAGTATCAGCACTGCACAAATCAAAAGTGTGTCCTCATTCATTTTTATATATCTTGTAACTGTTTAACCTAATCGTGTTCTACAGCAGCCAAATTCAACTCTGTGTAACTTCAGCACAGTGCTTTAAGCACAGTACAACCATATTTCCACCCATGTTTTTTTGATCCAGAATATGCCTCTGTTTGTTGTGTGTGCATGTGTGGTGATTATCTATTAATCAAAACGGTTTTAGGGACACAATCTATACAGTATGGAATGACAGGAGGCTGCTCACAGGAAATCTGCATACATTAACAGCATAATTAATTACTGTCACATGAAAGCTTAATCAACAAAGCACAAACACAGACTATGGTGTTACTGTCTCTAAACCCACATGATACACAGTATGGTAATATGTTCATATTAAATATATTCATATAAGGACAACATCAAACTGTCATTTCTTCCTGTTTCTACAGTCAACGTGGCCTTTAAGGGATAGTTCTGATTTTTTTAAGTGGGGCTGTTTGAGGCACTTATCTATCGTCAGTGTATAAAATACAGTGGATGGCAGTCGGCATGCTCCCAGTTTGGAGCAGGACTACTGCAACAAAAGCTAAGTTAAGTGCAGCTGTGAATGGGGGAAGCAGCAAAATCAGACTCCTTTGAAAACAGTAATTTACCTTATGGAACATGGCAGTTGCTAGTCTACTGCTTCTTCAATCAGTTAGTGTGTTTGTGTTTCTGTGTGACTTTGATAAAACTTAACTATAGTTTGTATTTTTTGAAGTGGGGCTGTATGAAGTGCTTATCTGTAGTCAGTGTATTACCTACAGTTGATGGCAGTCTGCACGCTCTCAGTTTGGAGAAACAGGCAGAACCGCCACAGAAGCTAAGCACTGTACTGCTGTGGACAGAGGTAGCAGCAAAACGTATTTTAGCCACCTAAAATAGTCAATATCAGTGTAAGTGTTTACCTTAAATTTAAGTGTTTAGCTTTCCATCAGACAGTAATTTCCAATGGTGAAATGAAGCTGTCATGTCCATCTTTGCACTCGTTAAAGCCATCAGAGTCCTTTGACAAAAACTAATTTTACCTGTCAGAACATGGGAGTTGCTGGAAAACTGCTGCCTCGATCTGTTACTTTGTGCCATTTTGTGACTGTGGTGTTTTAAAGGGTTAGCCCTTTAAGGATCACACATAAACACACGCAAACGTACACTGTCATTATTGATCAGCACATATGCCCTCCTAATCGATGATGACATAAAACTGTGTGTATACAATGTGCATGTGTGAGTGTGTGTGTGTGTGTGCATGTGGGCTGACATCCTGCCAGAAAAAATGAAGTCTCCTGGTCTCAGGAGACACTCAGCTCTTAATTAATGAGTTATTAGCCTGGTGAAGAATAAGATAACATTTTGACATTACCCTCACCCCCATCCCCACACACACATACAAATGCACACATCTGCGTGTGTGTAATAAGGTGTGGATCCTGTTGACATCTGAGTGGGGATGGTGATAATGATGATGATGTCAAACTGACATCCTGTAAAGTAACTGGCCTGGGGACATTATTAAAGACACCACACTTAACACTTAAGTAAATTGTAAATGCTGTGAATCAAAGCTGACTAAAGAAAACTTCTACAGGCAGTGTGTTTATGATACTCAAAAGACTGATTTTCATTGGAATATTCCTTCTAGATTTTGTAATATATCAAAGGAATAGTCTATCATTTTGGGAAAGCAAAGCTAAGCTAACTGGCTGCTGGCTCTAGTTTCTATATTTAGCGTCGAGACACAAGGGTGGTATGACTCTCCTCATCTGACTTTCAGCAAGAAAGCAAATAAGTATATTAAAATAGCCAAGCTACATGTTAAGAAACACACTAATGTGCCAACAAAGGCAGATGCAGAAGTCCGGAAGCTAGTTAACATGGACGTAAACATTGCAGCTTTTAAACTGGTAGAATCAGCTTTGCAAATGTTTGATTAGAAAGGAAATGCATTCAGCATGTTTGTTAGACCTCAAGGATGGTCACAAAGCATGTTGGTGAGTGACACCAAATGTAGAGAGAAATTTAGTTTGTCTATAAGAAGCTTCCACAGGGCACCTTTAACCCTTTGAAACCGAGAGCAACATCACTTTTCTTGTGCTGCATTCAAACGCCTTTCGCAAGTTTGAACATTTGAATCCTAAACAAATTGGTCTGATTTCTTTCAAAAACTAGGGGATAAAGAAAAAAGTCATAAATATTATTATTATTATTGTATTTTAAAATTATGTTACATAATTATTATAATTTTTAAGCACTCTTTCCAGGTTATCTCCTTGTTTGTTTTTCATCTTTATTTCTTTCTTTTTTTTAATAATTTTCTTTTTTTTAATCATCTCCTTTTACTAATTTCTTGCAATTTTGGGGGGTAATTTTTTCTTTCAGTACTCATTGCCTTCATCCCATATTTTCAAAAAAAATCAAGCCAATTTGCCAAACACCTCAATATCAATATTGTGATGATATTGTAGGATTGACTATTGGTGCTTTTACCAAGTATTTATACAATGAGATATTTGATAAATAATCATCAGTAATGTAACAATGACTAAGTGGGTAAAGGTAAATGATAAAAACAACTAAACAAAGTTAGAAAAAAATTACATCAATTTAATACAGCCTTTAAAACCAGGAAGAGACAACAATTCCAATATTACAATATCAAAAATCTGACACGATATTTAATCTCATATCACAATCAGTATATTATGGATATATTGCCCAGCCCCAAATAAACAATATATACATATAAATAAGATCTGGATGTTTTTAGAGTTTTTAAATGAATGGAGGAAATGTCATTTTAAGTTTTTTTAACAAGCTAATTAAAGTTATTTTGTTATTATTTTTTAAAAATATATCCTTCAGAATAAATGGAAACAAAGTCATGAGTCAATGGAGGGTTTCCAGTACAGTGCAGTCATGTACCTGAAAATGTTTCAGTGATAAATAACCTCAAAGGTATGTGTCTTGTTCACCAACAGTGCGTGCGTGTTATCTTATTTTCAGTCATTTTCAAGTGCAAATCTTTAACTCAATGTGTCCTTATTTTACAGATATAGAGGAAAATGTGCTGCACTCAAACTTTTGCGTTTTTGGGGGGCTCCCCTACTTGTGTCAAAAAAGCTACCTCTGTGTGAGTGATTGACATCCCGCTGGGGAGAAAATAGTGGCAGCAATCTAAAGTGGCAGCAGTGTCTGAGCTTCAATCATTCAGCCCTCACATCAGGCCATGCACTGAAGTAGAGTCACTCGTGTTAAAGTGATATTTCAAACCATCACTTTATTAATAGGACCTCTTGATGCCTACACTCCCATCAATACTGGTGGCTGTGGAGACCTGCCCAATCATTAAATTTACTTTCTTGTTGAAACCTCCAGCCCTCAATCATTTTACCTCCAGGAAAATATTCTGCTGGCACTGGTTATGCTATTCTGCACAATGAAGCAGAAATAAAAACTTTTTGGGCAATCAAATCCTTCTATGTATTAAAACTGCCTTTCACTCATGTTAGTTTATTGATTCATTTGTTCTCCCACACGTTACATCTCATGCTAATTTCACTTCTTTAATGACCAATTCTTAACAGGGGGGCTGGCAGTTAGTTTGATATAAAAGACAAATAGGCAGGTCACTGTCAGACTTTAGAGTGCAAGTATATGACTATATCCTGGAGGCATGTGTACCTGTGCAGACCCAGTATGAATCGAACATGCAAAAGAATCGTTCATTCGTTTTTGTTTATTTCTGACAGCACTAGTTGGAAAGGTGTAGGGGACGTGGGGTTCAGACACTGTGCTGTGCTGTGATGATCCAACAAGCACTTTCTATTAGAAAATACTTGTTTGAAGCCAGGTTTTATATACAACTAATGTTGTTCATAAAACACAGTTATGAACATTTGGATAGGTGACGTACAAACCCTTTATCTTCTACACTGTCAGAGAAAAGATATAAAAAAAGGAAAACATAGAAATCAGAATCAAAATTTGAAGGTCAAGACATTCTCTTCAAAATGCTCTGCTGCCAAGCTTCTCTTTGATCAGCCACTTAAAGCCTTTCTACTTCACACAATGATGCATTTGGAGAGTCATTTCAAGAAAAAGCTTGAGAAAATATGAGATGATTACATCAAAGGAAGTACAGCCTTTTGACAAACGCACATAAATTAACTGAACCCAACACACCAGGAACCAGGAACCAGGTTGACAAGGGTAATTAGTGGAATGCCGGTTTTAATAATTAACGAGTTTTATGAGAGTGTGCTTGTATAGGGCAACAAATCTTAAGGGTCTCAATACCCAATACACTCAGCTTTCTGTCTTATCCTCACGAACATGCCCTCTTTTCTTCAGTACATGTGCTCCACACAAGAAGAGACATGATCCTACATATATTCCACTCATTGTAGGCAGTTTGTTATCTGTTGTTGTGACAGAGGGACGTGGCTCTGGCTTATCTGCCTCATTTATCACACATTCACTTGGAAAAATGACTCCTATATTCTCTGAGTGTCGTATGACTTTCACTCTCATTTGAGTGATTGTTGGTACAATGTACAGATGAAATTATGTTTTCGTGTATTATGTTCTGCATCCATCATTATTTACTGTTTTTAAAGCTGCATTTTTATGTAAAATAAAGTCGTCTTAAAAAATTAAAGCTATACTCCTGGTTGATTTGGTGACACCCCTTAATACTACACACCATTTGTTTCCAGTGCAGCCAAACAAACTCAAATTGTTTTAATAAAGAAGTCACTTTATTTGCTTTCCCCATCATGCCATGATGAGCAACCGCTTTCAAAACACATTCTGGGAAAACTGGAGGAAAAATTAATACCTACTGAGGACAAGAATTTAACTTTTTTCCAATTAGCGGGATCCTAATTGGTGTTAAGGAGCAAAAGTTCACTGTGCTCATAGACCATTTCAACTGTCATAAAAAACAACAGTTTTCTCCTGCTACAACTTCATGTTACCAAAATGTGTGTGTCAAAAGCAGAAACAAGTTGACAAATATTTCATATAATACTTCGAATTTCCTCTCCTCTGAATTACAGAAACACCAAAATACTGGCCAGTGAGCCAAAAATACACAGGACGTCTATGGAAAGCCACCATGCCATGGAAAGCAAAAGGTTGCATCGTACTTTTACATCTGAGCGTGAGCTTGCATTAAAGGTTCAGTAGCAATTTGATTATCTTCAAGGAGCTACTTAAAATCTCCTTAAATCCTTCTTTACCATCAGGTCCTAACCCACATGTTAAAAGTTAAAACAAGGATTTCACTAGGAATGTGTCTGCAATGCAGCCCCAGAGGAGTATTTTTCACACAGAGACACAGATAAAAACACACACAGTGATGCAAGTCTCTTGAAAAAAGCCCCAGAGAAAATAAAAGATCAAGGAACTGAAACCGAGGGGAGTCAGAAGGAGTACACATGTGGATTTATGCTTTCATAAAATGGCTAGCACTGTCTGACTACTGATTAAAAAGGTTTCTTCAAAGTGGGGCAGATACATAAGAAAGACAGTTTAGAAAGATCATTAGCTATACTATAGCTGAACTCCAAGTGACTCGTAGGCCTTTTGTGTGAACTCAGCACGCTGTAACTTAAGGTGTAGCCATGACCTCTACTAGCCTGTTCTCACTCCAAAATTGTTGAATACCGCCACTTTGTCAATGATTTTGGCATCAGACACCTGACGCTTATAGCCACCTTTCTTGGCAGTGTGATACGCGGCTGGGCAGCATCAGTATGTAATGCAGCCAACGTAACCTTTCATGTTGGTATGATATGCCGCCGGTCGCCTGGACGGCATTTGTCATGGCAGTATGATATGGGGCTTGACGGCATCAGGTTGGAACACTGCCAGTAATGACATAATATACGGAGCTGGAAAGTCCTTGCAGAGCAAGTAAGAGGTGTGGTCAATGGGTCCAAAAAACCCTGGACATTCACAAGGGAGCCCGGTGTTTGCTTCCCAAATGCCAAACCAATAATTTCTAAGTGCTTTTGTTGCCTAAACCTAACTGAGATTTTATTGATGTCCAGGCATTGATAGCGCATCCCGGATCATCAACAGACACAGAAGGATCCCCTGACAGAATGGTGATATGTGACAATTTGGGACGAGAATGTGTTGCTTCTGTTGTTGTTCCTACGGTTCACCACCTGCTCTGGGGGCATGTTCCTTGAACTACATTTTGGTGCTGCTCAGGAGATGGTACTTAAAGCAAGTACTTGTTGGGAAGTTTGCTGAAATAACTATTTCTCTCTCTTTTGTTGAAAGGAGCTCTTACAGGTCAGGGTATGGGAATCTCCAGGTTACGGGTTGTTCAGGTCCGGTAGTTGAGAAATCTGCCGTAATTGTGTAGAAACCAATAGAGCACAGCTAATTGTGCTTTGTGCAAATTATGAATATGTTTTTATGCCTCCATACTGGTGACAGCCATGGCTGGAGGCTTTATGTTTTTTAGGTTGTCTGTCCATCCATCCATGTGTCCCAGGGTCCAGTTCTTGTGAATGCAATATCTCAAGAACGTCTTGAGTAAAATTTCTTCAAATTTGGCACAAGCAACCACTTACACTTAACACTACTGACTATATTTTGGTATATAAAGGTCAAAGGTCAAAGTCACTGTGATCTTGTATCCATTTCATACTCGTGAATGTGATACCTCAAAAATACCTTGAAGGGATTTCTTTAAATTTGGCTCAAATGTCCACTTGGACTCAACAATGAACTGATTAGATTTTTGTGGTCAAAGGTCAAGGTCACTGTGACCTTGCGTACATCTCATTTTTGAGAACGTGATATCTCAAGAAGACCTTGAGGGAATTTTCTCAAATTTGGCATAAATGTCCACTTAGACTGAAAAATAAACTGATTAGAATTTGGTGGCTGAAAGTCAAAGGTCACTGTGACCTCACAAAACACATTTTTAACAATAACTCAAGTATTCAGATAATATTTATGACAAATTTTTACACAAATGTCTAATAGGATAAGACGATGTAGTGATGATTATATGCAAAAGGTCAAAGGTCAGCTTCATTGTGACATCATATTGTCCTGCAGAAACACTTTTCTGGCCATTATTCACCGCTATAAATCAGAACAGCAACAAAAGGGGAGACTCGTGGTCAGATAGTGACAATAATCTTGAGTGTCCATCTTGACACTGTGACTATTGTATGGATCGTCTGTGTTACCGGGGGGAAATATGTGTAAAGCATCCATGTTTTCACAGACATGGATGTAAACTGTAACTGCACCTTGACTGATTCGCAAAGACATACAACCGCAAGGCAGTAATTTTAGTTCATGCATGGTTAGCCAATCAGATTGCTTTGCTGGACTAACTAGTCCTGTAAATTCTTGAGGGTAAAATGTGGTCTTTGATTTAATTCCACTGGTGCAACAGAACTTAAGCAGTAGCTCTTACTGAACTAAGATTTCCCTCTGCCCTAGATTTGAACCTCCAACTCAAAGTCAATTTGTCACAATAATTGTTTCCCTCCTCTTGTGATGGAACACACACAACTTGCCTCTGATATTTGAACTAACAGAAAAACATGACAAAACAAATACTCTTTGACAGCCAACTGACAATGAAACAGAGCAACTTGACATGTTTATGCATTACTCCAATACAAGGGCCTTGTCTCTATTACACATCCTCTCAGCAAGAAGAACACTATTCAAATAAATACCACACTGTAGATACTCTAGACAAATAAACAGACTGCTGACAAAATCCCCATGTCTGGGCAGATTTACACCAAAACTAGCAGCATCTTGCTACTCAAAAAGTAGTCCGTTTCTTACTTCTTTTTTTTTTTTTTAGAATCCAAAGGGGTATTTCAGAGGTTTTTTTCAAAAAACACCAACTTATTTTTTCATTACTTCCAATCACAGACTAGTTTTCAGATCAATCATACACTTTCTCGTGTTTTAGTCTGACACTTCTCTAACTATGACACGTGTGACACGACTAATTTAGTCAGAATAAACTTTTCCTTTCCCTACTTTTTACTTGTTTCTATTTTTGCACCAACCTATTAGAACATCCTGATGCATGTCTGTGCTTTTACATCCTTTGATTTGAAGCTATACATAGAAAAACATCCTTGAGCACGCCACAGTACTTTACATTCTCCTCCTACTGAAAGAAACATGTTATCTTGTCAAGAGGTTAAGTGAGGAACAAAATAAAGTAGCATCATATATCTACAATAGTACACCTTTAATGTGCACAAACTGTTTTATTCATCCACAATCACATTTTCTTTCTCTTTTGTTGAAGTTTTCTGCACTCTACAAATCCTGTGAACAAATGGCAGTCATTGCTTTCACAATAGTACAGCTAGCATAATAATAGAGAGAGGTATTTGCATATAAAGCAAAAGCCTGAGAGCAGTACCATGTAATTTGAGTCTACATAAGAAATAAAGCATTTTTTCTTTGCTGCATTCAGAGGGAAACAAACATACAAAAATGCAGTCATATTCAGAACATGGCATTTGGGGTCATGGGGGTTCAAACTGAAGAAAAGCCTCGCCTGTTTCTATTTTAATATGGCTAATTAGTGCCTGGAAAATGCAATTAAGAAAAACCTTTAAGAAGCTTGTTAATTTCTATATAGTAATACACTTGGTATTCTGTTACATTACCATGGCTTTCTCTTGATATTTCAGCATAACTGGCACTCCCTACCAACCACACACTGAGTTAAATGGATGTTTATTTTGCCAGAGGAAGAGGCAAAGACATGACAGATCTCGACTCTGCCAGATAATTCTTTTGTAGGTTGATCCCATTCTGTCAGAGCTCTCCATTCATCCCCTCTCCTGTCTTCATCAATATCTCATTTTTTTCCTATCAATTACAGGGAATATCTTAACAAAAGAATCTGACCTCAAAAAATGTAAGCGGGAACTGGATTTAGGTCTAAGTAGCATAAAAACCCCAATAATAATGATGATGACAATGTAACAGATGGTGCACTACTGCTAAGATGAATTTACGCTTCACTTACTTTTAGTAGCCTTTAGAACAGACTGGTATTATTTATGCAAAATCTACCACTTATTCTAAAAAACAGCACAAATAACCCTGACAACTTTATGCAGTTCTTTGTCCCGTTTCCTTGTATTTTACATCATTGCATCATTTTGTTTGTTTACTCATTTGTTAGATCTGGAAAAGCTTGTTCTGTCTGAAGTGCCTGATAAAGTAGGAAATGTAAAATAAATTATACAAAGCAACAGAAACAACTGCATTGTCAAGAAAATAAAAATGAGAACAAAAGCTTTTATCACACTAGACATAAGTAGGCGTGACTGGAGCAGTAACTTCAGAGCTGTCAGCTGGTCTTTTCAGGTCACTATCATAAGCTTTTCAGACATAATGGAAACAGTACAGTTACTAAGCATCATCAGAACATGTTGATGTTTGCCCTTTTAGTCTTCTTCATCTCGTAACTCAGACAATTCTGGTATCTATCTTTGCTAGAGTCTGTCCCTCTGCCCTCGAAGCTCATTTTATCAATTTATATGATAACTAAGACATTTCATAGATCAATACACAGATCAATAAAAAGATATGAAACTCTTGTCATGTCCTCTAGGGAATCATTGTTCTGGATCAAGTGGACCAGTGTATGTTAGGGAGAAAGATGGAGTGAAAGGCCAAAAGAGGGGTATTTATTAAGGACCTATGGCCCCTCTTGAGGCACTAAACAGTTAAATTGTGTTTGTACGTTTCACATGCAAAATATGGGATATATGACCAGTGAGGTACGAAAAATTGTCCCTGAAAAATATATCTTGGAAAAACAGGTACGTTTGATAGACAGGGAAGGAGTGAGAGAAAAACATCAAGTGATTAGACAAGTTCAGCTCACCTTTAGTAATAGCTAAGGTAATTCACAGCAGCGGCAAAGAAACTGCAGCAAATTAAAACATAATGTAGTCACTTCACTGAAACTCTCCGTTCAGCAGCACCACCATAACACAAAATAAAGACAGCCTTTTATTTTTCCTACAATTCTTACTGCTTTGCTCAGCAGCCTTTTGCTTGAATCACGTTTATCATTATTTCTAATGGCTCACATCCAGGGTAGTCTACTCAAATATGATTGCAGCGGTGGATAAAATACTTCACAGGTCTGTCTTTTTCTCACAAGACTGTAAACATTTTCAAGGTTACATGAAATGGTTTCATTGCCTCTTTCTGTGATGTATTTCTTGCTGAAACTGAACAGTAAGAGATTATGTTGCTTTCACTTCATATGGCATGGACAATAGAAATTGGAGAGTTTCCCTACTATTTTTTTAATGTGTGAGCACTCACATCATTGGGCAATACAAGACATGTTGTATGATCACGAAGGTCATTGCACAAGGTTTCAATTCACAGATATAACAACACTATATCAGTTGAATTTGGATTTACCAACATTGTGTGGTGTCTACACGCTCCTTTATCACTTAAATTATAATCAAGTTAAGCTGTTTCAGTTTTATTTATGGTCTATATTTCTTCTGCAAAAAGGCATTAATTGTATTTCTATTCAGTAATTACCTCTTTACATGATAGTTTTCATTGTTAGTGGCAGAGTCCGCCATTTCCACATGGCCTAGAGAGAGAGTCACGGGAAAACAATGCATGCATGTAATCCAGTATAACTGCATCTCATTGATATCTGCTTAACTGTTTACTGGTCATTCTCTAATGCAGATGGAAGATACTGTTGCTGTTTGACATAGAAGAGGCTTTCACATCTGGGACCTGGGCCTGGATCCAAGTACACTTGACCCCAAAGTTTATAGTTTGTCAATCCATGCCTGGGTCCACTTGAAAAGGGGGTCTCGAGTCCAGCTCTTATGTTCTCAGGTACAGTTCACATCAGGAGTGAAAACCAAGTGTACCTAAACACAGAAGTGGACCCCCAGTTAATGCAACTAGCAAACGCCGCAAGTCTGCTCTGAAATCTACACATGTGCCCAACACACATCGATCTCATCCTCTGAACTGCATGGTCATGGGTGAAAAAGTAAGAGAGCGGGCAGGAGGATTGTTCTTGACATTGTCTTCAAAACATAAACAATAGTAAGCACAATGTGAAGGTTGACTCCATTGAATGGGCTTGGGATCTTGCAACTGGTGTGCTTTTCTACACTGCAGGGACAAAATACACATATGTCACGTCTGTGATGACCGAGTGTACTTGGTTACAAAAAACATTACTAATGTGCAAGAGTCCTGGCAGGGGAATGGGGGTAGTCATACTTGGCATGGTACGAAGAATTGATTCATTTTCCGTAAATGCTTATCCTGTTGGGGTTCGTGGGGTGGCTGGAGCCTATCCCAGCTGTCATTTGGCGAGAGGCGGAGTACGCCCTGGACAGGTCTAATGTACAGAGTCAGACAACCATTCACACTCACATTCACACCTACGGGCAATTTAGAGTCACCAGTTAACCTAACCTGCATGGTCTCCATGGGGAGAACCACCGGGAGAACATGTAAACTCCATGCAGAAAGTCTCCCCCACCTTGGGTTAGAAGCCCCCACTCTGGGTTTGAACCAGGAACCCTCTTGCTGCGAGACAAAAATGCTTACCACTGTACCACCGTGCTGCCGATTTGTGGTGCAAATCAATCCTACCTAATGCCTTCAAAGTCTTCAATTAGCAAAACCTTGGGTGGCGTTCATTGTGAGGAAGCCACAGAAAATGTTATGCATTTGGCACAAAGATTAGTGTAGTGGATATTCATCAAAAATACATCTACAAATCAAGAGTAATTTTCTGTATTTTCCTAACAGCGGATCAGTTGTAAATATTGCAGCGAGTAATAAAACAAAAAGAGTACGGCACAGTGAGCTGTAAGATGAAGAGCAGCAGGCGACAGACTGCACACCTCCAACTTCTCAGCAAGGTAACATACTTCTATTACTATGTTTTGATGTATGGAAAACTACCTGTGTCATGTGCAGCATGAAATCAGGTCGCGGTTGTGTGTGGGGAAAAAAAGATACAGCAGTTACAATGGTTGCTTCCTGTTGTACTTCTGACTCTTTGAAAGCGGGGGAATTATAGATCACATTTCATACCTAAGTGCTTGACTATGAATAAAGTCAAGCTCCTCTGTGTCTGTACGCATTTGTACCTTCAGAGTACACCACATGTGAGAGTGTCTGAGAGCTTATCAGGACTAGCATGCTGCCTTGTAAATCCCGCTCACACGTGGCGTATATTGTCCCCACACTAAGCCCTCAGTGAGTGTCTTTGGTGACTTGACTGAGCCACTCAGCAACCCGCTGGCCACTTTGTCTGATCAAAGATAACATGTTCTTGAGAAGAGCATGGGCCAAGTATTCCCTGAGCAAAGAGGCCTTGTGAACAGCTTTGATCTGACAATACCTTGCCATCAAAGCACTGCCGAGAGCATTCACTCAGAGCATCTGCATGGGTGTGTGTCTGTGTGGGCTGAAAGACACCCACCATGGCCAGAGAGAAACAGTAGCCACCACAGGGTACCTCTGTCCTGCGGTGGCCATGGAGTCGTATCAAAAGCATGAAAAATGGCTTAGCGAACTGTTGAGTCACAACGACACTGGCAGCTACTTTGCCATGTAAAAACATGCATGGGGTGCTAAATTTTGATTCTGAAACGGTACATCTTAAGCTAAGTAGCTGCTTGCTACGGGCAAGAAAAACAATCCTGTCCAGACGTCACTATGCTTTAATCTCCCGGCTGTCTGGAAGTAAACAGTTTTGCATAAACAGTGTACTGAATTGACAGCAGCGGTGCTGGGTGTAATATTTGTGACGGGAAACTGTCAAGATTGCCAACACCTTGAAACTAATGAAGTGCTTCATGGTGCTCAGAGTTAACCAGGGGCAAGAGGGCTGTCAACTGTTTGACTTCAAGGGTCAACAGAACAGCAAAACAACATGTTAAGTCCTCCTTTACATACATACACAGAACACTGAGAGATTTTGTTCCTGTTTTAGTTGTATGTGATGTTTTCAAGTATCATTTAAATAACAATAACATAGTTTTTATATTTTAGAACGTGCTGACCTTTCCGTCAGCTCCACTTAATTTGTGCTAAATATATGCAAATTTATGCTATTGTGTCTATTTTGCAAATACTGGTTGTACTTTCTGTGCTTGGTGTTGGACGGTGATGGTATATTGCTATGTCACTGACTGGGATGAGGAAATCAACACTCTCCTACCTGGCCGATCAAGGTATTCAAATTTAAACATCAGTAAACATCATGGAACGCTGGAGAAGATTAGCACCAGCTATAATCCCAACCACATGGACAAACAAGACCATGTCTGCGGCCATCCCTACACTGAAGGAGGCACCATGGTGTGCATGGAGGAATTAAACACCAGCTGCAATTCCCGTCAGAAGGACCATCATTGTATAGGCATGCCCCAGTTTCTAATGGGATATCAGGCATTGTTATGTCCTCTGTTTCACCAAAACTTGGCTTAATCCTGGAATAGTAGAGAGTGCTATCAAACCAGGTGACTCTGACAGAGCAGAGGACTATAGCACAAAAAAAGGAAGACTGTGGGAATATTCCCATCTCTGTGTCCCATCGCTGCTTGCCCGGTTCCACACTCTGTATCACTGATATAGACTTTTTCTATCTTGACATTAACATGCTAAATTGACCCTTTTGTATTTCCTGTCTCAATGTTTGCTGATGCAGTAGCTGACAGGAAATAAATAGGGACCAAAGCTGAGAATAGCAAGCCCTAGCAAGAGAAAAACAATGAAAGGGTCTGTACGCTGCTCAGAGGTAGCTGCAGAGCAGAATCGCTGCCCACGTTTGGGAAAAGCGGTAATGCCACTACCTTGATGAGTTCCAAATATGTAAACAAACTACGACCACAGACTCTCTAAAATAAAAGATATAGCTACCGCAATGTTACCCATTTGCTCGTGGACAGCTGTTTTCAAACCTTGACTTCGGCATTTTGTAGTGACCATATCTGGACGAGAGGGTGGAGCTGTGGAGAAGCAAGAGGTAGATCTGACTCACAGATAGTAGCAAGGCTTCACAGACAGCCTGCCGCTCAAGTGATAAAGCCCTTTAATATGCCTAACTTTAAACCTGACTAAAATGTAATAGGGTAAGTTTTACGAAAATTTACTTCCCATACAGTTGTCATAAACAGGGAAATTAGCTATAAAGCCAAAACCGTTTTTTTTTTTTTTTTTTTTAACCAGGTAAACATGTTTATTTATACAAAAAAAATTGGCATTTTAACATGATGTTGATGGGGACTGCCACTGTTTTGGAGCCAGCCTCAAGTGGCCATTCAAAACAACAGTGCCAATTGTACTACAGTTACATCATTCTACAACCAGAAACCATGGATAACCAGAACCATCCGGGATGCCATAAACACACACACTGCAGCCAGTCTAGAAACATGGACAGTTATAAAACAGCTGCATACAATGTGAGAAGACACCCTAAAAGAGGCAGAAAAAGGACTAAAGTGCAATGCACAAATTGAAAAAGCCGGGGGGGGGATTACATCTCACTGGAACTGCACCTCATACGATTTCATCTGACAAATACAATGATTGACTGACTGATTGACTTATTTTGTTGTTTTAATAAAATGCTTCAAAATCATTTTGGAAGAAAACTAGAGAATAAAGAATTAACTTGAATAAAGCCATAAATTCAATGTATTTTATTTATATAATTTACTACCTGAAACACAGTTAAAGATTTTTTATAGACTCCATATTAGAACTTCAATTTAATGTTTCCTAAGTCTCTCCAATGAGTTATGCTGCCTCTTTTCTGTCTTGTCCGATGAATAAATTGTGTTGAGAGGACATTTCTGTACAAATATATTCAATTTTCCATCACACTATAAATTTCCATCTCTCCATTTTCTCCCTCAATATTCACAAAGGAGCATAAGACCTAAATAATTCTCAATCTTGAAATATGTTGCCTGTGATGAAAAGTACATCACTGCAATGGGCTGAGCCAGTGTGCCTTACAATTACAGTAATAGGTGGTATAATGGAATAGTAAAGGTCGTGTCCTTTAGCAGGGTGTCTGGGCGGGTTTGAAAGAAATTTATTCAAATATAGAGCACCTCTGAAATTATGCACCACAAGAGACTGAAAATAGTAATTTTTTTGTACATGGTGCTGTTTTTTTAATGGTTTTTATTTACTCCTGATCCCTGTGTTTTATATTGAACATAATATTGCCTTGTCCTGTATGGAAGTAACATTTGTTACTAATATGAGGCATTGATTGGGTATTTTATTTGTACTTATCTGTTGTTGATAGAGGGCTCTAAGCCTGAAACAATTAGTTAATAAATGATTAACTTGATAAATTGATAACTTTTTGCCCATATTGTTAATCTAGTTTAAACAAATGAATACCTTTCAAAGCTTTGTTGTATGTTGTTGCATCCTTTTTAATAAGGATGGAGTGAGTGATTAGACAGAAAATACTGGCTACTCTAACTTTGTAGCACAGTGCTCAGTTATATTTAGGATTTACACAGTTTGGGATTGTTTAAACTTGGTGGAACAGTAATAACGAACATGGTCCAAGCAGCTTGTAGGAAACTTTTGAGAAATGTACTGAAACGTCCACGGAAACTGTTATTAAATGTATTTTTACGGAAGAAAATACTGTAAAATGCTGAAATGGTAATTCAATTGTAATTTGGTACGTGTCTTACCAAGTATGTGTATGTATGATTTTAAACGACAGGTAATTTAGGTTCTGAAATGGGCAATTATTACATGACATCAGAGTTTTCAACACCAATCAAGTGGGGGTGGGAAAAATCAATTCAAATGTTGGATGACTGAGAACGTTCACCCACAATTCAAATGTTCCATTTTTTCAAAATAATTTTTAAGTTGATTTTTAAGGCATGAATCCATATAATTCAAATGCAAATGTGGAAAGAAGTTACCGCTTTTACTGAAGTACTCTATTGTATAAGTAACGTGACATCATTTCAGTTATAAGACAAACCAAGGCAAAGCGAAAAAGCTGACAATGGCAGACAGTCAGAAAACACAAACCAAATTCCCCTCTGGATCTGCAAACTTTCTGTTGCTGCCGTTACACAGATCAAACCCAGCACACTGTGACCCCTGGCTCTGGGGTTTGCATCTGCTGAACATTGAGCTGCTACCGCCGCAAATAAACTTTAGTCTCCAAAGCTTCTGCTGCTCTCCTCCTGTCGATTACTCTCCTAATAGCAGGGAGTGAGGCTGAGGGACAGCGGGTGGCACTAGCTAGCTAAATGTTGTCCCATCTGTGGTTTGATAAACAGAGAAAGAGTAAGAACAGGGCAAGAGGGGGGCTTTTCAATGCACTGCGCACAGCTCTACAAGATTTTACCCATTTTAATTTAAAGAAAAGAAAAATATGTCACAATAAATGTTAAGGCACAGTTAGTAATTTAAGTTTACTTAAAAAAGTAAATAATATATTTTCTT
Source organism: Cephalopholis sonnerati (assembly GCA_019142605.1). NCBI lineage: Eukaryota > Metazoa > Chordata > Actinopteri > Perciformes > Serranidae > Cephalopholis > Cephalopholis sonnerati. The sequence goes on from JAGQAX010000124.1 coordinate 121,580, forward strand.
TAATACAGTCTTTTGTATATGTACATTTTAGTATGTAAGTAGAAAAGTGAAAAGTGAAAAGTTTAATTAACAGAACAGTCACAAAGTGTCAAAAAATGAGACCATAAAAACAGTTTAAAAACGGTATATGTTTAACATTTCTCTATGCATTATATGATTCTGCTATATTAGAAGTTAGAATGACTGACTGTCTCAAGAAGTGTATGATTCAACCTTTCCCCATAGTCTATTGCTGAAATAGTAAACATAAATTGTAATATCGAATCGCAATACTTAATAATTCCAACACATATCAAATGTGCACCCAAGTATCATGACAGTATTTAATTAGAAGATAAGCATATCGTCTCAGCCCTACTTTTGAAGCAATTTAACGTTACTGTGTACTTTTTACAGGTTGCATGAATTAAAGGTAAAGCTCTCTGAACCAATAATCCAACACCGCGGAGGGACTATGGATTACAAATGATGTTTCCATGGTGATGTGGTCCCCTAAGAGACGTGAGGGAGAATACAGGGATTGTAACAAGGGTTATGGAGGTGTTATCCCCTGGTTTCTACACACACACACACACACACACACACACACACACACACACACACTTAATAAACTTGTCTCATTTTTTTTATCTCAGTTTTGAGTGTTTTCATCTCAGAGTGTAGATTGCTCTAGCTTTATTACAGTATACTGAGATTCTAGCTCTCTCTCTCTCTCTCTCTGTCTCTCTCACGAGCTCGCACACACACGCACACACACACAGAGTCACACATGCAGTCACCGCAGCCCCTCCGTGATTCGCTTGGGGCCACTGAGTTTGGAAGGTGACATTTCAAAGGGGAATGATTATTCATAGGTAAGCCGGACGGCAGCCAGCGCAGTAGGAAAAACACACACCCGTGCGTACACACACATACACACACAATAGCAAGCTAGCCCCTTGTCATGTGATATTCAGCATGGAGCATGAGCTCTGTGTCCATGTGGTGAATAAATGAGGTGGAGAACCGCTGTTGGCTGCATGAATCATAGGGCTCCGCCAGACCTTTGTTACCTGCAAAGCCTGTAAGGATCCAACTGCTGGGAAAACACTACAGTTACAGAGCACACACACACACACACACACAGTAACACACACACATCCACTGCAGCCATCAGACATCACCACCATCACCCAGCGGGAGCAAATCATCCACATCCTGTATAATCAGTGAAGGTCGCTTATGTTGCAAGGTTGAAGAACGCTCTAGATAGCTAACACATCTGCTCATCTGCATGTATGACACTGAAGTATAAATATTTCTGAGATTGTTCAGTGTATCCATTGACAAACAAACACAACTCCTTTCTCTAATTTCACACTATGGAGCAGTCACAACCACATGTTGCCGAACAAGTTCCTCTAACAACACTTCCCATTTAAAAATCACACTGACATTCCAGTATGGATACAAAAAAAACTGGCTTTGGAAAACTGGTGCATGAAGTACAGTGTGTTATGTAATAAATGAACATGACCAAGGTAGTGGGGTTTGCCAGCAATGTTTGAAACCCAACCTTGCAGTGCAGACTGCGTCACGTAGCATTGAGTCATTTGACACGTGTAGCACACATCACACGGATGCTTTTCGAGAACATCTTCACATGTAAACGCTGGGAAGTGACACAGTGAAAACCCACAATGACACACATCTTGATGGGCTTTAGATGTATGTGTTATGACACATGGCATATGTGGCCCTTCATCCCCATCAAATTATCAAATTATAAAAGGTAGTAAACCTTTTTGTATTTCAGTATATTGAAAAAAAGACAAGGTCTGATACAAACCTAATGCATATTCCTTTGTTCCCCTTGTTAAATGACCTTGGTTGGTAGATAGCGCTCTAATGATACTCGATACCTTTGCCATACCAAATGAAAGCTTCTACAGTCAAACAATACCTGCATTCGATATTTTTTTCGTATGGTTTTGCTCGCAGCTACTCACACAGGTGTTCTTCGATCTAATCTCTAATGCCACGTGTGATTAGCCCACTACTGAAGCAGCTATAACTCATACAGTCTGCAGTTTAGCATGCCAAGATGCCACCAAAATGTTGCCTGTGATGTCTGGTGGCATCTCATAAAACTGTGCATGTATGTTACAGGTATTGAATGAAAAAAAAAGGTATCAAATTGAGTTCTGTACTGGTAGCAATATCATTCAAATGGTTCTGGTATTGGTAATCATATCCTGACTTTTTATACAATAACTAACAATAGGGTTGCTATTGTCAGGGATCCATTAATGTTTCTAAGCAAAATACCTAATTTGGCTTAGACACACACACTTTTACAAAATTGTGGTATTCAAAAAACAAGTCAAGTCAATTCATAAACATTTTGGTATTTTTTCTTTCTTCTCTTTGGTTTTAACCAAAGAGAAGAAAGAAAAGAGAAAATGACCTTATGAAAAGAAAAGAGAAATGACCTTATGTCTCTGTTACCAACCTATTAACCATGGTCTGGTTGAATACTCGCTTCTGATTGGCTGATAGGTGTCCATTGATTCCTGATAGCCTATAGGACACTTACTAGGTAGTTCCAAAGAAACTGTCTGTTTACTGTTCTAAATTAATGGGCAGGTTACACAGTATCAGCCTGTATGTAAAATCAGTAACCATAGCAACAGGGCCACAGTCAAAGCCTCCATTCACAATTAACTGAAACGCGTTAACAAGCCAGAATCTATTTCCAACATTGAGTGCAATCCATCAGTGCCTCTTCCTCCGAACACCACAGGATGGTGACTATAACACAAAGCAATCATCTCATCCCATTTGCTACTTATCTCACTACTTCACATTACTGGCCAGCAGTAATGTTAAATATGGCATATCGCTTGTTTGTGAAAAATCTTGATATTGATTTGGGAACAATGACAATACAGAAAATAAATTTAAAAATTACATTTACGTATGCAAATGTGTATTTCCTAGAATAGCGAAGGCATGCTCCACCCTACTCATCATCTGACTGGCTAGAGCTCATTGCATTTGATGGTTGGATTGGTTAGGTTTAGGCAAGAGGAATGGGATCGGTTATGGTTAGTGTAAGGATGTCAGGGTGAGCCAAATAGAGGCAGAGTAAAAGTAGGGCAAGCCATGCCTTTGCTATCCTAGGAAACGCAGACTCGCCAACAGTACGCAATGCTATTGACAATGAATCTTGCTAGCATAACGTTAGCTTTCAGGCTCATTGCTGAGCCAAAGGTTTTAATGAGCTGAGCAGATTAGAAATATCTCCTTTTGCCAAGGTCTAAGGTTTGTCCCATTTCTGGGAGTAGCAAACAACGTCTACACTGCATAAGAACCTTATGGAATGGTAATGACTGTTCCAGGTATAGTCATAACCTCAGGAGGTACCAGAAAAACTGAGTTATGGCTTGTAAAAAACTTCAGATTTAGACTGCAAAATACATAAAAACATAAATGAAAGATCCTTGTTTTTGGCAAGTGACCATGGTATAGATTCAAGATTCAATAATTTATTACCATCTCAATAAAATTGATTGGAATTTGTCTTGGTGTGTGCTCAGACAACCATGCAAAGACATAACAGCAAAAACGAAACAAATACACATACACATGGAAATATTCAAAATTGATCATCAATATAGATGAATATGTAGCCTAAAATACTCTATCAGAGTGAATAAAAACTATCAAATGTACTCAATAAGAGTAAATAAAAGCTGATATATTCTATCAGAGTAACTATAACTCAAATACTCAGTCAAAAAAACCCACTAGGGGACACAATTAAATAGGGTGCCCCACAGTCAGCACAGTTAAATAGAACTCATGAACAGATCTGAAGGTGAGGAGTTTAGGGCCCTCACTACCTCAGGATATGTGCTGTTACAGAATCGAGTGGTACTGCTCTTAATACTACGTAATCGCTTTCCTGAAGGAAGATGAACAAAGAGTGGATTGGCAGGGTGAGAGGGGTCTCTAATAATTTAAAAATCTAATAATTTAAAAATCTAAAATCAGACCCATCTTAAGCATGCGAGTGTTGTAAATGTCACAAATGCTTGGCAAGTTCTGGCCAATGATTTTTGATGCCATTTTTACCACTCTGTTGAGTTCCTTCCTATCATCAGCTGAACAGTTACCATACCACACTGTGATAGAGAATGTGAGAACACTCTCTATTACAGCTCTGTAAAAGTGAAGCATTCCAGCCTTTGATACCTTAAATCTCCTAAGCTACCGCAGAAAGAACAATCGCTGATGGGCTTTCTGTACAATATGACTAATATTGATAGACCATTTAAGAGAAGAAGAAATGGTGGTCCCCAAGTATTTGAAGTTCTGTACCATTTCCACAGCTACATCATCTATTACCAAGGGCTGAAGCTCACAATCTTTGTACTTGTGGAAATCCACAGTCATCTCCTTGGTTTTGGAGATGTTTAAAGTTAAGTTGTTAAGAGCACACCACTGAACTAGCGAGGAGACTTCTGCTCTGTAAGTGGATTCATCATTACAAGAAATCAGACCCATCACAGTGGTGTCATCCGCAAATTTAAAGATTTTAACTGGGTCAGAATGAGAAATGCAGTCATTGGTATACAACGAATAAAGAAGAGGAGACAAAACGCAACCCTGGGGAGCACCAACACTAATGGGCAATGACTTTGAAAATGTATTGTTGATTTTAACAACTTGTGACCTATTGGTCAAAAAGTCATAGATCCAGTTACGCATGGACCTACTAACGCCCATCGTTGGGAGTTTGTCATAAAGCCTAGCCGGAATAATGTTGTTAAAAGCAGAACTAAAATCAATAAAAAGGACACGAGCATAAGTAGCAATGCAAAAAGAGACAGCGTCTTCTACAGACCTATTCTCCCTGTAAGCAAACTGAAACTGATCAAGTGGCACCCTGGACAGATAAGTAGGATAATGCCCTTCAATGTGTCCATAATCAGGGCTTAATGGCCTCCGCAGAGACGACTGTTCTGGCCTTCCTGCCATCCATTAATTCCTGATAATGGACACCTTGTGGGGCATTAACCCCTTCGTACAACAAATGACATTCAATTACGACAGAACTGGACCGAATTACAGCAAATTTACTTGAAGTTGTGTGACTGTACTTTTTCAACTTAATGTCTTTATAAAATACAATATTATATAAAATATGGTAAAAAAACTCAGCCTAGACACATGTACAGATGAAGCAAGCAGGAATATCCTCAGGCCACTCCTCATGACTGCAAATGCGCGGACATAATCTAAGATCCGAGTTGGCATGTTTGGAAATGAGAGGTTAATTTTGACTGGATCACATTATATCATGTCATCCAGCAGGATTTAGTCATGGAATGATGGTTTCTTGCCGAAGGAAGCATCAAATACATACAGCTTTTAAAATGATAAACATGATAAATCACCCATGTCAAGTAAATGCTATACCGGAGCCACAGGCTTATACCTGAACTCATGTTCTCTTTCTTTCAAACACAATTAGATGTTTATTTACAGTTCATACGCACTGACGTGAAGCCCCTCATTACCGGTTTGAGTTTTCATCTATTACTAACCGGTAAACTCCGGTGCGAGCCAATCAGTCCAGTATAATTACATGTCTCACTTCCACACACCCACTCATGTATACAAGAGTAATCATTTTTCTGCACACAAACACACATTCATAAGCCTGTGTTTGACATCCAAGAAAATCATCCTTTAATATTCGAGCCAAGAAATTCTTATCTCATGTATCAAACATTAGTATGAGATTAAATTTCCCATAATAACATCACACTACAGGTGGCAGCCTCCTGTTGTTTCTTTACACAAGTAATGACACAGCACGCCATCATTCAATACAGCTTCTATGTTTTTCCTGATGATATATTATGATATTACCAGGTAATGATTGTATTTTAAAGGAGCAAAGTTTCTTAATTACCTGAATGTAATTCTGAGTATGTGGTCTAGTTTTTATTGCATATGTGAGCCACTTTTAATTACATTTTAAGGAGTTAAAACAATACATGCCAATGAAAAGATCAAGCTGCAAGAGAAACTGAAAGCTGATTTTAATAAGCATATTTTTTTTTTATGAATTTTGCCCTTTCTGGCTTTTTTCCAAGGTGGCCAATGAAACTGAGGAGTAGACAAGTGGCAAACCAGTTGCATATAGAAACCTCCCATCAATTACGTTCTCTTTTTCTCTCTCTCTTTCTCTCTGTGGCCCCATCTCTCTTTCCCACAAACACAGCCACAGCAGGAGAACAGAGCCGCTGTCTAATGACGTGAGTGCACTGAGAGGTGGTCTTTATGTGAAGCAAAGGGCCATTACTAATGTATTGACTAGCATCATCCTCTGCTGACGCACCCACTCACCCCAACAGCGACAGGACAAATTTCACTAAGCTTTCTGTGCTTCATTTTAGATGTCGTCTGCACGAGGACAAGTGTTTTGTTTTTTTTTGTAATTGCTTTTTATTTGTGAAACAGACCCACGCACCTGGAGGCGCAATTCACCTGTCTTCTGCCATTATATCATTATGTATTCAAGAAAGGATAACGCATATAACAGGAGGAGGATAATTAAGGTTCGTACAATTTGTGAGCTGCCGATTTGCATGAAAGTCCCCCATCTCCCATAAAGAGGTGCAAGTGGTGCAGGTGTATTGAACATTGTCCTTTTTTTTTTTTTTTTTGAGTGACAGCAGAAAAGGAGTGCACACACAACAAAACTTTAAACTGAGCTGCACTAAACAAGATGACATAAGAAAAAAAATGGATGGATGACTTTGGCTGCAACTAACACTTTTTCTCATTATCTATCAATCTGAAGATTTTATCGACCAATCTTTTCTATTAAATGTCACAAAACAGTGAAAAGTGGCTATTAAAGACATCTTAAAAGTGCTTGTTATATCTCACAAACAGTCCAAAACCAAAAGACATTTAGTTAATGAACATGTGGCACAGAGAAGCTTAAAATCCTCACTTTGAGAAGGTGGAACCAGCCAATGTTTTTGCAGTATGGCTTTCAATGACTAACTGAATTAATCAATTATCTACATACTTGCCAATAAAGTTTTTTTCAACGGACTAATCGATTAGCTTTTTGTTTTTTACATTTTAGGAGCATCATTTAAAGTGCAACCCTAACCCTAACCCAACATGAAATGACCACAGGATGATCTTTGCATCCAGAATGTGACCGCCTAAATGCTGTCTTAGGAAAATCAATAAAGATCAAAGATCCTCTGAGCAGGCTGATGACTGTGACTGGACTGCATCTTAAAGGCTCAGTGATCAGCCCTCGTGTACAGGTGGTCCCACATGCTGACTGAATAATTTGTTGCTATAGGTAATCAAATGGTAATCACATGCAGACTGAATGCAAACTAAATGAGAGGGGCTTCGTATTATTGCACCTAAATCTAGACCAAAATCACTGATGTCAGTCACGTACTGGAACACACACCTGCCTGCGCACACACACAAATGCAGAAACAGATGCACAGACACAGAATAAGGCCTCTGGTAGATGTACTTCCTTAAAGGAATACTTCACTCCCCAAAAGACCATTTGTATTTCAGTTTATGACCTCATGTTAAGTTGAATTCCAAAATGTTTTTCTTGCATGTTTCCATGGTGTATGAAGAATTAAAAAAAAAAAAAAAACATAAAAACTGAAAGTCATGGGGTCCACGTTTAACAAAACAAAACATTGTCAAAACATAAGTTTACAAACTCTCTTGTAACTCGTGCAGTATTATCCAAAAGTAATTTATTCAGTTATATGCTCAGTCAACACATTTTCACTCTAACCTCATCACATATCAACGTTTGGTCATGGACTTTCCACATCGACATATGACATGCAGGGTACTCTAGGTGCATTGGTTGTTGACGTTCTGGGACACCGTGTCAACTTTGGCATGTTACATTCATGTCAGTTTTCAAAATACATTTCTATCTTCAGACACTACGTTAGTACAACACCATGAATTGACATTTTTTTGCCCTTCAACAACAAGCACACGTGGATATGTTTAGCCAGCACACGCACTTGATTGGGTTTAGGCAACGCAACCACATGGTTGGGTTTTCAGTGGCTGTTGGACCCATCTGCCACCCCTCCTGCCTGCCCTACTCAGATGGTGCGTTCCAGTTGTACTGGGAAGTCGGGATTTCCAAGTTCCGAGTGGGAAATTTCCACTGGAACGCCCCCTGAAGTCGGAATTCCGAGTTGGAAAGTTGGAGAATCCTCACCACCCCCGAGCTGACAATCGAAGATGGCTGCCCCGGATGTAAACAGTTAAGTAGAAGCTCCTGTAATATTCAGTTTATTAGCACTTCTGACTAGTGTTTGGCGCACTAATATTTGGACAAGGCAAGCGCAAGAATAGCTTCCGTAGATGTTGCCATCTTGTTTTCCGACTTCTTCTACCCGTTTGGCAACTTTTTTCCGACTTTGTAACTGGAACGCTGATAACTCGGCTGTGACGTCATTCCCAGCTCCGACTTCCGACTTTCGAGGTAAATGGAACGCAGCAAGACTTTCGCCCCGTTCACTTGCCTTGTTGTCCCGCTGTGCTTCCCTCTGATGCTGCCAGGCACCGTTCCACTGTAACTGTGACCGGCCACGAACCATTGCTGATGTAAAGGGACATTTTTTTTTCGCCAGTATCTGACGCCAGAAGTTGCTGCTCAAGGGCCAGAATTCGAGGACTTCGGAGCAAAAGCAGGTTGGCTCATTACTCATGCCAACAGCCCATTCTGACGGTGGACTGGACTAAAAGTAAAACAAATTTATGCCCTTTTCAAAGCCAGACTCATTCTGATAAAGACAGTAATTTTACCTCACTAAATGCAGGAACTGCTGGTCTACCGCTGCCTTAATAAGTAGTTTGTTTGTGTTACTGAGTGACTTTGGTGAATCCAAACTAGCCCTTTAAAATAGCAGTGTCACACAATAACACAAACAAAGTACTGATGGAGGCGGTGGTAGACCAGCAGCTCCTTTACTTGTAAACAGAGGTTTTCATCTAGTTTTGCTGTTGTTGAAGGCGGACCCCTTTAACTTCAAATCAGCAGGAATTTTCTCCATTTGGATTTTTCGTTCACCAGAGGCATGCCAGAAAAAAACAAAGTTTACTTCACAAACTCAATTTAGGTAAACAGTAATGTGATGATCTCAATCGATAACCTCAGTGTGCTCATGAGAGCCTGTTGGGTACAAGAGGGACTTTCTGATGCCTTTTGTGCCCTTCATTTGCTGATGAATTGAAAACTCTGGTAAATTTTAAGTAGTTGCATTTGTGTTAGTACCCTTTGTGCTGCAACTTGCTCTCTGCTCTGATAAAACCCATCTTTCATGCTAATACAAATACAGCAGGAACATCATCAAAATCATGATTAAAATATGGCTAATTGTGTAGCTTTACCTCCAGCAATAAACACATGCTGCATAATTAAACAGAAGAGCTGCCAGGGAAGTCCTGGCTCTTTGCATACAGGTAAGGTCACATTAAGATAAAACTGTGGAATTAAAAGGTGAAATGGAAAAACAATACCTAGTAGTGGCAAAATAATAAAACGTGCCTGATGTGCCGTAAACAACTCCCTATGTAATATTGCATCAAGTAAAATGACAGGCGGAGGCTGGTGGGGATTTGTCACTGGTAGTCTTGTCTGTGACATTACACATGATATTTTAAAGTTCCTATAATAACTATGTAATTCTGTTAAAATGCAGCTTACAACACTCTGGTGTGCAGACAGTGGAGGAAAAGTGATAAGGAGAGGTGGATGTGCGGAAACAAAAATGACTAGAATAGAAACATGAGAAGAAAGAGGGGGTGGCCTACGTGATCGATGGAGACACAGCAACAGGGAATAACGGCGGGACATGCACGTACTCAGTCAAGAGACCCACGCATAATAAACGGATAAGCTCAGCATGACTAGGCAGGTAGTCAGTGCGTGACTGTACAACACCCTAGGTGCCATCTTAATCAGGCAGTCTCCTGTCAGTCCCTAGTTCTGCAGAGATCGGCCAAATCCCAATACCCCAGGGTCTGGCAGCAGGGCTTAAAACTTAACAGCCAAATTTATCTTCTTCCACACAGGGTTAACTCTTATATCTCTAAGTAGCTTTAGAGTAAAAACCTAATTACAGGTTTTGTAGTGTAATTTGTTTGCTAAATAACAGATTTTTAAAATTATTTAAAACAGATTCAAATGCCACAGATCCGAGCATATTTTTTCAGCACATTCGATAGCCCCATCAAAAACATTTAAAGAGACAGTTCACCCCAAAATTAAAAACACACATTTTCTGTCTTACCTGTAGTGCTATTTATTAGTCTAGATTGTTTTAATGTGAGTTACTGAGTGTTGGAGGTATAGACTGTAGAGATGTCTGCTTTCTCTCCAATATAATGAAACTAGATGGCACTCAGATTGTGGAGCTCAAAGCACCAATAACTACATTTGAAAAAGTCAACAGCAATGTCTCTTTGCAGAAATCATGAACGAGTTACTCAAGATAACCCACCATGCTTGAAGGGAGCAGTTTCATGCACAAACTATTTTCTTTCTACCAAACTACACCTGCTGTATTTCTGCATGGAAGGAAATGTGCATCTCCTGCTGGCTCACCTAGCACTACTGAACTAGCTAACGTTACAGCTCAGCTGAGGAGGATGACATTATCTTTTACATCTCATGCTGCCACGAGCCCCAGCCTCTCATTCACGAGGAGACTCACATTTCCTTCTGCCATAAATGCCACTGGTGGATGTATTTTGGTAGAAAGAAACTATAGGGCCTACATAAAACTGCTCACAACAAGGTCTGTGGATTGGGTAACTCGGTCATGATTACTGGAAAGAGACAAGGATTGGGTACGATTTACATTTGAACCAATAACGGTGTTGGTGCTGAATCTAACAGTACCTTTTTTTGGTACTTTACTCTTTGGCTTCTCGGCACTTCGCAGGACTTCCACCTCCTGTCTGAACCTGTCATTCTTGCACTCTTAGGTACCACAACCTGGCAACTATTAATTTAATGTGAATTAGTACTCAATAGTACTGATGTAATTCCGTTGATACCCTTAAAAATTAGTAAGAGTCAGTATAAAACCCTTAAAGTGAACCCACTCTTGAGTTTTTCAAATGATTTTTTTGGAGCTTTGAGCACCACAAGCTGAGTGCCATCTAGTTTCATTATATTTAAGAGAAGGCAGACATCTCCAACGCTTGACAACTCACACCAAAATAATCTAATTGATAATTCACACTACAGGTAGGAGAAAAAGATAAATATTTTTGATTTTGGGTTGAACTGTCCCTTTAAGCCCGCAACTAACCCACATTTCTGTAGTGCTGTTATCCAAAGCGCTTTACAATTTGCTTCTTATTCACCTATTCACAAAGTGACCCATCAGTTGTAATGAGACATCATGCAAAGCTCTGGTCTGACCATTGGGACTAAGTGGGGTTCAGTATCTTGCACAAGGACCCTTCACGAAGACAGGAGGGACCAGGTTTCAAACTGCTTACTCTACAATTAGTGAGCAATCTGCTATGCCTGCTAAACCATAGCTGCCGACAACAAAAGAAACTCTGGCACAGCTTGTGGTAGTGAATTTTAAGAGTAAAGGTAAAATGTTTACTTCATTCATTTCATCCTAAAATTTATGCAATATTTTCCACCTGATTAAAAAAAAAAAACCACTCTTTCAAGCAATTGGCTTTAAACGGCACATCAGAAAAGCCCTGTTAAGTCATGGCTTCTTGGTTTGCTTTCAAATGCTTGAAAAACTGATTGATTTTTACATTTTGTCCATAGTAGCGAAAACACATTTTGCCCTCATGACTGTGATGACACACATTCTCTCTATAGAGGATTGATAAGAACAATCAGCAACGATCAGTTTTCCTGATGGATGTGTAGCCAAAACAATACTCCTTCAAACCTCCTTCAGCATTTTCTGATGTTATAAAATGCCTCTGGGGAACATTCAGCATTCAGTGTCTCCGTTTTACTCTTAACACTGATGAGATAGCGTATCACTGTTTCACCAGCATCATTCATTAAACACAGGCACACAGAGGAGCTCAGCAGCCCAGCCAGACGCCTCAGATAAGGAAGACATCACTTGTTCACAGGCCAACATAAATCTCCATAACACCAGGGAGATAACAAACGAACTAGCTGGAGCAGAGAGAGACGATGTGTACTCATTAAACGGTCACTGTGCTCCACTATGCATGACGCTGAAAGCCAGGACACAGATGACATATTAAGGGGCAGAAGACAGTAGTGATAGTTCAGAGATGCAATTATGGTGGCTTCTCTTGAGACAGGCAAGTGGAAGAGTGACGCAAAGAGCCCGAGAAAGAGAGGACTGAGCTGAATGGAAAAATATACACACAGAATAAAGATGAAAGCCTCCCTGGCCAATCAAAAAAGAGAATAAATATGTGGCCTACAAAAGAACGGAAATAAATAAATATCTTATTTATTTATTAAATAAATGTGCACAGACAACAAATGAGCACGGAGCACACAGAGGGTTTTCAAGGTTTCCATACTGGTGTGTATGAATTGTGCATTTGTAAAAGCCTTGAACACAGAATGATTAATTGGAATATTAGGGCTAAGGGGTTTGGGACAGGTGCTCTCAGCGGTTTTCTACTTATGCCATTTTTCTTTGTTAGAAACTGTCCACACGAATTAATTTGACTAATGGAATTACCTATGTATATGCATGTGTATACACACCTGTGCATGAGTATGAGTAAGCATTCATGAGAAACACAGATAAGGACAAGTATTCCACAATATACACCAAAATGCGTATTTTGTGATTGCCATCCATAACATTTGTGTGTTTGTTAATGTTACAGTACATTACTATCAGCAGAACACCATCATTTGTCAGCACCTCGCAAAACTCAAATCACGTGACATATGCTTTACAGGCTGACCTTCCTCATGTGACAGGAGCAAAGGAGAAAGTCAGGTAACGCAGTATAAAAAACAAAACAAAGTCTGCATAGGGAGAAGGGCAAGGTAAGGTAGCAAACAGGTCAAACAAACACAGGACTCTGACCCAGGAGATCAGGGTTTGTGTCCCATGTGTACAAAACATGACAAGGCCCAACCAAAATTCTTATCCTGAACATAACCTAACCAGTATGGCCACTAACTTTAAAATATGCAAACCACTGTATGTGCATAGCTTTTTGTACCATGCAGTACAAATACTTGTGTGAGAAAATGTTATGGTTTAAGTTAGGTTAGGTCTAGGCTAATAAAGGACTTGTTTAGAGTTAGGGAAAGGCCATGGTTTGGGTTAAAATTACTACTTGGACCCTACTTAAACTTAAACTGGAATTACACTCTCCCAAAGATAAACGTAAACATCTCTGTGAACCTCACAAAGAAGGTTGTTATGGGTAACAGTCAGTGGTGGTACCCAGGTATTTTTTCAAAGCGGTTACCAGACAAGGCCACTGAATATATTGGGGTAGAACACTAAAACAAAAGCCATAACTGAATTTCAGATATTTTATTACGCTGTTGTAGTATATGGGCCAACTGAAAAATATATCAATATGTGACTAAAGGAATCTCATACTGATATAGGCCTACTCTGGTTTCTTATTTTACAGTTAATATTACTAATTATCTGATGTGCATAGACTGATACCAGTACGGTTGGGTATGGGTGTCCATCAAACCTATTTTCATTTTGTCACCTTAAGGTAAGAGTTCAAGGGACTAGGGCTGTACCCTACTACGAGTTATGTCAATCGAATCAGATTTGGCAGTTCAATATGAAAATTAAACCACTTGTTCCTTTTCTTCTATATAGAGTTTGAGAATTTTAAAGGGGTTCAACAGTAAACAACCCAACTACGCTAACAACAGATAGGAAACGTCGACAAAACTTTGGCACAAGGTATCAAACAAAAGCCAGAGACTGTATCATATTAAGTTGCTTTAAGCTGTAAATCCACCACTTCAAAGGAGAAGGCAGAAGATTACATTATTTTAGAGCCTGACCCTTCAAAGCCTGTATTCCTCAGTGCACCTGACTCTGTGTCAGCAACTACCTGTACCTAGAGCAGCATGAAAGTGACGAGCACTCACTCTACAGCTAAATGTGTACACTGAAATTTCTCCAAAAGTGCACTGCACACTGACAGACAAAACAAGCAGTGAACAAACCAACAAACAAACAAACGAAAAAGACTGTTTGACTTGAAGGAATCTTAGTCGACTGAGAGGTCCTCCAACGATGATTTGAATCTCTGACTTTCAGGGGGCAACCCTACAAGGGAACCCTTTGCCCCCTTACTGACAGTAACATGGTTGGTACCAATGGATTGTGTAGTTTCTTATGATACCAATATCTTTACAAATGATTTTTGCCACAGGGGGCCAGTGGGGGCCAGCAATTGTAACAGGGGGCCATGGCCCCCTTAGTTCCATCTTTGTTGCACCACTGGTAACAGCAGGTTGTGGAGCCTCGCAGAGGAACTAAAACATACACCTTCCAAATTTCAAATCTGTATATTTTTGGTCAAAATCGTTTATGTTAATTCACCCACTGTCAGAGGGTGGGCCTGAAACGTAGATGAAAACAAATGTAAACATACTACATAAAAAGGAAATACAAGCAGAAGAAGCATAATTTCAGCTTTAGACAGACACATAAATCATGGGTGCATGGGATTGCTATCCAATCTTAGAAAGGCTGGAGGTGAATACAAGATAGATTGAAATCAACACAGGGTCCATCCCCTGTGATGATAGCAGCTAAAGTCACACTAAAATCATACTGATACTAGCAATGCTGTTAACCCATCCAACCACATAGACCTCCTCCCTCTACTGACTTTGTAGCTCTATAAAAAAGTTACTCTATCCTTTTTTGCTCCAGATGGAGAAGCGTCATAACTCCTATGGCCACTTGGGGCCTTTGTTCCTTAATGTACAATAAACACATAATTTTGGGCCATTTGCTGAACTGACTGAAGCTGTTGTTTTTCTTGGGAGGACAGTCTTAAATGCCCCACAGTGCTACCAAGCTTCATATGTATCTTCATGTGCCAAACAAAGAAAAAAAAGGCAAACAAACAAGAAACATGCTCAGTAAATGCTTGAATCAAGTCCTTGTTGATTCTGTATCAATCTAAATTAACTCTATAAGTTGCTGAGAAGACAGCAACTGAACCAGGGCCGAGCCATCAAAATCAGGACAATGCAGCTGTGTCTAATTCTTTAATTTATGCAGATATAAAAACATCCCCTTAACTCGCATTACAGTCTCTGCTGCTGAGTAACTTTGACTGTTTGAATCTCACACACAGGGAGGTAGGCTCTGAGAACGCGTATGTGTAGCTGAGTGTGTAAAGGATGATACTAATGCTGCGGGGGTTACTAGTTTCATTCCCAGTGCGGTCGCTTATGTTAAATATGCATACACTCATAATACTACAAGGCTGTGGGAAGTACAGAGCTCATCAAATTGCATATGCCACATTATCAAAGCACAGTTTTGTTAAAATAGGTCAGATGATAATAAGGCAGACACATCAGCCGTTCAGCTAGCAGCAGTGTATCTAAGAACCCTTATCTATCAGGGCGCAAGACTCCAAATGTCAGCCATTTAACAGTCTAATGGGAGACAGGAGAGCTCAATGCAGGGATAGACCAACTATGCTAAAAATCCAGGCAGTGATCATAGATTACTCCCTGCAGGTCACAGGGTTGTCAGACTTGCTTGGATTAACTCTTTGAGTTGCCTCCATGAGTTTTACTTGATGCCATGTTTTCTTTTTTGTTTTGTTTTTTATAGTCGGTCCACCAAACTTCTCAGTGTACATTCCCAAGTGGAAAAGAAAAAAAGAATAGAGTTGTCACAGAGTAGATGTTATCCTGTCATTGGACATCATGGTGACATGGTAGAGCAGCCGAAAGGTGTGTTCAGAAGAATGTGAGTCCAATTTTAGAGATGGTGCAGTTTCACAATCAATGGGGCCTTTGTTGCATTTCATAGTCCTTTCACTTCCAGTCTGCCTCTTTTATAATATTGAATAAAGGCAGAAACGCACCCTCCAAAAAATCTTTCAAAAACAGTATTGTTACTGTGGGAATCTATTCAGAGTTTCTTCAGTTGGTTCAGTCATTGATCACTCAAGTGCACACTTGAGAGTCGTTATCAAAGAGGCAATCCACAGACTCGACTCAAGAAAGTCAGTTTTATAGTCATGGGCAGCATTACTTTTATGTGGCTCTGAAGAGCTTTGACGTGCCTGCCAAAATTACCCTAAGGATGCCATGATATTGATATCTAAACTAGATATACAAGATATTAATATATTGAGAAATATAATGTCTATATAGAAATGTTGGGATTCACTGGACCACAGATGATGCACGTCATGTCCATCCAGCCCACTAATGTGTCGCTATCTGATGCAGCAACAAGTGTCATCAGGTCCTCCAGCAAGAGGGGCACTTATTGTCTTTCTATTCACTATTCAATGGGCCATAAACCTAGCAAGACTCATCTATGTAAGCTAACTGTGTATTAGAAACACAGCAATATGGGCCAGGCAATGACATACAAGCTACAATGACTTCTATCACCAGTACCGCCTCAGCAATTACTTTTCTTTTTTTTTAAACAAATACCTTCAAATACCACACACCCTGGTGTCAGAAAGGTATGAATGTAAGAAAAAACAGATACCACCCAAACCTAGTTCATGAACACTAGATGGATTTAATGGCAGTTATCTTCTATCAATAAAAACTGCTTGCTTTTACACCACAAACAAACCATACCAGAGACTGCTTGCTTGGTACACATCACAGTTCGATTGACAGCTTTCACACCAGCCCAAACAAACCGCACTTGTTGAAAGATGCTATCAAGTTGCATTACGGGAAGCGTAGAATCCAGTGTTTTGTGGGCCTGGGCTCAGGACTGAGGTCTAAAAGGCAGGATATCTTGGCTTTTGCATTGTAATCTGTCTCTTGTAAGTCCCATAACTTTCGGTAATTTAAAAAAAGAAACTAGAGTACATGAGTGTCATGACTCAACAAGCCAATGTAATTATATTATATTATCATGATTTATAACATTATTTAACTATCTTTATTCACATCCAAATCACAAATCCTACCATGCTCGACTGCTGAAAGACTAACTGAGCAATCAACAGAGCCAAACAGAAGAAAACACTCCAAGAAAGAAAATCAAGACTCTGCTTAATTAAATTGCCGTGTCTCATGCAATCACTATCAATCAAAGCTCAGGGAATTGCTACAAGGTTGAAGGAGTATGTCAATCACAGCTGGAAGGGTTAGAAGAACACAACAGCGGAGGAATTTTAAATCTCCCATCAACCATATTTCCTCCATTATGCAGTGACACAATAGTGCACAGCGAGCATGCAGAAGGCTGATTTCCATTATATCTCATTATGGATGCAAAGTAATGTAATAAAGTCGTCTAAGCTCTTTTGTGTGGAGGTGTAATAAGGCACAGTGTACTGTCAGAACAAGAATAGGACCGGGACCCTCTGAGATGGAGGGAACCTGTTTGACAGCAGACGTGGGAGGGAAGCAACAAGGAAAGGTAACTAGGCCATGTCTGTTCAGCACTCTTCTCCAATTTGTGTGCAGAACGACAGAACGACACAAACGGAGAAAGACTTTGTGTGTGTTCATTAAAGATGGCTTCCCAGATGGCTTCTGGCTATGTGCAACCACAAACATTCTCTCTCTTGTTACAAATAGGGTATGAACCTGGCAGATAAACAAAGCCTCACTGTGACTTGCACTTTGACCAGCCAAACATCAGCACCAGAGTAATCCAATGAGCCTGTTAGTGGCCCCCAATGGTCGGACTACAAATCCACCCAACTCAGCAAGGACCCTGGTCATGACTAGAGTCCTGCTGACAGCTTCACCTGACTGAGTGTATAGAGGTAAATATCCTGATGTTAGAGAGGCCAAACAAGAGACTCATAGAATTGACTTGAATGAAGAATCAATCACATTTGTAAAAACCAACAAGGTTTTTTCATTTTAATGTATCAGTCAAAAATGTTAATATTAGATAATTAGGCAAAATTCACATTACCACTTTAGAAAACAACATTTTTTGCATCTAATTCCGAATACTTTTTTGTGCAATAATTGGGCATCTGTGGTATGGTTATGGTGAAGGAAAGACTGTTGATAATAGTACAAAAAATAATTAATTATCATTATTTTTTCTGTGACAGGTTGCAAACTCTGACATTCCACATGAAAGGCAGATGCGTTACTTGCCTACCCACAACCTCTACCTCCACATCCTTACTTTCCATTTTTGCTACATTACTTCCTGCATTAGCACTGAACATTGGTATTCGATGCAAATAGTGAACTGCAGAATAGTCCAATGTGAACATGATTCTAAGACATTCTGGGATCAGGGTACAATTCTCAGGGTTGTTGTAAAGTGATACATTTTCACTGTACTGAAATGCTACGTCAATACGCCAAAAGCATAGATTGTGTAAAAGAAGTGGAGGAGTGAGGGATGAATTTGACTGAGAACCCGAGAGCACTGCTGTGGTAGCAACCTCAAAAGCATACCCTGCTTTATTGTCTAGTTAACTGTAAATGGGACCATAATTTACAAAATGAACATAATGTTGTGTTGAAGAAGACTTGAAACAAGCGACTGAGACCATAAACTCATTTGCAAAATGTTTACTACATTAATTAATCAAGTAGGAAGTTGGTTCATTTTTGCTTAGACTTCTATACAATTGGACCCTTTTTTGCAACAAGCAGAGCTGCCCCCAACTAGCCATTATAGAGATTACAGGTTTAAGACATTTCCACATTGGCTTCACTTTTCACACCCGCAGATAACCCCATGTCCAAAAGCTACCAACAATCTTGACTACCCTTTTGTCTACCTATGTCTTCAGTGACTTATTACCAGAATTATAACATCTGTGCAATATTAAAAACTCAAATTGGAGTTGGGTCCTGATCTTTGCTTCAGAATTATGAGAAGCAATACATAGCAAACATGGTTAGATGTACAACTGATTCAGGTTTGTGGGACTTTTGCTAACCATGACTGGTGTACTTACCCTGGTTACCCTGGTTTCCCGTTCTTGTAGCTTATGTCAGCAAAATTTATGAAGAGATACATGTAGCTCAGTATGAGCACAAGTGAAGACTGCAGTGTGCATATGAGGCATAGTGTTAGACTTTGCTTTTCATGTATGAGTAAATGTTGACTGACACAATAATTTTATATTTGAAAACGTACAGTTTTCTGTTCATACCCTGTAGTTGCTGCAGACAATTAGGGCTATTTTTTTTCTTCTTTTAAAATGATACATGAATTTTGTAACTCAAATTAAATCTGTACCTCTTTTGACACCTTACTTTCACTAACCTTTTTTTACAAATCCCTATTGCCCCACTTAACAAAAGAGACGATAATTAACTTTTGTACAATACTGCCTAAACACAAGAAGCCACACAAGTACTTTGCCGAATTAGTCTAAAACTGGTAGAATTTACACCGTGCTACTGACACATTTTGGTCAGTACAAAAAATTTCGAGATTCAATGCGCACTTAAAATTCAATCATGGATGACTCAAGTTTTGTCTAGTGCCCTCTAGGTATGAATTTCGTCGTCTCCACCTGTGCATTGGGAGCAAACTGATGGAGTAGAGGATGCAGGGTTTAAAGAAGCTCCACAAAACAACCTTGGTGCTATTTCACAGTTGTGGTGTCCCAGTTGCCGAGTCCCAACGGCTGAGACTTTCACCCCCGGGTAACCATGACTAACCATCCCAGTTAGTCACTCCAGTAAGACAGCAATTCTCCAGACACGGTAAACAGTAAAGATGTCATGTGTTTGCTGTGCTCTGGTCATTGTTACTGCTGTCCATTTGGCCAAGTGCCTCCTCTGTACTGTGGAAAGGAAACCCAGATCTCGTGATATACTGTATGTCATGATGCAATGCTCCCACTCCAAGCTGCCAACACTGCTGATGCTCCAATCACTATATGTTGTTATGGTGATGGCTAGTAGGGTGGGATACAAAAGATAGTAAGTTGAGAAAGTAGCACTGTTTCATTCAAGTGAGAGTAGACACATTAAAGTCTCTGCAAATACAAGCAAACACTGTATCTTCACACATATTATCTGTGGAGTGCAAGTGAGAGTTTGAAAAGAATAAGTGAAAATGGAACAGTCTCCCTGTTTCTTTTAGTTTCTCCCTCGCTTTCATTACTCTTTCTACATCCCTTTCTCTATCTCTGTTTTTCTGAGGAACACCACTCTTGCCTCCTAAAACCACTTAAACCTGCAACAGCCTTATCATCTGTTCTTTTCCAAACTGGTATCTTCGTCCTGATATTTCTTGCCATGCTTGAGACTTTTTACTCAAATCCCAGTAGGAACAGAGAGCAGGGTTACAGAACACTGAGAATGTTTCCATTATTCTACTTTACTGTAATATTTTTATGGCCATAACTTCCTCCTTCTGTCAGAGTCCCATTGGACGCACATGGTTGAGTTCAGCATATTTGGGGTCGAGGTTCAATTTAATTGAACTTTGGCTGCAATACTTACTGTTGAATCAGCAGAATGTGCAATAGTCTCCCTTCACACAATGTCAAACTTGAACTTTTGGTGTGAAAGCCCTGTCAGACCCTTGATTTAAAAAAGGAAAAACTCCACAAAGAAACTTTAAGAGGGAATGAAGGACAAAAGGAAGATTCTCCAAAGAGCCAAAGAGGAGAGATACCTTTTTTCAGGACAAACATGTGCAATTGATGCTGCATCATATTAATGAATACATAAGTAAATGTTGAGTAAACAAAATACATAACAAATAATTTCAAGTATATTATTAAGACTAATACTGTTCAGCCTGCAATGACTGATTCCTTTGGCTACTTGGGGGCATCAAAAACAGGTTGTGAACCCAACACTGACATATAATCACATTTAAGTTGATGTGGTAAGCAATTACTGTACTTATTTCACCAGCAGTATGGACTGCTATATAACACCTAATGAATATAAGTCCAGTATTTACTCTCACTAACTCTTAGTTTGTTTGTATTATTGAGTAACCTTGGTATTTTCAAGGGTTGGCTCGGATTTAACAAAGTCAAAGTCAACAATAACACAAACTACAGATTGAAGCAGTGGTAGACTAGCAGCTCCGATGTTCAGCAAAGTAAAATCACTGTATTTGTCAATTGAGTCTGGCTTTAGAAAAACAAGGGTAAGTTTCACTTTACTTTTAAATAGGAAGGTCTTTGCGAAAATGTATGTATTTGGAAAGTTCTGAGCATTCAGTTGGACAAATGAGACTTGCATTATATTACACGAGTTGTGTGGGAGTTTGTAAACGTATGTTTTGATATAGTTTTGCTGTCATGAAAAAGCGGACCCCTGTAATTTTAATCCATCAAGAATTTTTTGAATTTTTGAATTTTTCGTTCACCAAAGGCATTCGAGAAAAGCAAAGTTTTCTTCATGAATTTGACGTAACACAAGGGAGTAATTGATATAGAAATGGTCAATTGTGGGAGAAGTATTCATCTGAGCTCTTTTTTTGGTCTCTACCAACTCCTGATGGAAAGATCTGGCTCTGAGCTACATTTTATCCAGGTAGTTGCTAACTGTGTCTGCTGTCTGCTGTATACAAGTAAATATAAGTGTGTATTGAGTACTATTAGTACTTAAGTTTATTTTATTCTAGTCTATTTTTGCAATAATTAAGATACAAAACACATACAATAGAAAGGAAAGTAATTAGTGCAAAATGTGAAAAATATGTTTCAATGTGATATGAAGCATCACTATGAAAGGCGGACATATTTGTGGTGTTGTACATTTGTTACTACCTTTCACCCTTCCTCTGCCCCTATGATATTAACCGAGTGTAAGTGGTGCGCTTTGGTTTAACTGCATTGTCGAGGCACACTTTACCTGGTACACTGCGCTGGTCCCTGTGATTGTCATGTTAAATTACTGTCATTTAATGACACTATAAATTGGACGTTTACAGCTGAAAAAAAGCACCAGGAAATTTGGTGTTTTCCATGAATTCATGAAAGCCAATATGCTGAGGACAAATTGGTACATTGTACCTACTCCATCTATCTAACATTAAAACCAATTGCTAAACAATTACTTTGTCAGGTGTGACACTTTTGGGCATTCATATTTTGTTGTTGTTCATATTTTGTTGTTGGAACAAAAACTCTCCCTGCTGCATTTTAAAGACAAGAACTCAATCAGCATGACATGGTTCCAAAACAAAAACTAGTGTATTCAAGACATTTTGAGATGCTAATTTAATGCCCTTTAGTGTGAGGGGTAGCAAGATAGAGATATGTGGGAAGAAAGAGGGGAAATAGGAGTGGTGATAAAATGTCTTATTGGAACCATTACACGGTGTCATGGTTACTTGGTTTTCATCACCAAGCTGGGAAGGTCTCTGAGCTCCTTCCTGCACTCTGCCAACCGCTCTCCCTCTCTCATCCTCCCCTGTGTCCGTTGCCTTATCACTTCCATCTTTCTCTTCCTGTCAACCCCAGCTCTCCCTCTCTGTCCATCTTGCCCTTCCTCAATCGTTCTTCTCATTCAGTCCCAGTGTTTGTTGAGGAGCCAGTAAAAGTGGCACCAGCAGCTGTCCAAACACTGATGGCCCCCCGCTGTGTATGGAAGACCCCCCCCCATGGTCCCAGTTGGTTTTGTGCGAGCCATTATCACAGCCTGACGTTTTCTACTACTGTCACCATGGCACCATCGAATGAAAAGGCAGAAGACGAAGAAGTAGACAGACGAGAGGTGGAATATGTGGTGAAATAAAAAGGAAGCAGGGCTGAGGAGGAATTAGAGGATAAAGGAAAAAAACAGAGATGTGGATGAGTGATATAGTGGGAAATTCAAAAGAAAGAAATGACACTGAGATGATATGCATGAAGGATTAAATGACAAGAATGATATGATGTAGCAAAGAAAAACTGCAGTGACTGAGGATATGTAATATTAGTCAGATAGCTTGAGACCAAATGGCAAAAAGATAACTTCCAATGAAACTGGAGAAAAAAGGAATGTTCCCACACCTATATTACACTTGCTGCAGAGATGCAGTTTCCTGATATCAGACAGAATTGTCGACTTGTTCCGCTCCATTTCCATCTTCAGTCTGACATTGCGTCTACGCTAACCAATTTCCGTGGAAGAGAAGGATTCAGTTTTTTCCTCACCATTTACTATAAACCTGAAACTAACATCATTTTAAGCCCACACTATTGTATAGACATGCCAACATACTTGTTTTGCCGGGTTTTTAAGACAGGAGCAGAGTGAAGTAAAACAAATAGCAATGTTGAGTGATATTGGGAAGACATGTCAATTTTGAACAGCCTCGGTAGAAACATCTATCTTCTCTGTAGCATTGCCATTCTTGTTGTTTTCCCTCATTGGTTCTGGTGCACAACTTGACATCATCTTGACAACAACATTCGCCCTCCCCTGGCACTGATTGACTTATCAGGTCAAGACAAAAGTCAAAGGTCTGGACACAGGCAAGAACTTTAGAGATCCTGAACATCTTAACTAACACTGCTTGGAGCCAAGGTTCCAGTCTTGCTGGACTGCCAAAAACGCATCTCGTCATGGGTAGTTGAAGGTAAGGTAAAGTATACCTAAGGTAAAGTATACCAACATATTTTGGATCCAATTACAGGAAGAGTGAAGAAAGACATATACGCTAGCAAAGCTGTCCCATCCCAGCCATATATAGCAAGGACAACTGGGTTTTAAATTGTAGGTGATGTTGTGCTTAATACAGTGGTTTTGGGACATGCTTCAAGAACTGAGGGCAGTTTAGACTAAAACTCTCTTTTTTACAGAACAACATAAATATTGCATTTGAAGACTTTCTCAAGAGTGGACTGATATGGAAACATACAATAGAGTGCAGTCCCTCTCAGCCGATGGATATGTAGTTCAAGATATTGGGCCTGATGCAAGAATAAGTTGATGTCACCAGTTACCCTATCCCCAACCTGCATGTCTTTGGACTGTGGGAGGAAGCCGGAGTACCCTGAGGAAACCCACGCTGACATGGGGAAAACATGCAAACTCCGCACAGAAGGAACCCCTTGCTGTGAGGCAACAATGCTAACCACTATACCACCGTGCCGCCCCGCAATGCCTTTTAATTTTGTTTGATTTTGTTACTGAACTCAAATTAAAGTTAATGTAAATTGAACACAAAATAAATGACCGTACTCTCTTTATTTCTGTCACATTGAGCTACTCTGATGACACGTCGTTGGCAGCAGTATCCATTTCCTTCGCTAATTGTTTAACTGACTGTTCACAAATGGAGTGGAACAGGCAGCCTGTATAGCGTTTTAAAGGCATCAAAATTAACATTAATCAGGCTAAAACCAAGCTGCAACCTCAGGGGCTGAAGTGACAAAAGCTGCAGTACCATGAATAGACACTTGAGGCTGGCTCCAGAAGTGAGTCGATCGCAAAAGACCCCCATTTTAGTGGTATTAAACATGTTTACAGCCTGGTACAAAAAACAGTTTTGATCTCTAATTCCCCCTCTATGACAACTGTACAGGGGGTGATTTTTTTTTTTTTTCATAACTCACCCATTTATATTTTGTTAAGGCTTAAAGTTATACATAATTAAGGGCAGGCTTCTTGAGTGGCAGGCTGTCTGCTGACACCAGCCTCTCACCCAAATATGATCACCTCTGGCTCCAAAACACAAACCAATGGGTGATGTCATGGTAGCAACGTCCATTATTTTTACAGTTTATGGCTGAAATTAGTTTGTGCAGCTAAAAAAGTTTGGTGAATCCAACTTGGAACACTCATATGAAAAAGCCTAAGAGAAAAAGAAAGTCAGAAAGATTTAGAATAACAATACGAAAATGTTCTTTCATGAGTCCCATTGTGTCTGTCCCTCCATTGCTCACCGTCCCCTCTGAGCAGTTACACAAGCATATTTACAAAGCACATTCCTAGGGATGTTTCTTCACACTTATATTTATTTGCACCAACAAAACAACTGGGTTATAACCACATCTGACAGTCAAAGAAATACACCAAAGTGTATAACATTATTACAATATATCAGGAACTGACTTAATTTCAGGATTGTCAGGTTTTGAAGCTGCAGTATAATGTCATGATGCTCTCTTTAGATCAATTATATCATTTTAGGTATAAACAATAATTTGTTATTATTCATTATATCACCAATAATTTGAAAGACTTAACTGACCCCACTGTTTCTTCCACAAATGCTTGCCTACAAATTGTTTTGAGCAGCATGTGCCCCCCAGAGAAGGCTTTAAGCCTTTAGAAATAAAACCATTTGACACAATTTGCTGGAAAGCCTAAATGCTTCAAGATTGGTTTGTTTGTCCATCAGTGCTGATACTGATCTCTTTTCAGAGCATCCCCTCTACCTCAGACTACCAATAGAGTGCAGTTATTGAACTGCAGCATGGGTGGTTTTAGGCCACAGAGGTCAGCCTCCCAATTAGCCCCTGTTGAGTGGAATGGAGAGGCGGAAAATGACTGGGTTAGATCTTAATGGCTACCTTTAAGGCTAAGCAGACTTGTAGTGCAGCGGAGTGTCTAATCTGCGTTTCAGAGCAGAGAATGCCTCCTTTTTGGTCTGAAGTTTTCATCACAATCTCTTCAGTGACAAACCTTTCTTTTTTAGGCCAGTTAAGAAAGCTTGAAATTAGGGGAGTGGCTTAAGATATTAGAGGAGGTTGTGGCAGTGTAAAATACAAGCTAGTCATATTGCATGATAAAAAATAAAGTTAGTTTGCGGTGTCTATGTCTTTTGCCTGCAGTTTTGAGATGGTCCCTAACTTCAGCTCATCATTTCTTTGTCAACTGTTGTACAGGTTGCCAGGCCTCAATATCAAAATATAAAAGTATAAAACACAAGTGCAACATCAGTCACACTTCATCCTGAACTGCACAACAAAGCTATTGAAAACTGATGAGAAGTTACTGAATATAAACTTTCCAGAATGTCTGAATATTGGCTGTAAAACAATTTAAACTTCTGTATTTTTAGCCTGTGGTCAATTTGCATACATTTAAAATCTGCATCATAGAAAATAATTAAAAAGTAATTCTGTTTTTTCTGAGCCAAGAATCTGAATCAAAATCAGAAATACTTTATTGATCCCCGAGGGGAAACTGTGATCCATTACTCCGCTGTAAAGAATAGAGAATTATAAGTACGAATAAGAGTATAAAAAAGAAGTTTGTTGATATCTCGTACTTTTCAAAGTTATTCTTTTTTTGTGATTTTTAAACTAATTTATTAACAACTGTCTTTGATGGACATTGCAGATCCTGCCGCTACTTTAAAAACCAAGTTTCCATAGTTGTACACTGTCATCATCCTTCAGAATTTTAGTGGAATCACCTAATCTTGGTATAAATTAATATGAATATAGGAGTTTTATTAGTTTCAAACTAGAATTACCACCTCTTACATCCATGTCTATCCAGATTCATGTCATGACAGTGACTACAAATATGGCTGATACTGCAAAGCTACGTTAAGTTCAAATTCTAAAATGTGGATGCTTCACACACATTTTCAACCTGGCACCACAGAAATTCTACACAATTAGCCCAGTTTCAAGATGTACACCCAAGATTAGTACAATCAGCAGTGGAACCATTTTAAATGCTTTACAATGTAGCAGTACATGTATGATTTCTGTGAGTGTAATATTTGTGGAAAAGTGTGTCAATCTGATTACACTTCAGCAGGCAAAGACAAATTTAACTGCACAAATGTTACATCGCTACACATGCACATCAATTGTAGAATGGCAAAATAAGCTTAAACCAGTCCATACTTAGATGTTCAAACCCCATAATGTGAATCAGAGCAGAAAGGTAACCTACACCCTGATCAGTAGGACGTCACCAGCACCCAGCACTAATCCCAACAGACTTAACCCATACAAAAACCACAAACATGCTTACATCACATATGTCTGCACCAGCTTGTCTATGTATGTATAGATAGGATGTATCATCCTCTTCCCTCACTTCCCATCATCCTCAGTACACTGTGTTTATATGATTGTGTGTCATCTTGTATAAGTGTGCATGACGGTGATGTGTCAGCCGCTCCTTCATATGTAATTCGTGTCATTGCTGCTGTCCTGGTGTGACTGCAGGAGCTTAAGGCAACAGCTGTTCTCTGCTGCTTCGACTGCAGCGGCTGCATCGCATTTCTGTCTCTCTGTGTCCCGTCTCTGCCCTTCCCTGCTCTGTTAAACTCTGGTCAGAACAAGGCTCAGAGATGTTCTGATTTAATCACCAGATATTGTTGACATGTGCAACACTATGATGATGACATTTGATGTTCCAAAGATAATTATTAACATTTTCTGCCACAGGTTAACAAAGCAATTCTTCCTCTTTTTCTGTTTCTTCTACAAAATCTTAAACTGTAAGATTCAGCCTTTTGTTATTCAAGGCTTGTACATCTCTTTAAATATTGAAATATAATCACAATCAGTTAACTTTCTCACTCACATGCCACAGGGTCATTAATCAAAATACATTATGTGCAGAGCGGGGCAGCACAAATAATCCTGTTAAAATAATAGGATAACCTTGCTTCGTTTTTCAAAGTGAACTGATCATAAATGGCATTGATCCTGTAGAATTCAGAGCTGTAGTCAAAACCATTTAGTCCCGGGCAAGTCAAAACAGCTCTGAGACTAAATCGACTGTGCCACAGCTCATGTCCTAGAGTTCAAATTATACACTTACTTGCAGCATATAGCATATTGCCAATAGTGGGTTTGAAGGCTTATTATGATAATTTGCGGACTCAAAACATTAAACTTTTAAATCAAAACAAGACTAAGAGTCTAAATCCATGCTGGCAGCTCTGTGAGGATGTCTTTGAACAAGTCCTCCAACCCATATTACCAAATAGGTCGTATGTTCCTACCCTCTAATGTGAATATGGGTCATAAATACTGCTTGTTAATATGACCTATGTGGTCATACTTTTGAGAACGGACTCTGATGTATTTAGGTACAGCGGTGGTCTGAGCTAAATGCTAACTTTAGCTTCTTTATAGCTTCAGCTATAAATTATTCCAGACGCTAGATCATTCATCACTTTTTGTTTCATTTTATTAAAATTTTTACTCCTCTTTTTCTATTCACATGCATTTTCATCACCTCCATTTTTATCCAATACTTTGTTACTATAAACTCTCATATAGGATTTGATTGAGCTGGGATTAAATACTGATGCAGAGTTGATATTTCTTTTTGTTAATCATCATACGGCACAGTGGTGCAGTGGTTAGCATTGTCGCCTTACAGCAAGAGGGTTCCTGGTTCCAACCCAGGGTGAGGGGTTCCAACCCAGGGTGGGGGAGCCCTTCTGTGTGGAGTTTGCATGTTCTCCCTGTATCAGCGTGGGTTTTCTAAGGGTACTCTGACTTCCTCCCACAGTCCAAAGCCATGCAGGTTAATGATGACTCTGAATTACCCATAGGTGTGAACGTGAGTGTGAATGCTTGTCTGTCTCTATGTGTCAGCCCTGTGAAAGTCTGGTGACCTGTCCAGGGTGTACCCCGCCTCTCGCCCAGTGTCAACTGTGATAGGCTCCAGCCCCCCTGTGACTCTCAAGAGGATAAGTGGTTATGGAAAATGAATGAATGAATAATCATCAAAGTGTAGTTCAGCGTAACTAAAAAGACAAACTGTTCACTCAAGTTTCATTTCAAGGCACTGAATGAAAAATGTAAAATCCTGCAGTAAAAATCAGGTTGCACACACAAACACAAACACACACACACACACACACACACACAGGAGGCAAAGAAGTACATAGATAGAGCGAGAACCAACTGGACAGTCAAAACCAGAGACTTAACAGTCGAGATCAGTGGCAGAGAGTGAAACAAGTCAAAGTCAAAACACCCAGTCCAAGTTCCAGACAAGTCAAAGATTAAGATGTCTGGGGAGAGGACTCAAGACTGAATTTAAGTACTACATTCCTCGTAGCATCTAAACATTAAGAGGGTTTAAAAAGCCCAGCTCACTTCAAAACTCAAGTCAAGTACTTCATTTTAAGCTGTTATCTCTTTCACACATTGACTAACCCATTAGTCAATGTGACAGTCACACAGAAGAAATCAAGATACACCTAGACAGCTTTTGTAATAATTTTGATTAATACTACCGAGTCTGGATCTGTGATTCCCTCATATTTTCTTTGACAGGAGTCCTAAAAAGGCCCATACAATCACAAACTAATCACAGCCATAAAGGTGAAAGAGTACAGACTTTAAGAGGAACCTTCCAATTTGAATTTTTAAGAGACAAAAAACACATGGTAGGACAACACAATAGTTTGATACAAGATGGAATGAAGGACAGGGTGATGTCCCAATTTATCCAATTATGAGTTCAGACTTCTGCACTTTTTTCAAATTATGTAAAGCTTCTTATGATCATCTTTCCACTTTCCCTGCACTAGTTAGAAAAATATGAACATGTAGAACATTTTTCAAATAAATCATGAAGTTACTAATGGACTCAGACACTTCAATGTTACTTTATACCTAATCTAGGCATTTCTTATGCATTGTGAATTATTATGCAACTTTGCTTACTCAACTTGGCCTTGACTTGCTCACAAAGCTTAACAATATGCAAACAGCAAGGGCTATGTAGAATTGAGGCATTTAAAAGCTACCATCTAAAGTTACAGGTAACTGCAGCAGGTACCCCTTTATTGATTAATCCTCTAAAAGACATTTTACTGACATGACACCTTGACTGATTCTCTTGTTTTCCATTCATCAAGCAGAAGATGAAGTCAAAGCTGAAGAAAAAACAATTTTGTTCAGTGTAGCAGTAACTCTGAGTCACCTTAGGCAACATCCAGTTGTTTCCACAAACTTCTCAGAGAGGTTATGCCCTCAGCCTGACTGCTACTGATGTGTAACCCTGAGGATTCACTTTTTTCACTTTTTTTTCTTTGTGTTCATTTCTGCTGTAAATTCAGTGTGTATTGTTGAGTTTTTTTCCTTCAGTTCTCCAAATAATCTACCACAATCGACACAGCTGTGCACCTGCTACAGTCAGTGCTCACGTACCACTGCAATCATTGTTCTTACAATCTTCAGTACAGAGAATGATAGAGTTCTTACCAGCAGGGGCATGGCAAGGTCAGCGAAGTAAACAAAGGCCGCCCCAAGTGTGAATCCCACAGCCACAGGCAAGAAAGCAAATGAGCCGTACTTCCCAGAATCCTCCGCCATCTCAATCGCTGGTGCCAGCAATGACCAATAGGAGGCAGCCAGCATTACCTGAGAAGGGAGATGAAAAAGAGAAATAAAATCAATATGTGTATCATAGCAGCAGCGTCTTATGTGCCTTCAAACAGAAATATAGCAGCCTGATTACTAATTATCATTATGCACAGGGAAGTGTTGATTGTACACAGGTTAGTTCAAAAATAAATACTGTAACTGAGCCGATATGAAGGTGATGTTTTCCTGCCTTCCTGCAATTTAAATATTTTCTCATATTTTGAATTTTCTCTTGGGTATGAGCAAAATATATGAGTGATTCAGACCTGTCTTCAAACATGTTGTCATACAAGTCATATACAGAAAATCTGTGTGTCACCAGAGGGAGAAAACACATGTTTGAATTAAGAATTATAAACCTGTTATATGCTTAAATTTAGAGTTTAAATAAGGTACTGGATTTTATTGGCATATTCTGGCATGCTAGTTGTTATAAAAACTCTCACAACCCAACAGCTGTGTTACACCACTTACCGTGGGCTATATTATTCTCTATGTCTGTCAAGACCCCTTGACCACCTCCCATTGTAACTTCACGTCAAACCATTCCTTCTTTATTTATGTCATAGTACAGCCTGAAACCACAAAATATTAAAGGGAAAGTTCTGTATTTCTCAACCTGGACCCTATTTTCCTAAGCTGTTGAGTCTAACTGACTAATAGGAACAACATTTTTTCAATTTGTTCCAGTATTGAGTGAGAGGCAGCAACAAAAAAAGGCTGCACTGTAACCTCCCTGAGCACGTTTGCAGTTTTCAATTTCCATCCACTAAAAGTGCTTGTTTTTGCTACTGACAGGCTCAGATTATTATTCTAAGTGTCTGACAATATTTCGAGAAAGATCCCTTCAGAGATAGACCTTTTGTTTAACCAGAAACAGACCTGAAAATGCCATCACCAGTTCTACCAGACTCCATATAAATAGCATCAATTTAGCGTTAATAGAGCCCGCGTATTTTCACATCTAAGTGGGTGAATTAAGGGTTTGGTTCAACCAAATTACAACTGGTAATTGTTGGAACATTGCAAAGACAAACAAAGTTACTTTTTGTGAGTTTTATTTAGTTCCTAACTTTGAATGACATGTGTTTCACAATAATAAAATTACTGTTTATTTAAATGGAGTCTAGTGGGAGTGGCAATGGCAATTTTTGAGCTGCTTCTGGTTCAACAAAAAGGATCTTACTCTTTCACAAAAAGGGCTATCTGTGTGGGGATCCTTTCTATTATGTTGCCAGACACTTAGAATAACAATCTGAGCTTGTGAGTGGCAAAAACAAACACTTTTGGTGGACGTAAACTGAAGGTGCACACATGCCCCAGGTGGTTACACTGCAGCACGTTTTGCTGTTGCTGTCTGCAGGGATAATGCTCAGTATTGGTCCAATTTCAAGAACTGTTGATTGCGTAAGTCACTCAGGGGCCAGGCTGAAAAACACCAAACTTACTTGTGATATTCTATATAATTTTGGGTCCATTTGTTATGTGTTTGTGGTCTGCTGATACCCAACATGATGCTCAGCAGTGTAAATCTTTATTTTTTACTCTATGTAAAATTTTTGTGATCTGTGAGGGGAAACAGGTGGCCTTGAAAAGCAAATGTCCTCTGCCATTATTACCAAATTTGGAGGCCATTAACAGAGTTGGTTAAATCTGACTTGGAACAAGCAAACCACAAGAAAATTCTAGGTCTTAGATAATACAAAAATGTTCTTGAATGAGGCCTAATATTTCCCAGATTTACTGCTAAGAAGCAATGTGCAGAAGTGAAAGTAATTGGATCTGGCTGAGTCTACCTGATCACAAAAAAGCCTCTAGTGAATTCATAACATTTCTGATATACAGTAAAATAAAGTGGTTTGTTTAGTTTTACTGCTGATGAACATTGCTTACTGCCCTAAAAACAAAAACTTTAAACATCCCAAGTTTACAGGTGTGTGTCCATGTTTGGATATGTGTGCTACGTCTTTGGATGCGTCTTGTTTATTCAGCATTCTCAGGTAATTAACTCCACCTTTCATTTCAAAGCCTGGTCTGTTTGTGTCAGCTGTCAAGGTCCAAATAGAGAGGGGAGGGTTCTGTAGGTCTGATCACATTAGTGTGTGTTTTCAAGCTTTGTGTTATGCACGCAACGCAACTACAGTTTCTATTGTTTATCACTGAAATTTGCCATATGCCATTCTTTATTCTGTTTGAGTTCAACTTCTCGCATAGCTGCCTCCTGACACTGTATCAGCATTGGGAACGCGAAACACGATTGTGTGTTCAGCCCTGCCAATCAAAAGTAATGGAGGCGCATTGTTAGGCTGCAGCCAGCTCAAGCACTCAAAAGTAATGCACCGCTAGCACCAAATCCAGTCAACTTTGTCAGACAGACAGGATAACCCTGCCAAAGCTGACTGCAACTCACTTGGTTTGGCTCAAAATGTAACTTTAAGATGGAAACTTGTGAATTATGGAAAACTTCACGGTTTCATTCCAGTCTTATTCATGTTAAACTGTCAAAACCTGGCAGCAATCAAATCCTCATCATGACTGCAGAGGACAAATGATCCCATCTTTATTTCCATCTAGAGTATAACCTGTCTTAACACTCCCAAACAGAGTATCTTAGTCTTTTACCCCAGCGGGAACTCATGCTACTTTTATTTTAGTGGTAAAAAACAATCTGCACTTACTTTTACAGTTCACTTGATCTGCCTACTTGTACCTGTATCTATTCTCAGTGTATCCACTTTCCTACTTAATCCCCCAGTTGGCTGCACAAGGCAATAAGCAAGGAGAGGGAACAGGGTAATACAGGAAGAAGTATAAAGCTGGATTCAAAAGACAGGATGGGTAGAATAATATCTTTATTTCTCTGTTTTTATTTGGCTTCTTCATCTCTCTACTGGCAACAGAAGTAGGACAAGCTATCACAGAGAAGCCAAAAAGAAACTAAATTCAAAACTGAACTAAGCTAAGAATC
Organism: Cephalopholis sonnerati; assembly: GCA_019142605.1. Classification (NCBI taxonomy): domain Eukaryota; kingdom Metazoa; phylum Chordata; class Actinopteri; order Perciformes; family Serranidae; genus Cephalopholis; species Cephalopholis sonnerati. Next base: position 155,052 of record JAGQAX010000124.1, read on the forward strand.
TGTGAGGGGAAGACTGCCTTAAAATAATATTATAATATTGCAATATATTACTGTGGCAACAATATTTATGAACATATACATATATGTAACATACAGAGCTACAGCATAATATCAAATATCATATCTATTCTACCTTTATTATTGAGGTTTTATTTTGAAGTGGTATTGTATTGGACTATTATGTGTTTCAAATGTTTTGCCCACCCTATAAACACGGGGGAGTTGAGATACTAGAAATATACTTTAATATAATGTACAACAATAAAAGTACAAAAACAAAACCACTAACAGAAGTTCAGTTATAAATATATAGTTAATCAACACCTTGAATTACCGCCTTGCGGGTGTATGCCCCCACTAACCAGTCAAGTTGCAGTGTATGTCCATGTCTGTTAAGACTCATCTGTAGCCATGACAGCAGACGATACTTTAAATATGGATGTTGCTGAAAAGAAGCTACAAATTCTAAACTTGTATGCTTTACACACATCTTCATGAAGAACTATACAATCAGCGCAGTTTCTGTTCCCAAGTTATGCCGCTGAGTGATGGCCACAAACGTGTTTTTGCAGAACATTATGATGTCACAGTAAAGCTGGCCTTTGACCTTTTGGATATAAATGGTCATCACTTCACAATTTAATCCTATTAGACATTTGTGTGAAATTTTGTCATAAGTACTATACGAATTCTTGAGTTATGGCCAAAAACATGTTCACAGTGACCTTGACTTTTGACCACCAAAATCTTATCAGTTCATCTATGTCCAAGTGGATGTTTGTGCCAAATTTTAAGAAATTCCCCAAGGCATTCCTGATATATCACATTCACAAGAATGTGACTTGTGTGAGGTCACAGTGACTTTAAACTTTGACTTTCCACCACTAAAATTAAATCAGTTCATGCCTCAGTCCAAGTGGACGATTGTGCCAAATTTAAAGAAATTCCTTAAAAGCATTCCTGAGATATTGTGGTCATGAGAATGGCATGGATGGACAGACAGACAACCCAAAAGCATAATGCCTCCAGCAGCAACTGTCGCTGGCGTGGGAAATAAACATATATTTCCAATCAGTCCATCTGTTTCTGTTTTGCAGTGTTGTTGTAGTCGTACTGGGTTTTTATGTTTCTGTACTGTAGATATATTCCCTCTAAGCCTGGATTTATACCTCTGCATAGGTACACTTAAACGTCTCTGCAGTTCTATATAGTGTGTTATGGGTAACTGTGGGCTGTTAAGATTCACAGAGGAGCCGGTGCACACATCTCCCCACATCTCAACAGTATGTTGGCAGCATCAATAAGCTGACTGGTTGTTCCAGGCTTCTGTAGTGAAGTGGATAGGAAAAGATAAAGAAAAAATACATTCTTGTTTTCACAAGTATTAAAAAAGAGCACTTGGAGCGACATGTTTTAGTCTTGTACCACTCACTGAAATATGCTTTCACATCAAGGTTTCAAAACTAAATAATTAGTGCATCAACTGATTTTTCTAATACATAAAACCTTTATCAGAGTGGCAGGGAAGTTGTCGCCTTTAAACTATAGTCAATTTATTCCTCAAAGCACACGGCTGGACACCGACTTAATGGGAACACTGGTTTTAGAGGCCTATCTGTACTCATGCTACTTACAACAAACAAAGCAGCTTGATTAAGATTGCTGGTTTTCATACTATACTGTTCCACTTAGTTAGATTTCAGTTAGGACAGGTACTTTCATCCAAGCAACATGGTTCGTCAAAAATAGCAACTGGATCCATCAATATTGATGGTTCCAATGAATTAGTGTGTTTTAATTGCTATACATGCCTCTGTGTTAACTTACAACTCGTAAGAGATTTTGCTCATTTTCTCAACTTTGAATCATACCTAGCCGCACTTGCACATAACCTATAATCATGTAAAAGAACACTCTTGAGGCAATTATTTTTATCTTCCACACCAGCTCTCTTCATATTCACTTTCCATCGTCTTCCAATCAAGGGTGCAATTCTGCAATCCATAGAACATCATGTACTTCTGTGCCAATAGAGTCAAGGTGGGGAGCTATCTACATGTTAATGAGCAACAATCTAGAGTGTACATGATATGAGAGGTTTGACACACTGCTGTTACAGTTGCCAAACCCCAAAGGTGCACAAAATTTAAATAGACAAAAACAACTTTGCAAGTACAGTATGTTCTGTACAGCAAACCAAGCGTTAGGTCTTGTACAGGATTGATTGACTAGTTAAATTCCAGGTTACTATAACTACTATTCAGACATGTACCTATTGGAAATGATTTGAGATCAACTTTGACATGAGGTCATCGTCCACATACAGTATTTTCACAAAATAGAACAATGGTGTTCACTTTCAAGCAATAAATCAGCATTTTAGGAAATAACCTTTCTTGCAGAGTTAAATGAAAAGATCAATACCACTCTAGCATCTTAACTTAGCATAAAAACTGGAATGGGTGAACAACTAGCATGGCTCTTTTTGAAGCAGAGTAATCAGTGATTACAGCTAGTAATTCCATTCCAGTGGTGGAAGGCTGGTGCTGCAGCAAAATGAAGGCTACCCTCAGGTGTTCCTTCAGTAGCCCTGTTGAGCAAGCATCTGCATTTTGAGCTGCAAAACCCCTTAGCATTGCAAATTCTGTTAGTACCACTAGCTGTGCTGACAATACAAACGGCACTAACAGGGCTAACAGTTGTTAACAATGTAAAAGGAGGTTTGCAGCTCAATATAAAACTGTTTACTTACGCTTACGCTTACCTCAGGAGAGACTGGAGGATGGGTACTGTGTTTCAACAGCAAAGGTGTTGGGTCTAGACAGCGTTACAAGTGGTAATTGCCAAATGAGCAGCACCAACAGCTAACATTAGCTGCCACCAGGCCCAGGTATTGAGCAGTGCAGTACACTGAAGAGTAGCAAAATCAACCTATGTTATGAACCGACAAAAATATTCTCCATGGTTAACCATTCAACAGTTACCTGTTGACATCCCTCATTCAAAGGTAACAAATCCACCTACGAGCACCTCCAAGGGTCATTAACTGACACATTTTCTCTTGTTTGTCAGAGCTTTACAAAAACCAAAGAGTAAAACTAACAATTTTTAGTTTTATGGGGAGTTATGTGTTTAACTGCCTGGACAAGAAATAGTCCCTAGCTATCTGACCTCTGGTTGTAGCTTCATATTAACTAGACAGGCATGAGAGTGGCATCAATCTTTTAATCTAACTCTCTGCAAGAAAGAGAATAAGAGAATTTTTCAAAATGTCAAACTATAAAGCACAGCAAATCCAACACACAACCCTGTTGCTGATGCTAATGGTTCAGCAGTTTAATAATTACATCCACTTCAGGACACCAATTGTCCTGACTGCTGGAAGTGGACAAAGAAATACAATTAATCATCTTAAAATAAAGTGTTCATTACAGTTGATGAAAGATAATTGGTTTTGCTTTCCTGTAACTCACAAAGCTCACAAAATATGGTTAGTCGTTGATTGGGACATGAACATTCAGCTCAGATGCCTCTAAATTCAAACAAAAAGTTTAAAAAAAGGCCTGTCTGCAGTAGTGTTTTTCATGTCAGGCAGTAGTTTTTGTTGTTGTTGTTGTGCAAAAGGAATGGTTTAAAAAAATATGGCTGAAATACAAAAATCATTCTATGTTTCATCACACAAATATGGGTGACTATGACATATACTGTGGGGTTCAAAGCAGCAATAGGCAATTTCACATGCTGACAGCTCCACATGGCAATGAGAGAGGACAGTTTGAAATATTTGAACTTAAATGCTATAACAACATGACATTACTTAACCCCACATAGAAAATTCATATAAACTATGCTGATCTGTGATACAAGAGAGCAAAGAGAGACAATCTAATCTTTCTTAGCCCAGCTTTCTGGGAGCACGGAGCTTGCGGGCTGCTATTCAAAAAACAATTTTGTAGGGATGGGTATAGATGCTGATATCAGACTATTTGAGGATTTCAAGGTCAATAAGTAAATCTTATTCAATTCACCTGAAATACAATAGTGGTATATTCTATTTGTTTCAATCTCTCAGCTCCTTCTGTGAATGTATTGCCACTATCCTCTTTTTCCATTCCACTATCAGCAAAGTACTTTTTTCTTCCTTTATGGTTTCTTGCTCTAATTTGCATTTCCAGCAGCCAAACCCCAGGTCCATTTCACAATCTCTAGTCTCACTCATTAAGTCTCAATTCAGCAGTCCCAAGGCTATTGAAACACCTGTCTAACACCGATGCCAGCACCCAATTACTGCTTCGTTGTCTCACTCAGGGCCAAACACTAAGCCTTTTGCAAGTAAGATATGGAGCATTGTGCCTAAGAAATATCCCTGTTATCACAAGAACATGTGAACCGACCTGGAATTCTAATGCATATGCATGTATTAGCATCTGGCATTTAGGGGAGAATTGTGCAAAAACTGCAGTCAGAAATGGGTTTAGTTATCATTATTGCTATTTTCGACTTTATTTCAACATCCTAAACCTTGCTGTCTAAAACAAAAATTGCCTGAGTGAACTGTGTCTTTTAAGCTCTCATGAGCTTGGGGAGAATGAGATTTGCAGTCACATGCACAGGTAGCTCCAGTCGTAAATAATATGTAAGGCGGCACACAAAACAAAACACAGGATCCTCCTCAGGCCTGAATTTGTATTGCACTGTACACCTACTGAATATTCAATCGGCAAGAGAGAGGAAAGTCATATAGGAAAAATCTGTGACTGTTGGTGGGTCGATTGGTCTTCCATTTTGACCCAGACCAAAATATTTCAAGTCACTCACAGAGCCGCTAGCATGGCTGTATACTCACTGTCTTGTTCATGAATAAATAACAACTCTGTCACACAAACAGAAAAAAATCTATGGAAAAAGTAAATGAGGGGTTCTGTGAATCAACCAAACCCTGCACTCTCAGAAATAAGGTTTCCAAAAGGGTTTTTCCTGAGGTGTTGAGGTCCTCTCCAGAACCATTTGCTTTTGAAGGTACTTGTTTTGAAAAAAGGATTTTTCAAAGGTCCTTTGTATAAAACAAGGGTTCCATTGAAAACACTTTTTACCCAAAGAACCCTTTTTGGAAGACAGAGCTCTTTAAGGATTGTTGAAAGCAGGTGTTAAAAGATCCTTACCCTCAAATATTCAAATGTTTTCCCATGTTTCAAATGGCATTTTTAAATGTAGATGCATCTGGAATCCCCTTAATCAACTAATGTTACTTGTGTTTTGCCATAGTTGATATCTTTACCATCAGTTTATGCCATACAGTAGTTAATTGTGTACCGGAAGTGAACAGACATTATGTACATTGGTAAATGTGCAGAGTTATTGTCCACTCTTCCACTGCACATCCTGGTAAGAGCTCAGATCCACAACACCATTGAAATAGCAAAACCTGAGGTGGTAGTAATTTCATGAAATCTTCACCCCCTCAAAAAATATGATTGGGAACCATGAGTGCTGTGGGTTGTGCTGGACCACATCCGCCCCAGCCCTTTATGAGCCTCATGAAATCCAAGGCTGCTGGGCATTGTTTCCCGGGCCCCATGCTGACCTGTTAAACTAAAACTACGTTCAATGGAATAAATGGTTTCTCAACAGAACCTTGTGAGTGGAGTCTAGATGAAAGCCTTGGAATACAAAAGGCTTCAACCCTGGGTGGGCTCTTGTTAATATCCTTTAAGGGCGGAAAGGTTCTGGATAGAACACCCAGAGAGAGCTCCTTGTAGAACCTTTCATAGGGGGTTCTGGGTTGAACCTTCATGGACGGTTCTTGGTATAACCCTTTATGTTTGGTTCTGTTTTGTTGAGTAAAACTCTATGAAAGGGTACCACATGGAACCTTTATAAATGTTCTACCAGGAACCAAAAGGAATTCTCCTATCGGGCCAAGCTGAAGAACCCCATATGGTTCTAGTTAGCACCTTAATTTAGAATGTAGACCTTTGGAATGAACTTTGCAAATATCTTAAAATGCAATAACTGCAATACACATTACTAATAAAATTAATTGTAATTACAAAAATATTATGAGAATTAATGCTGGATTAAACTCCAACTGCATCTGCCCAGACCATAACACAGCAAGCTTTTAGCAGGTTTTATACGTGACTGCATTCGTAATACCGACTATACCGGCCCCAAATGGCTTTGAGTGGTGGCCAATACATCTTCAATAACTATTTCTGCCAAAAATGGATAGGAATGCATCGTGTTGTTTTTTTCAGTTTTGTTATGATTTCTGTTGTTACAGATTGGGGTTAATGTCACATTAGGTTGGTTTACTCAGCCTTACAAAGATAGAAGTATCAGGAGGACTTTTTTCCAATATATGGTCTATTTCTCCTCGCAACAAACAGCATTAATCATTCTTCCATTTTAATTATCCTTGTCTAATATAAACAGGAAGACAGGCGTGACAAAGTAGCTGCTTAATCAAACTACTCTCGACAGTATCTCAAAATGCTCTCGTCATTAAGGACTCTCTTCATGGGTGCTCTGATCCTACAGTGCTTGAGGGCAATCATCTAGATGCATGTCGCAGCTTAATCAATTCTGCAATCAGTGATTACCCTGCTGAGTTTGGAGGTTCCATGTGAGCAACGAACGTCAATATTAGAAAGCAGCACTGAGTCATTTAATGGCTTCATAACTGTGTAGTTTTACATACAGTGGTATGTAAGGTGGAGTATGTGAGTATATACCTGCTATTACAAATAATATAATCAGGTATGCAACGTAAATAGAAATACTTTGAAACAGCAGATCTTCCTAGAGATGCCATGTTTGGCAGAATTGTAAACTGTAGTTGCATACAAAAAAATAAACTGTGCTACTACTATTAAATACTAATTGGTGTCAAACCTCAATACATTTTGGTACCAAGCAAAATGTATTTAAGACACAGTATCAAAACTGCAAGTAAAGAAAGGTGGTAACAACGTTGTAATTGAACACCACACTGGGCTTGTGGTGTTCAAAGCGCCCCCCAAAAAAATCATTTCAAGACCTCATCAGCAATGTCTCTTTCCAGAAATATGACCCAGTAACTATTTGCTTTCCACCAAACTACACCTGCCAACGGTATCACAATGCAGAAGAACATTTATTTAAATACATTAAATGAAACAACAGCACTGAGACACTTGCAGAAAAAGTGCAAAGAAATAGATGTCTGAGCTGTACACTGTCAAAAAAGTATTAGAAACTGCTCATCCCAATTTTTCAGAGGCCAAGTTAATGTCATCAGATGTTGTGAGTCAAAAACACGCACTAAACACAAAGATACCACATTTTCTAGAAAAATTACAAATAATTACTCAATTAGCAAACTAATCGTCTCAGTCCTACATTTCAGTTTATGGTGTATCTGAATTTATGATGTTCACATTAAATAACTAACAAATTAAGAGTACTAGTTATTGTGACCCTATAATCCTGCTCATTCTAAGTAAAAAAAAATGTGCTGGAGCATAAACACAAAACTAACTTGTCCAAATACTTAATAGTTGCGTTGTTTGTGTAGAGAGCAGAGACAAACACTACTGATCCCACTAAAAGCTGCATGTAGAGATATGGCAGCTCTTGCCTATTTGTTTAGCATGACTTGAATACGAAGTGTGTATATTTTTGTGATGTTTTGAATTTTTATCTTGGACCTGCAGTTTGACACAGAGTAAATTAAATGTTTTATTTACAGGAGGTACACAAATTTAAAATGAGCTTGAGGATGCTGCTGATAAGGTCTGTCCCTTTGCTGTGTAAAGCACAAAATAAATAGACTTTCAGTCGTTCCTGAGGACGATTCATTGCCATTGACTGCTTCCATTTTCTAAAATAACTGCAGTTTTTCTTCGCCAGCTGTGGTTAGTGGCTCTATCATCTAATCACAGCCTGTGGCAAATGGAGAAATAAGCTGTATAGAGATGGTTTGATTGATTGTGAAGATAAAGACAGGCATAAAACAACTTGATTACTGCCCTGCACAAAATGAGCAGTAACCGGCTCTGTGAAGAACTTGGCAGGTGAGGCGAATATGCCCTTCATTACAGGAGCAAGACAGATGAAACCATTCATGTTTTCACCTCACGATCTAAACCATTTCTCTGTCCATACCTCACTAGCTTTCTAGATAAAGATTAGACTAAATTGAGCCTCAAGGGGGTTTTTCTTAGATTCTCCTCTTACCATGTGTATGTTCCCAGTTTCATTGCTCCTTCTTAATGGCCTGTATCCCAGTCAGTGTAGAATCCCCCACTAAGGAGACAATGCGTCCATTAATTTTCCCTCTCCGATCAATTTATCTACCTTCCTGACATCTCTGCTATTCCATCCATCTTGGCCCTGTCTACCTGGGAGCTAATAACATTCAAAGCTGTCCACTTTCTCCCACTTCATCTCTCTTTTCCAAGCTTAACAGATCTCAATCCATGATTCCTGCATTTATCACTCCGTCTGTCAGCATCTCTCACCTGATCTTTCTCATCCTGCAACACAAACAACATTTAAGTGTTGTCCAGAATAGTCTTCAATTTCTTACAGGAAAATTCCACAATGCTGATTGTGATTGTACTTGGCTGGACAAATTTGAAACACCAAAACTCTCTCCTGAAATCAAGGTCAGTGATAATAAAATAAAAAAGACATCAGGAAAGATAACAGGACAAAGAATTTATCACCATGCTAGCCACCCTGTGAGGCTGTTCTTAGGCACAGCGCTCATTCAAACTAAATGCTAACATCAGCATGCTAACAATGACAACTCTAAAATGCTGATGTTTAGCGTGTACAATACAGGTATCATGATTACCATCTTGTTTTAGCATGTTAGCATGCTAACATTTGCTAATTAGCATATACAATTAAGAACAGCTGAGGCTGATGGGTGTTTTGTTTGGATCTAAATGTGAGTGTCGAGTAAAAATACCAAATAGTTCATATATTTTTTACTAACATTTTACAGACTTTTTATTTAATTAAATGAGCTTTATATGATATTCAGAGCTTTTCTGCACTCGGCTCCAAACATGGAGGTGGCTGAGTCGGCAGCTGGTAGCTTAGGGTGCTAACAGCGTGAACAGTACTAACAACACTAACTAACAAACAGTGCTAACAGAGATTACTGTGTTAACTGGGGAGGAACCTAAGGGTGGGCACTATGCTTTCTCCACGATGACGCCCCAAAATGGCAGTAACCGCCATAGGAGCACAGTGTAGAGCCACAGCAGATAGCTAGCTAGTAGGATACACAAACAGGACTCACATGCATTACCATGCACCCGCAGCTGATGTCAAACAGGGAGGCTTGAGCCACAACACACACACAGTTTAATTGACTTCACTCTCTGGACATCATTACTCCACTAAATCTTTACAAAATCTTTACAAATAAATTAGCTGTTTGCTGCTATATTAATGCTTTTAATATCATATAGAGGACCTTTAACCACAAATTTAATCAGTGGATGAATTATTAGTTGCAGCCTTGACATACCACAATGGCAAAGACTTTAGCATCAGTCAGTTGTTTCATAACTACGATAATATATTCCTATCAGAAATAGCTACTTATATCTGTGCATATATCACCGTACATCTTAGACTATTTACTAAGGATTTGCAGCCATTTTTAATGTAACAGTTCAATTGTATTTGTCCGTATTTGCTAAGGGACAGCACTTATATACTGCCATGATGAAGAAAAGCAGCACCACTGAAGATTGCATGTTTGGGCTCGTACAATATGTATTTAAGGTGCTCTGTTCAGAGGCGCAAAAACATGTATGAGAGGAGGGAAGCTGAAGTGTGTACAAATTGCCTTTGTGTCTGATTTATCATTACCTATTTACCATTGCAGTCTACATCTGGGAAAATCAGTTATAAAATCTGCAGCATTGGTTTAGCAAACAGAGGAAGAGAGTAAGACATAGAGAACAGGAGTGAGACAAACTGTAAGATGAAAAACATTTATTTGATTAGAGTTATTATACTATGTCAAGTCCAGTTTAAGTTTTGGTAAATTTAGTTTATTGTTTGCCTTCTGTACAATAAATAATAGACTCTACTGAAATATAAGCCACTTGTAACTACTTGTGAATATACTGAGGATGACTGTTAGGCTTATGTACCTGTCACTGTGAGCAGCATGGTTGACACAAACATTATATAGGGAGAGCTGAGGGCATTGTTAGGGTGCCTGTGGGCTGTTCCACCTGAATTGCTGCATCTGATGTAAGCCACTTGTAAGTCTGTTGCTGTGATGTCTTTGTAAAAAATCTAACAACTGGAGAAAACAGAGCTCTAGAAATCTGCCTGGACTGATATTGTTGTTCATTTTAGTACTCTATACACCTCAGTGCTGCCGGCTAGCAGCCTTGTTAGTTATTTTTTCCCCACCAAAAACCCTCCAGGCGGAAAAAAATGCAAGAAACGAAAATATGCAAAGTTACTTCACAGTAGCAGTAGTATCACCATCACACATCTCTCTTTATTCCAGTAAAAATGAAGTAGCTAAGTAGTCCTAACACATGACTTTTATCTGTTTACAGCATTTATCTAATCAAAGGAATTTAAAAGTCTTACCTAATGTCTCCCATTGTGTTTTACAACTTGTTGGGCTGATAACATTAGACTATTAACAATCCCCCCCTACATAAAGCCTTCCTTCTGCTTAATGAGCATATATTTGCAGTTGCAAGTTTCTGCTCTTGAACCAATATTACAAGTTTAGCATCAAAAACACTTCTCACATAACTTAGCATTAGATCTTATTTATTAGCATATTATGCAAATCAGTTGCACTGCAGCTCATTTGTAGTCGTAGTAAATCCCTGCTAAACTGAACAATTGCAAAGATGCTATTTTTTTGCCCCGATGGTAATTTGCAGCACACAAAGTAAATGTTCCCTTTGTATCGTAAATTGCCTTAACCATTTATCATAACATCAACTGGTGATCTGACTTAACAATAGAAAACTTCTTCTTTCTTCTAAGGAAATTCCCTTTGTGTAGCAACAGTGTGAACTATGCTGAACACACACAACAAAAATGAGTCTTCACTACATTGAGGATCAATTCTCTCTTCTAGAAATCATGTTTGTTTATTACTAAACTGACTTTATGATTAAATTGTCACCACAATCACTACTTGAATTATGTCCAGCAAGAACTTTTTTTTTTCCAGTTCATGAAAGGCTAAATTTTGCTACCATGCATGCTGGAAACACAGGTAGGTGGTGGGGTGGATAGTGGACATACATAGTGGAGGGCAATAACACTACAATCCCGTGTCTGCATCCAGACCCCTGTCTGTGGTTAGGTTTAGGCAACACAAGCACTCTGTTAAAGTTTGGAGAATTATCATGATTTTAGTTAAATGTCGATGAAAAAGGTAAATTAAAAATAATAATAATAATGCTACAGTCACTACCAGTGAATAGTGAGTTGCAAGATTACCTATTTTGGTGGAAAACAAACAATTTTGCCAGGTACGTTGATTAGCAACATTTCCTCATTATGGTAATAAAGAATATAATTTGCTTGGCATTACACTTCCCTCAAATGTATTTGCTGTTTCAAATTAGCTGTAAATAAATGTAATTTCTAGAGGACATGGCTGTTAGGGCCTATAACAAACCTTTACATTACGAACAACACAGAAAAGCAGAAACACAATGTACTTTGCAACGGACAGCCAAGAAGACATTCATTATCAAATCCACAGTGGTTTTTACGAAGCACAACAGCACAGCAGACAGAAATGTAGTTGTCAATCTCAACTGAGTCTTGGGAGACTTCCAATATTTTAAATCAACTTTTGCTGAAAACCAATCAAATTGTGCAGGCATCAAAGCTTTGACTGCCTCCCCATTCCAAAACAGAGGAAAAATATTGAAGACACAAGAGAATTGCATTGTCTGAGTAACATTAACAGGTTGTTCTCTGACACTCAAAACCTGAGGAGAAGGAAATCACCTGTGGCCTCTGAGGCACAGATCAAATAGTATATGTTCATGTTGACAGTCGAGGGAAAACAGGAAGCGCTGTTCACTCTGCATGTTGAAAAGCTTTCCACTAATCCTCATTCAGGAGAAAGCTTGACATTGTAATGCTACAGCGCTATGAAGCAGATTCATCAAAGCCTACAATGTAATATCCGTCACAGATCATTCCTAATATCACTGACGAAATCTGCAATATTTCATGTACAAATGCAATATTGATGCAGGATAGTACAGTATGAGGAGCCAACCACGAATGCTATTTTTACCAGAATTCCACTGTCAGAAAAAGTAAAATAAAACGCATTACAAAACTGTTTAAGTAAAAGTTAATTAACAATGTCGTCAAGGTGACCAGTCTCTGCCAGCATTATCTAGATGCTGCAGAACCATAAGTTTCAGACCTGCAGCTCAAAAAAGAATACTTAAGCACAGAAACAAGGTCATTATGCTCCTTAACTTGCCATCAGTGAGAATCCATATGCTACTGCATGTGTTGTTTTCCATAGTTAAACTGCCAAATGTGCGCAAGCAAAGGCTTTTTCTGGAAAGGTCACACAGAAGTACTTATAGGTCAAATACATTTGCATATAAGCATCCAGCTGAAAACCATCACTGAATTCTATGTAAGGACAACAGAAAAGCTTTTAAGTTAATTGAAAATTGAAATTACAATGTGCTAGGAATAGATGACACAAACTATTCCCAAGATCCTTGGGGCATAATGTCTAATTTAGACGTGCTGGTTGTAAAAACAAACAGTTAGCTGACCAAATAAAATTGAAGGGAATGAGTGCTGAGTGGGATTCAGGTGGGAGAGAGAAACATGAATATGTTGACAAGACATAAAATAGGAAGTAAAGTGTGTGTTTTAATCAATCAATTTATTTGTTACATGAAATCATAAAATATGATTTCAGTAAAATGTAATAATTGTCAGTTCCATCAATATCCAGCAGTGGCAGTAATAAATAAATTTCAATGTTAGGATAAGGCAGGGTCTTGATTTAGGGTCCTTGTGGCTTGAGGACAAAGTTTATATATTAAGCTGTTTTTCCCTGTATATAATGCTTTTATTTAACTTTTAGGCTGCATTCATTTCTTGAATGATTGGGCAGCTGAATCCATTGCCAGTGCTTCTGTGAGGCTATGCTTTAGAACAGCAATGCTTTCAACTAAATGCTAACATCAGCATGTTGATATGCTCACAGTGCAAACACTAGCGTGCAAATGTTAAACCAGTGTAAGTGTAAACCACATTGAAAGAAATAAATTAAAATTTAGTTGGTGATGGCTCAAGATTTTTACAAGTAATCCTGACAGGAACATGAACTCTAATGGTAATCACTCTAATAGGACCACCAATGTCATGAGAATATATCCTCTGGCAGCCATGAATGTTTGAACAAAAATGTCTGCCAATCCAGTAGATTTTGAGATACTTTAATGGATAAGAGAAAACTTTGACCTGTTGTTGCAGTAGAGGAAAAGCCCAGGGATGTGCAAATCCATACAGTAGAAATTAAGATATTTTAAAGGATAAATGAAAACGTTGACCTATTGTTGTACTAACGGAAAACCCAGGGGATCACAAGGGTCACTAGAATCTATCCTCTGGGGACCACAAATGTCTGTGCCAATCCATCCCATAGAAGTTGAGATATTTTACGGGATAAGTGAAAACACTGACCTGCTGTTGCACGCACAAGAGAGAAAAAACAGGGATCACCAAAGTCATCAGCATACAGCCTCTGGCAACCATGAATGTTTGTGCAAAAACATGTGCCAGTCCATCTAGTAGAAACTGAGATATTTAATTGAATAAGATAAAAATTTGACCTGTTTTTGCAGTACACGAAAAGCCAGGGGATCACTTTGCTTATCACAATTCAGCTTCTAGGGACCATGAATGTCTGCACAAAAATTCATGGCAATGCATCCCATAGGCCTAGTTGTTGTTCACTCTGAACCAAAAATGTGAGATGGAAACACAGGAGATTACCAAAGTAGTTCCCTGGTAACTGGGAAGGTCTATACAAAAGTTTGTGCAAATCCATACTGTAGAAATTAAGATATTTTAATGGATAAATGACAACATCGACCATTGTTGTACTAGCAGATAACCCAGGGGATCACAAGGGTCGCTAGAATTTATCCTCTGGCGATTGCAAATGTCTGCACAAAAGTTTGTGCCAATCCATCCAATAGAAGTTGAGATATTTTACTGGATAAGAGAAAACATTGACCTCTTGTTGCACTGGAGACAAAAACAGGGGATCACAAAGGTAGTCAGAAATCAGAAATCAGAAATGTCTGTACACGCATTTAATCCAATAGTTGTTGTTCACTCTATTAGAACAACAATAAATTCAACAAGAATGTCGAATTAAAAGTCAGAAGATCACCAAAGTCATCAGCATACATCCTCTTTCAACCACAAATGTCTGTACAAAAACGTGTGCCAATTTGTTTAGTTTACCCGAAAAAGTTGACCTGTTGTTGCAATAGAGGAAAAGCCAAAGGATCACACTGATCATTGGAATTCATCGTCTGGAGACCACAAATGTCTGTACAAGATTTTACAGCAGTCCATCCCATAGTTGCTGTGATATTCAGACTGACATGGTCATTGTAAGGCTAAAATGCTTCCCACAATGCCCAGTTTAACATTCCTACAGTTTCACACATTCACAATGCAGTACAAATTGTCAAGTACAATCCTGCTAGCAAACAAACATCTTCTCTGGTGTACCCAAGGATTATGTCCCTCTAAAGGGCATGTCCAGATGAGTGTTAGTGAGGGGATAGAGGGAGATGGTATTTCATTCTTTTTCTTGTAAAGCTTTTCTCAGACAATCATTCTTCACCCACAAACTCCCTTCTCTAACCTTTAGGGTGCCAGTTGCCAGCTAGCCTTTCTATTCAGGTATAAAGGTGCTAACACTGAGAGTAAAGACTTATTCCACAGACAGCAAAGATGAACAGAGATTACTGAGCAAATGTCACAAAAAAAGAGGCAAAAGTCTAACAGCCAAGATAGCAGCCTTGTGCTCACAACACCGTGCTCTTGCTGGCGGGGATACAAATCAAAGTTAAACATGGCGAATCTATCTCTGAATATTAATTTGATTCAGTTGCAGCATGTAAGGCTGCAGGGCTGGTTTAGTATGCTGTGAAATGCATACAGCCTGCAGCTCTCTATCATCCACGTATACAGTAATGCTTCGCAATTGACTTAAAGTGGTGAGGAAATGTCTGGGCATAATGACAGGGGCAGTGTTTAGAATAATTCTGTCACTTTTGTTGGTTTTCTTTTTCCTTATGCTAACAGTGGATAATACAAGGAATGACTATTATTCCATTAGTTTGATTTGCACTCATCCATGTAAAGAAATACACATATCCTGCGTCTTCATGCAGGAGTAACACAAATATTTTCTGCCCGAATGTTGAAATCCCACAGTTTGACTTCACAGTTACTGAACTAATATTGTACTGATGGTCTCAACAGAGAACTGTTTGGAAAGCTGCGAGATGACATCTATTGTACTTTCATTGACCAGATAAAGCAAAAATTCAGTGTTGAATTGTTCACCAGTACCGGAGAGATAATAAATCATACATCTTCATATCATTGCAAACAGAATTGATGTGTTATCTTGTAGAAAAACTGCTTTATGAAAGAAATACAGAAAAGAAAAGCAGAAATTGAGCAGTAAATCTCTGGCCCCATGATTTATACTCCACACCATCCAACCCTTCATGTAAATCATGCTGCACCTGTATGAAAACAAAAGATGTACTCTTAACAACCTTGTGCACATATTCTTGGACTTTCTGTTTGTGCCATTTAAACATCTCCTCATAGCCACTCAAAGCTGCAATCTTACAGTGACTGGAGAATTTCATCACTTTGACGCCATGAGACAGACACTTGTGATGGAGAGGTGGAAGGATGGCTTAGGAAACAATGTTCATTTGAAATTCCATATATCCACCCTGAGGATGAGCAGAATGTTGACAATGAAGTTAATGAAGCCTTGTAAGATTGACTTGATTTCAATTCTTCTTGAAAAGTCTCACCATTCCACTTGAAAACTGTAAGGTGTACATAACAGAACATCAATACACAAAAGGAGTGTCTGTGGTATCTGCATGTTTTGTAAATGTGCATGCATGCAGGTAAAATACTGTTAACCCCCCAAGTGAGCATTTGTGTATCAATTTCTTGCCCCGTATTATGAACAAAATGTTGTTTTCCTCGCATGCCTTCATGGTGAACGAAGAATCCAAAAATCAGTAATTTTACCTCCCTGAAGATGGGAGCTGTTGGTCTACCACTGCCTCAATCTGTAGTTTGCTTGTGTTACTGTGTGACTAAGGAGAATCTGATCTGACCCTTTAAAACACTACAGTCACATAATAACTCAATGTGACTGATCAAGGCAGTGGTCAACCAGCAGCTCTTGTGTTCAGTAAATTGTCTATGGAGTCTGGCTTATTAGAGAACATAGTTAATTTCAGTGATGGGAATAACGGCGTTAAAATAAACGGCGTTACTAACGGCGTTATTTTTTTCAGTAACGGGTAATCTAACTAATTACTATTTCCATAGTTATAACGCCGTTACCGTTACCGACAATTAAACGGGGTGCGTTACAAACTAAAGCTACTCATTGAAGCTCTTGTCATCCGACTTCGCTCTCAGCCACAGGAGCTGCAACGCTGTTTATTTTTTTCTTTGGTGAGGGAGGAGGGAGGGACGAGACAACCGCACGACGAGGTAACGACGAGGTAAGCTGCAGCAGTGGCGAGTCTGGAGGGAAAGTTGGCATTTTCAAAGTGGAAGTACAGACACTACTTTATTCTCCTCGAGGTAAAAGGCAAGAACGTACATGTGAAGTGTACATTATGTCCCGGAGCGAAGTGTTTGTCCACGTCCGTTGTAAGCAACTCTAATCTAATGAAGCATCTCTCAGCAGCACACGCTTCTACAAAACTAACGGCCAAAAACACCATTGTTGACACTGTTGATGATGATAGCAGGTCGGGTGTGGCTAACGTGAGCTCCGCTAACAAAGAAGGACACAGAGCCACGCCGTCCAAGCAGTTAAAGCTGGATTTTTCTGCTCCAGCTTCACAAAAACTTGTGACACTGACTGAACTGAATGGAATGATAGGCAGGTATGTTGTTGAGAACATGCTCCCGTTATCAACAGTTGTAGTGGTATGCAATTCTACTCTATGCAACTGGCTTGTGAAACCTACTTAGAAAAAAATCCAAATTCTTAGACATATTTAAACTTAAAAAAAAAAAGAAGAGAGAGTAACGCAATAGTTACTTTCCCTGGCAACTAGTTACTTTTATAGTCGAGTAATTCAGTTACTAAGTCAGTTATTTTTTGGGAGAAGTAACTAGTAACTATAACTAATTACTTTTTAAAAGTAACGTGCCCAACACTGGTTAATTTTTATTTTTAGTTCAGTTCCCCGTTGGAAAGGGCCGTCGGTTTGGGAAGTACTAAGTATATAGCTTGATAAATGAGACTCGGATTATACTGCACAGAGTTTGTAAACAGATGTTTTGCTATATTTTTGCAATCACCTATGACTTCATCAAGAATTTTTCTCAGTTCTTGGATTCCTGGTTTACTGCAGGCATGTGAAAAAAAAATTCCTCACAAATTCAAAATAACACAAGATGAGTAACTGATATATAAATGGTCATTTGGGGGTGAAGTATTCCTCTAATGCAATGGCTTATTTGCTGCTTTTAAAAGCAGAAATAACTCAGTGGCATTCAATTACAAGAAACTAGCTTTTCATTATTACTTTCAAATTCCATCAAAGTATTAAGATTCTGTGTGCATAAAAGCCACACACCACTCTTGTCAAGTATTCCTGACAGGTACTGTCTACCCCTCGGGATGCTCATTCGCCCTAACACACAACACACGTCTGGCAGCAGCATGGGGATAGAGTTAATGCCCATATGGACGATTGCCTAGACCTCTGCTACAGCTTCTTTGGGCTCATTTTCAACCATTGTGCACGGAATGCTGAAAATCACAAGAGCTGTTTTGAGATGGTGGGCTGAATTCTGTGAAATATAACACCCTAAGAAAATCCCACATGGTGTAATTACATAAAATGCTGTTTATTAGCCTCTCCTTAACACTGGCTTGTAAGCCTTTGTACATTGTACATGCCATGTGTTTTGTTTCAGCACATGGATTGCATTTAGAAAAAAAAAAATCTCAGTGTTATCCATATGGGTAGGCAGACAACCAGGTGGAGCAAGTGAATGACATGCATGATGAGTGCTCACGGTAGAAAGCAGGAGAAAGTTTCTTAGAATTGAGTAACTTTCTGTGGCGTAAATGGGCTGCTATGTTCAGATTCCTCAACACATCAATAGGTCACTCGAAAGTTAACTGTATTTCTCCTGGCAGCCACATTTCTTCAGTCTCGACAGTGAAAGTAAATTGTTTCTTTTCTTGCTGAGAAAGCTGCTGTTTTCTTTTAAAGTTGAAAGACTTTCGATTGATATGTGTTTACAACAACAACAGTGATCTATAATGCATTCAGAGAATCAAGAGTGTAGCCTATGATTAAAATAGTAAATCACATATATTATCCCATCAAACAAGGACAGCATAAAAAAAACTGCTTCATACAATCCAGTCAAGGATGTGGATATTTTCTATTAACTGGGTAATACCACAGGTTTGTGACAGTTAGAACTAAAACATGCTGACATACTGAAAGGTACTGACAATACAACAATCCACAACTTAAACAAATGTGGGCCAAGGATGTAAAGTGGGTGGACCAATGGCCACTTCCCTACTACTGCCCCCCTTGCTCAGACCACACCCATCTCCGAACTCAACCTTTATTTTGATCTCAGCTGCACACCTGTAATGTTTCGTAACTGCATCTTGCACAGTTGTGACATCATCGCGTTGACAAACCAATCAAAACCACCTCTGTAGTAGTTCCAGCTACAATACAGTGCTGCAGGGATGATGTATATTTATAGGCCAACACAGAAGTTAGCATCTTCAGGGTTCCCTCCACAAAAAGCCAATGGGATATTTCCATTGTATTTTGAATTATTGTAGAAATAATTGGCAAACATTTAAGATACTCACCCACTTTGTTCAGCAACATAATCAAATGAACACCATTCATCCATCATTTTCATCCACTTAACTGGGGCCGGGTCACGGGGGCAGCAGGCCAAGCAAAGTACCCCAGACATCACTCTCCCCAGCAATGCTTTCCAGCTCCTACTGGGGGACCCCAAGCCGTTCCCAGGCCAGATGAGATATGTAATCCCTCCAGCTTGTTCTGAGTCTGCCCCGGGGCCTCCTACCAGTGGGACGTGCCCAAAACACCTCCAACGGGAGGCACCCAGGAGGCATCCTGATTGATGCCCGAAACCACCTCAACTGACCCCTTTAGATGCAAAGGAGCAGCGGTTCTACTCCGAGCTCCCTCCGGATGTCCGAGCTCCTTACCCTATCTCTAAGGCTGAGCCCAGCCACCCTTCTGAGGAAACTCATTTCTGCTGCCTGTATCCGCAATCTCATTCTTTCGGTCACTACTCAGAGCTCATGACCATAGGTGAGGGTTGGGACACAGATGCACCAGTAAATCGAAAGCTTTGCCCTCCGGCTCAGCTCCCTCTTCACCATGACCATTTTTATGATTTTTCAAGCGTAAATGCAATCGCCAGAAGTAAAATGCTAATGTTAGGCTATAAACGAACTGCACCACAGTCACATGACTTCAACGCTGCCACCACAATAAAGCTGTAAAGCCGTGTTCGCTGTAGTATTCACTGACATATTTTATGTCATGGAAAAAAACTTAAAAGTCTTTTAAGCTTGTGTCAATCACAGACCTTAGTACAGGCATCTAAAAAAAAACATTCAAACCAACCATGCTAAAGAGTGCTAAAATGCTCAATCTTGCATCACTCTATAGGTGTCACCAGGACCACATTTCGCCACGATGACACACATACACGGAGACTCACAAAGTGAAAACAATAACAGCTGTTGCAGCATTATCACAGCTGATAGATACAAAATATTTTCTGTCTTCTGGAAGTGTGCATGCATTACCACTTATATGTGTTCAGACTGTTGTGTATGAAGTCCTCATTTTTTCTCAGACCAAAGATTTTATTTGTGTAGATGTTCATGACACTGACCACTAGGAAGGAAGTATAAAGTCATGCTAAAACGAACCCACCAATTTTTTTATTGCCACTTGTGTTTATGTGTGGTATTACAGCTTTGATGGGCAATAAACACACAGTTGTGATAACCATTTTTGTCTTGATGCAAATTACACATAAATTACAAAAACTCATTTTCTATAAGGGGTTTGTCAGTGGAGTAATTGTGTACTAAATCCTGAAAGCAATGCAATTCCACTCCTAGAGTAGTAGTATGTCTAAATGGAGCAAACATGCATTTTTATGAGGACTTTGGGCCAGTTAGGAACCATTTATCACTCAGAGACAGGTAATGAATAGGAATCACGAACTAAATTACCAAAAGATTAAATTTATGGAGGTGTTCAGGAAAAAAACAGATCACTGATCTCTGACTATACAAAATCAGCTGCACTGCTATTTCTACCAATCACCGGGACAGGAGACACTTACAGTAACACAACTCATTTGCATTGGGTAATACTTTTTGAAGGAAACAAGATATCACCCCCACTGAGTTCTCTGGCAGCAGTTTGTCCCAATGCAGCAGGTAGTTTGACGTTACAACACAGCAGTAAAACCAATGAATATTGTTTGTACATGATTGTAATTGGTGAAAGACAGCTGGAACCGCCTTCATAAAGTGTCTGTGGAGGAATTACTGCTGTGTTACATCAACTGAGCCCTGACTAGGCAAACTTTTTTTAAAATATTCCCGGAAAATAACTGAAATAAACAGAAAATGCAGCAACAGCCAGTGACGTTAATGGGCAACATGCAACATTTCACAGATCCAAGAAAAATCCAAAAATGAACAGCATCACCATTTAAAACATGCAGAGAGAGGTGGAACTGAAAGGAAAAGAGGAAGAGATTCACACAGAGATTAAAAAAACAAAGAAATGATCATCAACTGTCACTATTATTTGCCAACAGTCACAGCTGAGAGACGCTGTGTTCTGGGACAGCATGACATGGTTTTCTGCTGTGACAAAGACTGTAAGGCATGTTTGTGTGTGTGTCCATCTGTATCTGAACCTGGGTGTGTGTGTGTTAGGGGGACAGCAGTTGTAAAGCATGGGACCAGGATGGCATCTGAATCACAGGAGATGCAAAAAGAGTGACACATGCAGGTCATGAAACACCCACCAAGCAACACATACACATACACATACACACACACATACACATACACACCATGGATTTTTCATGTTAGACTTTAAAGCACACATCAGGACCTTAGCCTGGCTGTCCTGCAGGGAAAAATGTATTTTGTGGCAGAGGTTCAACTTGAGTACACACTGTGCTGCTGTGTGAACACACGTGTAAAACATAATGACATAATTGTGTTAATACATTTAAAACATGCACAAATAATATTCTAATGTAGCGTGCATCACACCAGCCGTGTTTCTGTCTACTGTTTCTGTTCCACTGTATAGGCTTTATCAAATCTGCATATTCATGACAGAGAAGACCATTAGGTGTCTCACTTTTTCACCTATTGTTCATCTTATTAACAATCATTCTGAATGTGCACATTCAAATCTCTCTCTGCGAAAGCAATACCTCAAGATTTTTACCTGCAGTATTATTTCACTGATGATTTCCATCTATTCTGTCCAATAAGCCACTTCAACAGACTCAATGTATTATATATTTAGTATTTACATATAGCAGCAAATGTTGTTGAGAAATCAATGATGAATACATGTCAGTAAAATAACCAACATCAAAATACATTTTTCATATTGTTTTAATTTGTCAAGATTGGGGTCAGAAAACTACAAGATTTTTACAGTACGATAACTGTCTCATAAATTATTGCAGTTTCACAACATCACAGCATTACAGAATTATCATCATTAGCAGTCAGGATGACACTTAGAGGAACGAAAATAGAGGGGTTTTTTTTAGGCTGAACAAATGTTTACTACTATAATTGAAACTTAAAACTATTTTTAATGCAAGTATGTGTAAAAAGTCTCCCTTCTGAAAATTCTCCATCCAGTTGTTTTTTTTTTTTTTCAATAGAGTAGACAAGCAAATGTACACAGAATTATAACCAAATCACAGTATACCTTGAAACCAGTATACCGCTGCAACCCTAGTCTAAATGAACTTGAATACAACATGTTAAACTGTACTGACAAGGCAGTGTCTTGATCAATTTTCAACCACTAAATTTCAAATTGTAAGAAATGTAGTAAAATCATTTTACTTGTAAGCCCTGCACAAATAATCCAAGAAAAAAATCCTGTTGTCAAACATTTAGGCAAGCACATAGAGCGCTTCAGGGATGACGTTTTTCTGTAGGCCGACATGGAAGGTAGCATCGCACTGGTTCCCACGTCAAAAAGCCTATGGGATTTTTCCATTGGATTTTGGATTACTGCCGAAAATGAGTTCTGTGGCAAACAAATGTTTACAGTTCTTACACATTTTGTTGAGCAAGATAATCCTCACTGAACACCATTTTTATGATTTTTGAAGTCTAAATGCAATAGCCAAAAGTAAAAAGATAATATTACACCATAAACCAAACACCATGGTAGCATAACCTAACGTCACCATAACAAGACTGTAAAGTCTTGTTCAGCGCAGCTCAGCGGGATGACATTCTGCTGTCTCATTTAGCCACTGACTAACAATGGCCTAGACACATAGAAGCATCAAAGTTCATGAGTGGGGTACTTACTTATGTATTTCAGGTCGTAGAACAAAACGTGAAAGTCTCTTAAGCTTGTGTTAACCACAGACTTTATTTCAGGCATCTAACCAAAAACCCATTCATAAAACCCACTGATTTTAAGACTAGGGAACCATGAGTGGTAAAATGCTAACTCATTTTTTAGGTTTTAGGACTCATTTCTGGGACACTCTATTGAGGTTGCTGTAAATACTTACTGAAAAAGGATTTTCATTTTCTGACAGCAGTAGTAAACAATATTTGTGGTTTACTCTGTGCATTCTGAATAAGAGGTGTGCTGAACTTTCTCTCTTTCTTGATGGCCCAATAATGTCATGAAGTGGGAGAAGGTATATTAGGCATCCAGAAGTAAAAGTCCTGTTGTATCGACAATATTAAGCACCTGAAAGTTAGAGCACTTCTAAGGCTGTGGATAAATGTGAATTTGTCCTGATTCAATCACCAGTGGGACTTAGATTCATTCATTAATTCAGTTTAGCAAACTTAGTGCTGACTTTAGAAAATTCTTGGTTCTTACATAAACAGTCCAAAGTGCAAGTGTGTGTATGGCACAGAAAATGTACAGACAGGGATCTTACTTCTTCCAGGTTATATTTTGGTAAGAAACATCCCATCAAAGATCTTGAAATTTGTGCAAATATTTGTATAAACCTTAGAAACCATCAGCAGTTTTGCTACTTCCCTTTTAGATCCTGGGTTACTATTGCTGTTTTGTTGACAATTTTGAATATTTTTTTTTCTGAACTGGGTATTAGCTCAGATTCACACCTGACTGGCTTCTTCTCCAAAGCAAAAGCAGCTGAGGCTTATGGGTACTGTATTTAGACCTAATTGACAGAAATAAAAGAGTTCTGAGAGACAACAATAAATGGTAAGAGATGGCCATAACATAATCTGTATTGTTAAAGATATACTAAACATGATTTTCCTAAAAAATGTATAGACTCGTACTGAAATAATCCCTCTCGATCATC
This sequence comes from Cephalopholis sonnerati, assembly GCA_019142605.1. Taxonomy (NCBI): domain Eukaryota; kingdom Metazoa; phylum Chordata; class Actinopteri; order Perciformes; family Serranidae; genus Cephalopholis; species Cephalopholis sonnerati. The sequence continues at coordinate 178,992 of JAGQAX010000124.1, forward strand.
ACTTACAACCCGCTCTCAGTGTGTGGCAGTGTATTTATCTGTAGAGACTCTACCCTCTGCCTGGAGTTTCTTATTTACTTCTTATTTTCTGTGTTCAGGGCATTTATGTGTGTGTATGCCCACAGCACTCAGGTGAGGTCGAAGCTTTATAAAAGGTAGCAACCAGTTGCCAGACCATAAGCAGCAGACATCCACAAGACACAGCGCCAAAAAACGCAAATATAGCGAGGCAAAACACCAAACAAGAGTGAATCTGGGGTTGACTTTTACTCTCCCTTTTGCTGTTTACAAACAGTAACAGACAATCCTGCAGAGTATACCTTTTGATTATCTAGGGAACTCCTATATTTTATGTTAAGGATCACTGCCAAAATTAATAAAAGAAACCTTTGAAATGTAAATTTATATTCGAGAAAATCTCGTGGAACCACCTGCTCCTTCATTTTTAAAAGTCTGGAACAGCTTCCAAGAACAAACTCAGAAGCGGGGTCACCCTCATCCCCTAATTAAATTAATGAGTTAGCTATTTCTTGCTCATAGTCACTTTAACTATAAAGTTTTTTACATCCCTCCTAAGGTGAGACTCCTGGAGATTTGAGACCAAGGTTAAAAGCTTGTCAGACTGCCAATTGTGTTATACTGCATGTATGTAATTGCTTTGTACAAGGAAAAAAGGAAATTGTGGAGTAAAAGGGCAGGAAAAGAATGGTTTGAAAAATGATAGAAGGTATTTCTGCTTCTGGTGACCATTACTCAAGTGAAAAAAATTCACCATCACTTAATACTGTGTAACATTCCATCCATCAGTATCTGCCTCCATCCTTTAAACCGGCTACTATCTGTTTGACCTTCTTTTACTCTCCATCTGGAGCCAAAAAGCAATCCCAAGGCTGGTCAGGACATTCTTCTTTGAAAACGACATAAAGGGAGAACCGATCTACTTCCCTCCTCTTTCCATCTCCACTCAACTCCCTCAGGTATTATTTTCTCAGAACCTGATAGCGCTGAATAGTTGAATTTGTCCAATATAAAAGCCAAATGGCGCAGTAATCTTGCCACTTGGCAAAGTCAGGTCTCAGAGGCACAACATCAGTGAGCGCGGAGGACTGTAGTTTACTGTCTGCATTCAACAAGCACAAAATTGCATAAGTTGGCTACCCTCAGCAGCAGCACTTAGTCCCTCTGCATCGATATATCCTGTATTCGTATTGCAGACAATTTCTTACCACCTTTCTTTTTCAGGTACACAACAAAATCAATAGAAGCACTTTGTTATTTTAATTCTTGCAATGCATCCCCCTACTATTGATGTCTAAAAAGTCTCAAAATTCGATCTAAACTTAACACTTACGGTAACAGAAACCAAACTGGAGCTGAGGAAGTGCAATAAAGCAACAAGAACAAAAAGGTCCTCCATTTACACATTCCACTATGCCACCAGATACGAATAACTAAAACTATATAAAAGATTATTATAGCCAAAAATTTACATTTAATATGCAAGGAACAGAATGAAAAATTAAGCTTCTTATTAAAATGAATTACTGTAAAAGCATATTATGCCAACAAGAGGCTGCAAAATTGGAGAGACTGGCAATTTGTATGAATTATTAATCGTGCTGAGTGGCTAAATTCATCAAAAATATATTTCAGAAAGATATGCTCCTTACTAAATTGCAAAGAAGCATATGTGCGACAGAAACACCCCTCTGCTCTTCTCTCTTTTTTCATTGTAATGTATAAGCGCAGCAGCACAGCCAGAGATGTAATTGAAAAGCTGTTAAGACCAAAGTATAGATAATTGCGATAACGGCTGAGTAAGGTTGGATCTATATTTCCTGCTGCTCTCTTTCTCACCTCACTTATCACAAACTACGATAAGGAATCGCAATTAAAGTTTCAACACGATAAAAAAAACCCATCAATTTCACACAGGTATGTCAGCTATTTATGAGGCTGCCAGCATGCAGGAGGGACAAGTTCTCTAAAAATGAATGTTATCTTTTAACAATGTTAGGAACTGTAAAATCAAATGAATGTTGGAAGATGGCATAGTTTTTTCAGTGAACACATTCAAAGACAAAAGAGCAAATATGAGGTATATCTTAATGTGACAAAAACCTAAATCCATTTCTTTGGTGTATGAAAAACATGTGTGAATTGCAAACTGAGTACATACAGGTTGATTACAATACAGGCCATGGGAGTAACATATATGAATTTTGAAAACTGGCGCTTCCTCATTAAAAACTACGAGTGTAATGTCTGTAGATGTGACTGTCTAATATAGTCTAAAAAATATTAGTAAACATTAACAACTCTCTTCAAAATCCCAAAACTACAGTACTAAAATTTTTCATGTCATGGCGTGGAAAGTCTGAAGCTGCTCCATAGACAATGAATGGTGAAAGATGTGCTAGATGACTGACAGCACTCAAGGGAATGTTCTGAGCATATGGGCACATCTTATGTTTCAGCACTGAGAACACCACAATAGAATAAAACTCATTCAGGTATGAAAACCAAAACAAACATTCTGTGGGTCCACAATATCAGGTTCCCATTCAATTGAATTGAGCCGCTCCAGACTTACTTGATAACATCGAAAGTTCCAGACTTCTGTCTCTGGTTTCTGGCTTTTAAAGAGAGTAGCTCATGTTCTCCAATACTAATTGAACTTACCTAGGCCAAATAGTATACTGTAATTCTTCATTTAGGTGGTGTTCCCCCTGACACCTACTGGTCGGTTTGTTGACATGCTCTTGTTTGACCAATTTCTCTTAAATTGGAAGATTGCTGGTGTTGCATTCATAAGGGCACAGTCAAACATGAGCAAAGACAGGCAAGTAAACATTTACTGCCGAGGCAATTTTCATGCTGGATGTGACTCCCATGGAAAGCTAGTTTGCTAGCTACTGTTAACTAGCTTGCTAATAAATTCACAGAGAATAATGTTTTTGTTACATTTTCCATTATCAGCTGGTTAGATACGGCAACAATCAATGTCGTCCACGCATGTACTTCTTTGCTATTAGTTGAGACTGCAATGCAAGTGATGTAAAGACGTGAATTTGCTTTGCCACCAGAAGTGATTAAAGCACATTGAAAGGAAGTGAACGAGAGCAAAATATTCCCCAATGGTAATTTTCGCCCATTTGTGAACGTACCCTAAGGCTGTGGGTCCACCAAAACATTTTTCTGCTGACAATACCAGGTGCTCTTCTGAAAACGTCTAATTGGGAGCGCCAGAACACTTTTAAGGTGTGGCATTTTTATTGCATCTAGTTGCTATGATTCGTAATATATGCTGAAGTAAAATATTAGCACAAGGCTCTGGATGATGCTAAGGCTGAAGCACGTAGAGAAAGCACAGACCCACCAGTCTTTGTAGCCAGCAGTATTCATTTCTCCTCGAAATGTTGTTGTGACGGTCTGTCTTTGTGGTATTTGTCCTGCCACTCCTCCACTATGGAGGACATGCTGAGCAAAAAGTGAGTGATGAGCACAGTCTTTTACACCCAAATGAACACTTTTGAACTCTAGGTATTAGAGAAAAATGCCTAAAGTGCAGCTGTCAGCGCAAAGTAGACGCTCATTGCCTCGTCATGCTGCTAGCATTTGTAGCATAAGGTACAAACGCGGCGCTCCAAAGTCCCTCTTCGGCCGGGAGATTTTTTTGGTTGATTACAGCCCTATTCTGTACCTTAGCTTTTTAGCTGGATCACTTAGTTCAGAAGTTCATTGCCCCATAGCTTTAATAAAATCAAGCCTTGGCAACAATAACTGACCCTAACTCTGTAAATGTTTTGATAGTGTTGGCAGTATGCTCTCTGAGTATCTGTCTGCTATGTGTCAATAATAATTTGCAAACACATTAGCCAAATTAACTTTAGAAGGTTAAAACATATGTCAATGTTTTGTTTACAGCTTGTCGTGCTGCCGCCAAGGGGTAAAAAAATCAATTAATGCAAGCTCAGAGAACCTCGCTGTTATCTAAAATCAAATCATTGTTGCACACTCTGTACTTCTCACCGAACATAATGTGTATAGATGTCCATCCTATCATTTCTCTCCTCTATGAACTTAGTAAGTTTAATAGCTATGCAGCTCTCCTAAATCCCAGAAGAGCTACATTACAAGATGGATTTCATAGATTAATAAATCTAAAAGAGTTATTATGATATATTTTAATAGATGTCACACTGAGATTTCACACCTCTGTGCCAGTTCAGATTTGCTACTGATTCCCTACTCTGAGACACTTGATACATATCGGCCATGAACTGCGTCCCCCTCAGGAAATCAAGAAATGTAATTGTAAGAGTCAGACAGTGGGGTTTAGGGGGTGGATTTTCTATCTGTCACATAATACCTCTTTAGACATGATAAGGCCAAGAATTCCTTCAGGGAAACAATTATTGAAAACTTTTATGAATTAATGTGGCATCTGGAAGTGTTGGGCTTTGTCAGTCTCTGGAAGGAACTCAGCCTGCCACAGCGAAAACGACCCAAAACCCATCACATCGCAGCATCCTCCTACCTGTGCTGGATGTCTGTGTGTTTGTGTGTGTGGGAGGTTCAGTTCAGAGGAAATCCTACTCACCCCAGCTGCAAAGCCTAAACTTCCATCCAAGATGCGCTTCTGAAAAGGGCAGACAAGAGGACAGATTGTGCAAGTCAGTCAAATCAATATCCTCAAACCCTTCAGTAAACCTCTTACTGTTGACTTAACTGGCAAAAATGCAACATGCCCCAAGGGTCAGAGGTTCAGAGATAACAAAAACTCAATCTACCAGCAAAACCATTCTGTCAACAGAGGGGTTTCAAGTGATGTACTGTAACACACTCTCGAGTAGATATATTGGAAATCCTCAGCTCCTGGCGCCAGCAGCTAAATGGCTACAAACATTTAAAAACACTGGAAATAGAAACAGATTCTTATCTGATCAATTTTATGTTTAGATGATTCACCTGACTCACGTCTGATGGAAAAGGTTCTTCTGTTTTAATTGCCATATATATATACAATACGCATTTTTCAGCTTCAAGCAGTGTTCATTTTGTTGACAAGAACTATGATGAAAATTTTATGTCGACTACCCCTTTTCCTTGATGAAAACAAGATGATAACAAGCTAGAAATAATCCTTGATAATAAAAACTAAGACAAAATCTATGCCCCATTTTCGTTGACGAGACGAGACGTGACAAAAATGTTCGTGGTCGAATATCGGACATTGTAAGCCGAGAACGGCCATGCTTGTAATTATCTTCAAATGCCGCAGGAGCGACAGGCTGGCAAACTCCAGCAAATAGTCTGCGCCAGGATGTTTCGTCAGCCAGCAAAAAAACTTACACTGGAGCAGCGTCAGCCATTGGTGTGTGTTGTGAGCTGTAATTTAGCAGTTAATAAGCAGCCATGTGCTTCTGACTGCGGATGGTGGAGCTGTTACATGGATTTGTGGAGTTTGAATGGCAGCGGGGCAAGCAGCCATCAGCCGCCGGACATCCCAGCTGATTTCTGCAGGACCCCACTCAGTCCAGTATGTTTCTGTGAAGGTTTATGGGTTGATGCTTTTCGTCGACTAAAACTAGACTAAAACTATGACGGACAAAAATGACCAAAATGCGACTAAAACTAAAAAGCATTTTCTTCTCAAGATTAAGACTAAATCTAAAATAGCTGTCAAAATTAACACTGGCTTCAGTTCCATTTTGTCTTGTTTTATATATCTAACTATAGCAATTTAGTGCTCACTCAGCCTCAGTCCTTTACAATATGGCTGCAGATGCTCAGTGTAAGAAGCTTGACAATTTACAACTAATTTGGCAAAAAGATCTAAATTGTTACATTAAGGTACATGCATGGAGAGACATGGTGATAAATACAGCATGGTTCATTGAGGATGTCACATTATAAGATCAAGCAATGTGGTGCAATTATACACCAGTAAGACCTGATAAAAACAGACCTGATACAGAACAAATAGTGTTAGAACTCCAACGTAGAGACAGGTACCTTCTGGGAAAGTTCTTTGTTTTTTCCTTTCTTGAAAGAGGTTACTGGGAAATTGGTTGAATGGCTTGAATCCTTACCAGAATCTCCCCACCTTTGAATATGGTTTAGCACAGGCTTCATTGCTGCAGCTAGAATTATACTTTGCCAATGGAAGAGTCCGACTCAACCAGAATTTAGGTATCATGCTTCCTTTGCATTGGTGATAGCTAGGTTAAACGATAATAAAGGAAAATTAAGCAAGGTCTAGGATCTTTTTCTGAATTACATTAAAGATGAAAATAGGTGCCTATAACATGTAAGGGGAGGAAGACTTTTATTTAATTTGAATTAACAGCATTTTAAGTTAAGGATGTTTGGGACACTGTATCTAGTATGTATCAAATGATGATGTGCTTTGAAAATGTTAATACATTTTTCTTCTTCTAAGTATCTGTATTTTTTAACATGGTTCTATTGTTTATACTGAAGTACCTGTTTGTTTTTTCGTTACATGACATTTGACTAACCCAAAATTTGTGGGGTGCAGAGACATTGTATGGCATGAAGAGCATCTACATTAAAAGAAAACAGTTTGACATCTTGGAAAATATATTTATTTGTTTGCTCACCCAGAGTGAGATGAGAAGACTGATACCGCTCTTGTGTCTGCCCAAAAAATATGATGTTATAGCCAGGAGACAGTGGTCTTATCTTGGATTAGATTAGATTAAAAGCAGGAGAAAATAGCTGTCCTTGCTCCGTCTAAAGGTAACAAAGTCCACCTACCAGCATCTCTGGAGGTCAGTTATCAGCATATTAGATCTCATTTATTTAATTTTATACCAAACAAAGTGTTAAAAAAAACTGCAAAGTGGCTAATTATATTTTTTGTTTGTAAAAATCAAACAACATACGATGTGTTAATAGGTGAACTTTAGAGGTGCTGGTAGTGTAAGCAGATCATTTTACTTTTGGATAGAGACAGGCTAACTGTTTCCCTTGTTTCCAGTCTTTATGCTAAGCTAAGCTAACCAGCTGCTGGCTCTAGCTACACACTTATCAAACACATGGGAGTGGTATCTTCTCATCTAACCCTTGCTAGGACAGTGGCTAAGCATGTTTACCAAAATGCTTACGACAGCGTATGTGTTTACTTAAGCTCTGCACAGCTATGGCTTTCTGGGTTCACACAATACCTGTCGGCTGGAGAAGACAAACACCAGAGCTGCTCCGGCAGCAGTCAGACCCCAGGTGAACAGAGTCCCCAGCAAGGCCTGGGTCACAGGGCTGTAGCCTTCCAGCATGGTGCCCAACCTGGACAAAATACCCACATATACACTCAAAATAGTCCCATGGCACATTCACATTATACTGAAGGATGTGGCAGATGATATCTTATCCTCATCTTTTCACAAAGACTTTGAGAACTGGGAGACAAAAAAACATGGGTGGATTAATCTCTTCAAATAATTGCACTGCCTTTAAATACTCCAACAAGACTTAAGTAAATATCGTTCCCATTTTGAAGCGAATATTTCTGATGTTGACATGTGAGAGCAACATAACTGTAACACTTTGAGGAAGTTTATATATGTGATGCCTGAGTATACACAAGAATGACAAGAGAACTAACAACAGATCCCTCAGCAGAGGTAAATGTGGTTAAGATGACTCATCTGAAATGTGTGCTTTTAAGCCTTGGCATTACTAGCCTGACACACATCTGCTGTATTTGCTTCAGCATACAACTGCACATATGAGAGTCAAGTCCTGTTTGTTCAGGAATTTCATATCCTGGAATTTTCTTTCGCAGCCATGTAGCCAAACCTGCTGGGGTTAGCCCAATACTTCTCAAATATAAGATAATACAGGAAAGCTTAAAATTATTTTTTTACTTATTAATAATTTAGGAGGTTAACATTCATGTAAACAAAGTTGGCCTCCACATTGTATTTATTTGGGGGTAATTCCAGAGATAGATTTGCTTTCATCCATGTAACTTGCTGAAAAAGTGGCCACTGTGATCACAATTGACTATCACAGGATAATTCAATTCAAAAAAGCATTATTGGCATGACCATACTGAAACATAGTATTACCAAATATTAATATTAAATGTTGAAACATAGTGTAACAGTGGCACAAGGAGAGAAGACTCATAAAGTCGACAAACTGCCTATGTCATGTCCGTTATACAAGTTTGGTGACATCAGCAACTGTGACTTTCTGGTCATACCAGACCAAGCAAGACTGTAGCAGCAAAAAACTCCAAGTATTGAAATGGGAAAGTGTCACTCCTATAGCTTATAAATTCAGCTTTTCATTTGCCTGTTTGTCTGTCAAGTAGGCCTACATGTTTCTCTTTAAAGGAATACTCTACCCACAGCACAACCATTTGTAAATCACTGCGTCATGCCTTGTTACCTTGAACTGGTGAAGAAATTTTAGTTTTCTCACATGCCTACACAGAAAAAGGGGAACATATCAATCTATTGATTGGCTGGGTACCACATGCAACAACAGCAAAACTGCATCAAAACATCTGTTTACAAACTTTCACACATCTCAAGCAGTGTAATACAAGACTTATTTATCCAGTCGCATGCACAGTACTTCCCAAACACATCCATTTTTGCTAAAATCTTACTATTTAAAACTAAACTGCAAATGAAAAGTATCTATACTTTCTTCAAACCTAGACTCCATTACTATTTTTTTTCTTTTTTGCAAGAATCAAGTCCCTAATGAACCAATAAATCAATATGTTCACTGTTCCCCGTGGAGGCATAAAAGACAAACAATGTATTCTTCCCAAATTCAAAGTAACACAGCATGACTAATTGGTAAACAGATGGCCATTTTGTGGATGAAGCACTCCTTTAAAGTGGCTCTGCATGGCAACTTTCACATTCATATTCAATAAATAAACATGTGTGTTGTGACTGCTGGAAATATTTACCAACTTGAGCTGTACAAACTGCTTTCATGTAATCACTGAATGAGATTTTCATGAGCACATAATAAAAAAACATGCAATGGGAATATTTACCACACAGTAGCACTGACAGCTGCTTTAATTGACGACAGACTACTTCATACGGTACAAATATGACTTACAAATATTGATATTCATCTCAGAAATGTGGAATGAATTTTGAATGAAGGTTAAAATGCATGAGTGTGTGTGTGTTCCCACAGATAAACTGCATGTGTTATGAGTGTGTGGATTCAGAACTCATAGGCGGCATGTAGCTTTACCCTTTTTACATAAACAGTTGATATGTATGTTTTTTTATTGCTGTCAAAGTAGGCTGTATAAACTTCTTTACTGTGTCGTCATTAACACTGCTGTGTGTGGTATAACTGGTCTCCCTGTAACTGAGTTACAAACGCAAACACAGACATATAGTTTAAACTGTACACAGAAGGAAACTGACGTGACTAACCTGTAAATGAAAGCCGGCCGGCTAACTTTAAATGCTTGTTCACCTTGTATTATAAAGTAACGCTGTTATATTTCTCTAAAACGCTATTCCTAGTATTATGAAGCAACGTGCATTCATTCGGCAGAGTTTAATTTTTCCGTAAGTTTACGTTATCGGTCATTTTTGGAATTAGTTTCAGGTTTACTCACTTCTTTCCAGTGGCACCTCGACTTCTCTGTATTTACTTCCTACTTCCCGGTACACGTGTCTATGACAGTTAAAGCCCCGCCTCCCCACGCAGCCTATTGGTCAATCACTTTGACAGCTAGTGCAGCAGTGGCGGTGACTTAATTCATTAAAAACACACAATGAGAAACATCACTGAGTTGTTTAGAAAGCTGAGGAAGTTCTTTTTTATTTACATATAAGAAACACTGGGCAATATTAAAGTGCAGAAACATTTTGCGGATTAAATCAAGCTGGTTAAAACAAAACACACATTTTGGAACCTGTGAGGATTTAATGTAAATGTACAAGAGAAGAGATGGCAAACAATGACAGCAAAGAGCTAAATGCAGTTTCATATATTCATGCACTGCTCTCCCTCAGGTCTGAGGAGAGTGCTGCATTCATAGGTGCATGTGTCTGTGTGGTTTGAGCAGTGCTGGAATGTTACCAGGTACATTTACAAGTGCTGTGCCTGTACAAATTTGAGATACTTGTACTTTGCTAGAGTTTTTCCATATGACTGCACAAAAGTTCAGAGTAAAATATTGTCCTTTTTACTCCACTGCATTAACAGATGTACTCTTAGTTAGGCAACTTTGCAAAGAACCTAATAGCTTATAATGAGTTTATGAAATATGTTGCATTGTTGGAGATTAAACTACCCCACAGTACTGTATATAAAAGATAAAACTAGTTCCACTTCAACAAACTATAAAGTTAAAATGCTGCTTAGATGTTCTTAAATCTGTAATACTCTAGATACAATACATTAGAATTGTGTAACACGGGCACTGCCGGACCTGGCAAAGTCGGTGTCGAGGGCAAGCTCTCCCCCCAAGTATCTTTTATATGTGTTCATTACACACATGAATAATAAGAAATCAATGCAAATAAAAATCTAGCTGATAAGCAATATGACTACATACCAAAAGCATATGGTACGTGCACCTAACATGCACCACAGATTGCCACAGGAAGCCATTCCAGCCGGTTGCCATCAACCTGTACAACTCCTCCATCACAGTGTCAGCTGCTCTGAGTCCGTAGACTGGCATTTAGACTTTTTTAACCTTCTACATTTATATTCCTAATTATTGACTGGGTGCAATAATTCAACTGCAGCAATATTCTGTGTAATTATTCAACTGTGCAATATTTTTCACCTCTTGAATTTATATATTAATCCGTAATACAATGCATATAACTGTACTTTTTTTTAATCTTTATTCTAAGTCTATTATTGTTTTATTATACTGATGTATATATTGTAGTTCAATTTTCACACTTACACTCTCAGCACAGTGATGAAATATATTTTGCTTAAATATTTTGATTTTTTTTATATCTTAAAAACTAGTGTTAAATACGGAAGCACATTTTCTTCTTATTGCTTTATATTTACATACTTTTATGTCATACTCTTTTTCTTACTAATTATAATTCTCTATTCTTTACATTGGAGCAACTGTAACAAATCATAATTTCCCTTCAGGGATCAATGAAATATTTCTGATTCTGATTCAGATTTGCAAATTTAGTCTTCTTCTATTTTCTTTCTCTTTTTTTTTCTTTTTTTTTTTGTAGTAGTAGTAGTAGTAGTGTGCCCTTGATGGCTTTTGCCTGTCATTTTTTCTTATTTTAATGCCCTTCACATATACTCACTCAACCATACCCATCAATGCTCTGTGTGCATGCTCTGACTACAGTGATCATTGCAAGAACACATTAAGGTGAACTACATTGCCAGGACTAGATTTGATACACTTGGAAGTTGCCTATGTTGCCTATAGGAAATTCAACCACTGAGCACGGGGTCACTGAGTACTTTTATGCTTTCAGTACATGTTGTCAAGTGCTTTCACTTGAGCAGCATTTAGCAACTAGTGATTGAGTTTTTCTTTCTTTTTTTTTTTTTTTTTTTACAATTTATGAGAAGTTGTTTTTTTTCCACTGTGGCAGTGTAAGTTTTACTTCAGTAAAATAAATCTCCACTGTTTGTGTGTGTGTGTGTGTGTGTGTGTGTGTGTGTGTGTGTGTGCACATGTGGACTTTTCGCTGGCTTCTGACAAGGAACAGATTGTGGGGATGTTTCTTTGGAATTTTCTCTTCCCAGTGGAAGTTTCCAGGATTGCTGCTCTCACTCACCTCTTGGCGGTAATTCCTAGGCATGTTGACCTTTAACCCGAAGACTGATCATCAGTAACTGATACAACTCTGCCACTAAGCACTACATTTCCTATTTGCAACACTTTCGATTCATAGTTTCTGTATAATCATCAATGCTTCCTGTAAAGCTCTGTAGCAAAAACTTTGTAACACTGATGGTTATGTGAATTAATAATGGTATCGGCATCACAATTCACCATCTGAACACTGATGAAACATTGTTGTGAGTTTTGTATCATACCAGCCACATTTGGCAGATTAGAGGATACTGTTGAAAGTTTCTTTTCATCTTCTCATCATGAATCAAAATGCAGCATATCTCATGTACCCATTGCATTATGATTGCTCAAAGGATTAGCTGGTCTTTCTGCCTTTTCGTCAATAGATATCTGTCCTTACAGGATTATTGAAAAGCTGTGCATAATGGTGGCTCAGGAAAGACGCTCTCATCCTTTGATTATGAGGAAGTGACTGATGTTTACCTCTGATGTGTGAGACTCTTGCTCTTTTATGCTAATATAACTTCAAAACGCCTGCCTTGGAAATATCCCAGTGTGACATCACACTGCATATTTTTGGGCAGTTTTGCATCATAATAACAGGAATACACCGCCACAGAAAAATTCACCCACAGTGTTACATTGCCTTTGGTTGACATATTAATGGCGTTAATGTAATATGCCAACCTGGAAATAATAAATCCATCCGCTGATGCAGTCAGATTGTGCCTCATCCATTCTGTTAATGAAACACAGATGTAACCGTGCAGTGTTCTACCAACATCCCTTAAATAGTTTACATTTTTGTGTCGCAATTGCAGGAAGCCTGATTTGTATTACTCTTGAGTGACTCTGGGTTCATTGTCAGTGTTGCTGGGAAACAAAGGGATAAAAATAAGCTGATACCCAGAAACAATAAACACAACAATAAGACGTGGAGTTTCCAGATTTCCTCTGTGACAAATTCCTCCCACTTCCAAGTATGCTGAAAGCATTTGGTGCCGCATGCCATTCCATATGGAACATCTTTTACTAAAAATGCCTTCTTGTGAAACATTTTTGTCAAAGCTACAATAACACTGTCCGATTCACATTTTGATGGAATTATGTTATTGCATGCACGCTGCATATGGTCTCTGTTTCATTTAGGGCTGTGTTGTAATTTTAGCAGCATGGCTCTACGGATGGGAATGTTGGTCTGTTAGTTGCTCAATCACTTTGGTCTGGACTGAAATATCTCAAACATTATTGCATGGAAAAACTTAAATTTGTTACAGATATTAGTGATTCCCAGAGGATGAGTCGTACAAACATTTGAGATCCATTGATGTATCCTGGAGTGCCATCATGAGGTCAACATTCGGAGTAAAACATCTTGACAACTATTGAATGGATTGCCGTGAAATATCCTGCAGATATTCAAGGTCCCTTGTGGATAAATCCTAATGACTTTGGTGGTCCTCTGACCAACAGATAAAAACTTTCACTTGCTCAGCTAAAAAGCTTGACAGCTACGAGATGGACTGGCATGTAGTTTAGTCAGATATTCATACTCCCCAGAGAATACAGATACGATCCCTTTACATATCCTTTAGAACCATCACCTGTTTAACATTAGTGGTTCAGAATGAAACATCTTGACCACTATTGGTTGTATGCCGTGAAATTGATTACAGATATTCAAGGTCCCTTGAGGATGAATCCTAATGACTTTGGTGGTCCTCAGATTTTTCCTTTGGAGACACCAGCAGATCCAAGCTTTCACTTCACTGGTAAGAAAATTTGACAGTTACAAGACAGAATAGCACATAATTTTGCACAGACATTCATAGTCCCCAGAGAATGAATCGTACAGATGTGATCCCTTCACATATCCTTTGGTGCCATCATCAGTTTAACATTAGTGGTTCAGAATGAAACATCTTGACAACTATTGGTTGTATGCCGTGAAATCGATTACAGATATGCAAGGTCTCTTGAGGATGAATCCTAATGACTTTGGTGGTCCTCAGACACCAGCAGATCCAAGCTTTTACTTACTTGGTGAAAATTTGAGAGCTACAAGATAGAATAGCACATGATTTTGTGCAGATATTCAAGGTCCCCAGAGGATGACTCGTGCAGACTTCGGCTATCCCCTGACTGTAGTACCATCATAAAGTTGACATTTTTGGTTTGTTTTAGTGAGCTGTCGTGACAATTATCTGATGAACTGCTGTGAAATTTGCTACAGATATTCAAAATACTTTGAGGGACTTTGGTTATCCTCTGAGTTTTACTCCAGCCCCACAAGCAGATCAAATTTTTCATTGATACAGTGAAACAGCTTTACAACCACCAGGTGGATTGGCACAAAATTTTGTGTAGACATTCATTGTTCCCAGAGGATGGATCCTAATGACTTTGATGTATCCATTCCATTTCATCAAATGCAACCATCACATTAAAGTGTCAATTTGTTCAATTCTTCTATGACCAAATACCTGCAAAACAATGACATTCCAATCAGCCTCAGCTGTCAGCCTAATTTGTTTTAAGTGCTAACCATCAAATGCCAGCGTGCTAACCAGCAAAACTGAGACAGCGAAGATGATAAACGCTATATCTGCTAAACAGTATAATGTTAGCAGTGTCACTGTGAGCACGTCAACATGTTATTGTTAACATTTAGCTCAAAGCAACACTGTACCTAAACTCAGCCTGACAGAGCATGGCTGTAGACTTTGTGGTATGGTTTACATTTACATTTTGAGGCTTAGGCGGTCATTATTATCTCATGCTCGTCCAATTACTGCAAAACAAGAATAAGAATCTACGGTATTTCTAAAATGTGGAATTTTTTCTAGTGTTCACTGGCAAGGACTAGGAGTCCAAAGTTTAAAGCCACAGCTGCCTGCCAGTGAAAGAAAAAATATTTTCCTATGACCCCACATGTGAGATGGTGAAGAGAAAGGACATCCATCTGAGGAAAAAATAAGGTCTCAGAACAGAACACTTTTTGAAGTGGAAACAGACAACTTTTCTACGTGGTATTATTGTTGGCACTGCTATTGAACAGACAACTGGATTACTCTTTGTTTTCCTCAGAGCCCAGCAACTACCACATCTTCCACATTTGCCTCAGTTGTCCTGCTGCCCGCCATTTCCACTACTGGAGATAGTAACTGCAAAGAATTTACAGTGATACTCTTTGGTAACTGGGAATAGCAACCCAGTGTCACTCCCATCTTGTCAAGTACCGATGCTTGGTCGGTAGCCCTTGGCATCAGCTATCTTCGCACAGAGGGACCCTTCAGCAGCAGTATGAGACGCACTGGGCAGCGACATTTTTTGGTGTTCCAAGCAACTGCCTTAGTCTTTGGGCAAGAAGGTCCACAAGGGGTGGGTGGGAGATAAGGTGGATGAGTCCACTGAGTGCGAACACTGTTCTTGTCCCATGTGAAACCAAATGTCAGCTGAGTTATTATAGTAACAACATGGTGTGCTAGCATATTAGCATTCTACATCATGTGACGTGTGTCATGTACTTCATGAGACGGTACATTGCACTAATAATAAACGTACTTATCTTAGGCCAAACCATGATTTGTTTTACCAAATTGCGTGCTTTTGTTGCCTTAACCTAAGGAGGTATACCTAAGAATTAAATGTTTTTACCTATATTCTAAATTTATTTTGACTGTATGCATTGAACGAGGAGAAATTGTACATGTCCTGTGAAAACATAAGTAAAGTAAACCTATTATACTCATTTTCGGGCCTTTGTATTTGATTACTGGACTCCTCTAGAGCAGCTACACACGATTACCTGCACCGAAAGCTTTGTAGATCTTGGGGACGCTGTGTCTCTCGCTGCATGGCTTCCTTGTATTTCCCACATCCCACGAAAACGGTATGTGTTATTTACTCCACCGCCCGGCCCCGAGCCCACTCTGCTGTGATTGGTCACACTCCCGAGGACTTCCAAAGGGCTGCTGAGCGCTGCTGAGCCCCACCTCCTTATTTTGCCGGTGCGGAAGTTGAGAGAATTTCACTTTTGAAAATGTCAACTTTTGAAATACAGCCGTATGTGTTGGATCCCGAATCCGATCCGGAGGTAGATACTGGACAGCCTGAAGTTTCTCAAGTACAGAGGTTACTTCAAGACGTCTCTGAATGGTAAGTAATGTTAGCCGTTAGCCGTAGCTTGCTGTTGTCATTACCTGCTTATCTCTGCGGCGTATTCCTGGGCATGCCCATATAAGTAAGTCCAGCACACATTGACGTCAGTCGGACTACTCTGTTAAAAAAAGACAGTAAAACACAGCGTGCAAAGCCACCCAAAATATCTTTCAGGGCTCACGTCCAAATGCATAAACCTCATTATTTGACACTTTGGCATCATTTAACACGAGTATCTCACATTGTAACAACATTTATAGGTCAGAAAAGAGGAAAAGCATAATAGTTCCCCTTTAATTTTAAAATGAAACAATGACAAACCTTCCCTGCATGTCCAAAACTGATGTTGGAAGGGTACCATACGTGTCATAGTTTGATGTTTAGGGGCCACTGACCAAGCATTATTTGATGAGTAGGGAGTGAGAATGTGTAGGGGATAGCTTTCGATAGCTATCAGGAAATCAAAAGCACTATCCTCTTCCTGTTTTGGTTGCACAATGGTTGATGCACTCCCTTTGTGTGGTAAATCGAGCCTTTATTTTCCCAGGAGAATGTACCCAGTGGCAGACAGAATTGCATAGTAAAAGCAAGACTTATAGAGAACTGCTGATGGTGTCATTACTCTATCATCACATTTCCTACATAATAAGTTAAAGAATAAAACGTGTGTACTTCCACTTTAAAAGCTTCTTTTCCACTAAAAAGGGAGGTACCTCTTAGCCTTGGGTTTGGCAATGTGAGAGATGTCATCCGTTAGATTGCACATGGCTCGTCCTTTCGCTGCAGACAGCTCTGCAGCACGTGGATGTGGAAGCCAGTGTGTCTGTTTGAACACTACAGTGAAATACTGCCTGTGAAATACGAAGCTGTCAAACGTCTCCAAATTTAGCACCATGAAACAGTGTTTCCAGTGATGTTTTTACGGGGTGTTGGGGTTGGAGCGGAGAGGTGGGCTTCGCCGTGTGAAGTGCTAGTCCCCAGGGGGAAGTTAAGCCACAACCTAATCAGGAGTTTAGACTACAAAGGCATTTTTCTAGATAATTGGAACCAGTTAAAAGCAAGAGTGAAGGTATGTCTTGAAATATCTCTGAGGAAATCTGTGACATTTGACGAATAAGTTCTCAGATAAGGTCTTTGGAATTAGATAGAATCAGTGGACTGAGGTTAACGCGACGGGAAGAATCAATTAGGTTTGTTTGAGCTTTGCTTGCAGTGTCAACGATGGGTGGCGGAACATGGTGGAGGTTCTCTGGGGGACGTTCCTGGGGTATTCCAGCTATGCGTGTCAGAGCGGCAACAGGACGCAGGTCATCGCTCATCTAGAGTCTTTAATCTTGCTAACCCCCCATCTACCCTTCTCTCTCTTTCTCCTCTTTTCCATCTTTTCCCCTTCCTTCCCTGCACTCTCTCATCTCCTCCTCACCTTTCGCTTTTCCTCTTTCACCTTTCTTTTTGTGAAGAATGGAAAACAAGGTGGAGAGGTGGAAGGAGAATGGAACGAGTCAAAGAAGCAAAAACAGCATCCCATGTCAAATGTCAAAAAACAAAATCCCTGAAAAAACACACAGCAGACTTCTATTTCCTGTCGGCAGATTTACACAGTCTGGGTTGTAAAGGTGGGTGGCCCGGGCAACGAGATAGTGTTATTATGTGTGTGTGTGTGTGTGTGTTTAGGTTTAGTTGTATGACCCCCCACTGAACTGTGAAGGAGCACAGGATGAAGAGAAGGAAGAGGAGCACAGGGGTGGAGTGGAGAGAGACAAAATGGATGGTGTGGAGGGGGGGGTGAAGTAAACAGAAGCAGAGGGGAGAGAAGAAAGAGTGGAGAGAAAAAGTTATGAAAACAAAAGTATTGTAGCAGATGGGGCCAGGGTTTACCTTGGAAACAGCATTACGGCAGAGGAACTGGGGGAGCATTGAGGAATTGAGAAAGGGGCGTGAGCCAAGCTGGAGTTTATCACAATCTCTGGAGACTGATGAACAGGGGGGGGTGTCCACACACACACAGCAGCAGACACACTCCTCACACACTATGGGGGGAAGAGATATAAAAGGGCTCCCAGGGAGAAAGAGTGGTCAGGCAAGCATCTGAGTGTTCGTCCTGCTCATTTCCACACTGCTGAGTGTGTTTACGGGAGTGTGTGTGTGCACATTGGTATCAAAGAGAAGCGTGCTGACTCCACCACAAAGGAATAAACTTTGACAGGTTTTTTTTTTAAAGATAAAAGGAGGTAACAATTGACTGGATGGGGGAAGTTGGAGAGTTGCTGAAGCCCGGCTGCTCTTGAACCTGAAAACAGTGTTTGATTTTCAGGTTTTTCGGTTGACTTGTTTACTCCTCTCCTTCTGAGTACTTCCACCACGGGGAGTCAAGAGGTGTCTCTTGAGCTGCTCGCAGAGGAATTCAAACAGAAGCAGGGAATTTCTCCCTCTGAGCTGCAACTGCTCTGACTATAATTTTGCATTTTTATTCTCTTTTGTGATCAATTATTTGATGTGCTGAGGCAGGATGGATGCCTCATTCTTATCAGATATAGACTACAATCACACCTATGTGGATGAGCATTTTCTCTTTGAGGACAATATTGATGGCTTCGGCATCACCATGGCTATGCTCTACTTGGTGGTTTGCATCCTGGGACTTGCTGGGAACATCCTCGTTGTCATTGTCATTTTGAAATTGGACAAAATGTCATCCTCCACAACGGTGTACATTTTCAACCTGGCACTAGCCGACGGACTCTTCATGATTGGTCTTCCCTTCATAGCGAGCCAGAACTTCCAGAATGAGTGGATGTTTGGTGACATAGCGTGCAAAGTGGTCATGGTGCTGGACGGCATCAACCAGTTCACCAGCGTCTTCTGTCTGACGGCGATGAGCATTGACCGCTACATGGCGCTGGCTGACCCGCTTAGGTTTGCCCGTTGGAGAACGCCACGCTGGGCCAAAATTGTCTCGGCATTCCTGTGGCTGTTCTCGCTCCTCACCATCCTCCCCATGGCGCTTCACTTCTCAGCTGATCAAGGCCTGTGTATACCAGACCTTGCATCAGACGCCTGGTGGCTCGGCGTCTTGTCTTACACCTTCGTCATGGGGTTTGCTTTGCCGTTCACAGTCATGATGGTCGCCTATGCGGCACTGCTGCTCACCCTGTGGTCCCAACGATTCCGAGTGCAGATGCGGAACCACGAGACCCATCGGCTGGAGAGACAGATCACCAAAATGGTCATCGCAGTGGTGGTGGTGTTCGGAGTCTGCTGGCTGCCATTTTACACCTTCAACTTCTGCTCCCTGTATCAAAGTGGCCAGTTCCTGGCTTTCGCCAGAGCTTTTGAGTTTGTGGTCCTGCTGTCGTACTCGTGGAGCTGCGCTAACCCCATCCTCTACGCCTGCCTCTCTGACACCTTCAGGAAGCACTTCCGCACACTCCTCTGTCCTGCTGCCAAGTCATCTCCCAGCATGCAGTGCAACACTGAACGGTATGACTTAAATGACACAGGTGTGCAGGATGTGACAATTCTAGCATAGAGAGACAAGGAAAAATAGACTCATTATTTTACTCTATTTCCTGTCGTGATGCACTGCATGATACTTCTTTAACCTTATTTTATCATTTGATGGTTTGTAGATATGTGATAAATTCTTATTTTATTTTGTATTTTCCCCATTTAAATTGAAATGTATTAAAGTTATACATATTTTCTTTAATTCTATTGTCCTGTGTTTTCAGATTTGCTGATTTTGAGGGGATTTTGTTCATAACTGTCTCAAATGTAGGTGTTTGATCAAGTCTCTGTAAAAATTCAGAGACTTACAACACACTGGTGTTGCAGTGGTGCACGCAGAAAATTTTCATAGGGGTGGCCACATGTGGTCACTGAGAATCTTGGGGCAGCAAACCAAAAGCCATAACTAGATTTGATGGAAGTTGATTATGCTGTTATAGTATACAGGCTAGTTAAAAACTACATCAATATGGAGAGTTAAGGAATTGTATACTCATACTTTGATTGCCTATTTTACATTTAATGTTACTGATTACCTGCTTTGGAAAGACTAATACTGGCATAGTTAACATTTTGAGTTGCACTCAATCCTGTTTTAATGTCTCATCTGTAAAACATGTTAGGCGATTCATTGTTCTTTAAATAGGCTCTTGTCTTTTTCCTTAAAAAAAGACAGACATACAGCTTTAACTTAAAGGGGTATATTGTAAGGAACCGGGACCAAGTCTTCATAAGTTTATGGGAGACTCCTGGGTACCCATAGAACCAATTTTCATTCAGATACCTTGAGGTGAAAGTGTAAAGGGGCCCTTTGAAAATGGCCCTTCTAACTGTTCCCTCCCTTTGCCTAACTTTGGAGCTATTAAGTACCTTTCCTGTCAAGCTATGCCAACATGGTTGGTACCAATAGATGTCTTTGGTTGTCTAGTTTCACAAGATACTACTACCTTTATGCCACAGCCAAAATGAGTGGGCCACAGCCTGTTTACGACAATGTTGCCCTCTAAGTATTTTTGCCAGGGGGGCCTGTGAGAGGCATGCCCCTCCTGGTCCCCCCCTTGGGTGCGCCACTGTTGATTTAAGCACCCACTTCACTGTTTGAGTACTGTATGTGAATCTTTCTGCCTATCTGAGATGCGCATCTTCTTCTCCCTGTGGAAATTAAAAAGTTGCCCTTGAACTTTTCAATTTCTCAGAGTTTCTCTCACAGAGAAGAAGAAAATGCTCATCAAACAGCATAATTCACTTTGACTTCCAATAACACAAATCCCCCGTCTTGACAGAGTACAAGTCCACCTCCTGCTCTGTCTGACTCAGACCTGTTGTATAAATTGTCTTCTAATAACTCAGACCGCTTAGGCGACCTGCTCCATCGCATCTCCTGTTCTACAGCATTTTACCAGAACTAATGAAATGAGGCACAAGAGGGATGAAGTGTAGACAGGTGGAGTGTAAACAGAATAACATGGGACACATGCCTGTGGCCAAACACCAGCACAAAGACACGCACAGACAGCTCCCCAACTCCCACAGCTGGATTATGTCCGAGTGGCTTTAAGTGCGGGAGACCGTCAGATGAGTGTGTTTGTGCCTGGGTGGCCATGTGCATGCACCTGCACACATGCATATTAGGAGCTGTGTGCGCCTCGGGCTTACTGTGGTATTCTGCTTGAACCTGGCTTACTGAGGAGGATTTCCAAAGGATTTTGTGGGGAAATGAACAGCATAAAAAGAAAACACATGTATTCACATTCTTTACTGAGGTAGTGAGTGAAAAAACACACCAGCACTTGTCTTGTTTTCATAAATTGTGTATGTATGGATACCAGCATTATTTTTTCTGTTTCCTTGTCAAAGGTTAATTGTTGGAACAGATGTTTGCTGTCAATTATCAGTGATGTAAATATGTATAAATCAAAAAATGGTGTTAATGACAATCTGTATTTTACACACAAAAACATATGCTTTGTAAAACCAGTTGTGTCGTACTCACTCTTTATATCAGCATCTCTCAGATCCTGTTGTTAAAGTATATTGAATGTAAATAAACATAGTTGCTTGTGTTTTATATGTCTCTCTTATTATATTTCAGTGCACAGGAATGAACCACATGCATGAATATGATACACTCTGCTTCCTTGTATGGATGCTAGGAAATTTTATGAAAAGATTCAGATACAGTTTCAGAAATTACCACTATGGGTCTTACTAATATCTAACAACTCTGTCACTGCAGTACAAGTACAGTTACTGAAGTCTGCTTAGGTAGGCTACAACTTTGAGGTACTTGTACTTTATTTGAGTATTTCTATTTTGTGATACTTCTATTCTATTACACTGCAGAGGGAAATATTGTAATTTCTACTCTACTACATTTCTGGACAACAACTAAGCTGATTAAGATTTTACATAAAACATCATACAGCAGTGAAGAGTAGCTGAGAACATTCACTCAAGTACTGTACTTAATCAAAATCTGAAGGTATCTTTTGAATGCAAGACTTTATTTTTACAATTGGGAACAGCTACTTTAACTTAAGCAGAAAAAACAAAATGTTTTTATAAATGTTTTATTTGAAAATATGTATTTTCATTGTTAAAGACAGAGCCTACTTACAGTAGTGAAGCTTCCCCCTTTTAGAGATGTCCATGAGTTGTTAGTCGTTTTATTAAAACAATTGTTTGAGGTTCAAAGAGGTCAAATTATCCAATGTTTCAGAAAGAACAAAGATTGAGCCTAAATAATGAATACAAATTACTTTAGCAAAACTTTGTTTTTCTTCTTTCCTAGCCAGTTTATCATTTCACGACTCCTCACATTTATTGTGTGACCCTTTGGAGAGGTTGACCTCTTCTTTAAGAACCACTGGGCTTAAAAATGGCTTCCCTTTGACCAGCTACAACAGTAAAATGCTGCTTTCACACTGATGCATCAGTAACAATGATCTAAAAAATATCATATTTGACAATGTCAGTCACAGCGTTTATTTTTCTGCAAAACAAATGCATTTACTTTTGATTCTTTAAGTATGATGTACTCGAAATAAAACTTTGAATGCAGGACTTTAACAGAGTAGTTTAACACAAATTATTTTCCATTTACAGCAGCTGTTTGCACTATTTTCAAAACCATAACACAACAAATTTGATTAATAGATTTCACACCTGCCTCCTAAAAAGAGGCAAAAAATGCCTGATGTTACTGTTTTTAAGATACATAATATCATAGGTAGGGCTTAAGAGAGTTTAAAGAATGTTTAGCTGGATAATCTACCACATTTGAACCCATGCCATAATAATCTGAGATGCTTTAATTGCAATTCAAGGATCCCTAACAATATGTTCAGTTATGTTAGATTTCTTTAGGGGATTGCATGGTAGGATAAACAACATGCATATATTACTTTATATTATATTATTTTTGATTGACACAGAGTTGGAGGTATTTTAAAAACCTAAAAGATTTAAGACTTTTGAGAAAACATTTGTGACTGGAGCAGGAGTCTGCATCTGATAGCCAGCCACTACATGTTGGCTCTATTTCAAAAAAGCAGGTTGGTAAAATACCTACATTTTTTGTTGAATTTCAAGATTTCATCATGGTGTTCTTCTGTAAGATGAACAAGCAAACTGAGTGTCTCCTGGAGTGCCTGCTTCGACACTTTCCCTGACGGGCATTCTGTGAACTGGAAAGACTCCACTAAATGTCAAGCCTACTTGCTGAGACCCACTTGTGTCTGCCGGCTTGTTTTTAAAAGAGCTCATAAACCTCTGACACGTCTCCTGAAAGTTATAAAGATGCTCACGTGCTGACGGCAAAGAAGAATTTGATGGACAGTAAGAGGAAACAAAGTTCAGTGTCAATCCCAAAGCACAAAACACTCACAAACTGATTTTATCACAGGGCTAAAATATATATCATATTCAATCATATTTTAACTGTTTTAACATATCATAGGGCTGAATTAGTTACTTACAGTGGCATCATAAGATACATGGGTTTCCAACATCAACAATCAAAGACCTGGCATAAGAATCACCTTGAAATCTTATGCCACTGTTACTCCTTACTCTTTTTTAAAAATCTTTTTTCATGAGGTTTGCCTGAGATATGAACCATGGAATCTGGGTTTGAATGTTCCAGTCATCTGTCTTCATTTTTAAACATCAAATAAAGAGCAAAATTGTCCTAAAATATATTACAGTTACCTTGTTTGTGTGCTTTTGCATTATTTTTCAAATTTTAGTTGCCACCTCAAAAAAAAAAAAAAAAAAATACTGCTGTGCTTAAAAAGCAGAGTAAAAAGGTGTTCTGGGTTTACCTGTGGGTGTCATTGAGTTCTTGGTCATGTTATCTGTCAGTGAACATTGAGGCAGGTGGGGGCTGGGTGAGGTGGTGGAGTTCAGGAAGGGGAGAGTTGAGGGCATGTGTACGATACTGTGTCATCACCCCGCTGGCTGCATCACAGCTGAATTTTGAACCTGAAGAAGAAAAGCCTTGAGATGCAGTTCTGGTGACGGCCACTAGATGCTGGCTTTTCGAGTGTCATAAACAAAAGAGACACATACTATTGTGTATAGTCTTCAGACCAAATTATCATGTGTTACAGGTGAACAGCGCAACATGTTTTTGTTAGATGTATCCTTTGGTCATTCATAAGCCAATCAAAACTGAGGGTGCTTTCACACCTGAAGTTCAGTTCATTTGGTCCGCACCAGAGGGGAAAAATGATATGCTGTGGCATTTCAGTTTTGGTTCGGTTCCTGTTCACATTGACTTTTTGCAAAGAAACCAAGAGGAGTAAACATGAAGTTGTACTGACAGACAGGTTACTTGTTGATTGGACAGTTTTGGTGTTTGTCATCCTGTATCATCAGTGTATCACCAGAACCCACATGGAGAAGTCTAATTCTGGTGACTGACAGACGTTCATGCAGCAGCAGCACTTTAATGCATCTAAAGTGTGTCACACAGAGCTCATAGAGAAAGAACTGAATTTAAGCATTGATAATAGGCTATTATAAGACTGCAAATCTATTATATGTTATGAATAATGACTAATGTAGAAGGTGTCTTGTACAGTGATGACTTTGGTCTTAATATTGCGGGGTCATTGCCACACACTTTTAATGGACTCAATGAACAGACAAACTACACAGAGTCGGATACAATGATGGCAGTTTTAACAGTGTTTTTTCAATCAGGGAAAATGCCCTTGTGTATACGTGTTACCATGGCTACATGTATGCATTAACATAAATAGGTCAGAAACATTTCATGATCAGCAGATGGGTTTATTATTGGTTTAGCTGTTGAAATCATGGTAAAATCACACATCTGCTATCATAAAATCCAGTGGTTGGTTTGTTTTCTTTCACAACTCAAATGAACTGTACCAGAGTCTGCTTGAAGGTGGACCAAAACCCAACTTTTCGGGCGATCTGGGTTCAGTTGTTTGGTCCACACCAGGGTTTGACTGACAGCTTTCACACCAGCCCAAACAAAGCGTACTAACCGCGCAAACAGACCTGCGTTGGTTTTAACGAAAACAAACAGCTTAATTGTGGAAGCACCTTGAATGTTTTTTCTACAGTGTAGGCACATACTTTGGGCAAGTGGTCAATGTCCACAGCTATTATTGGCTTTGATTAATCATTATTACCAATATCAGCAACACCATCCTGAATTTACTTGATTAATGACTGCATTTTTGTTGAAAACATCTAACAATGTAACAGGTGGTATTAGGACCCAAGAGCAGCACAATGGAGACCAGGAACAGTTGGTAATAGCGTTTACTGTTACTACTCAGCAGGGTAGGGGTAGGAATAATAAACAGCACACAATGCAGTTCAACACTCCAAGGAAGTCTCTCTACAAAGATCTTGGCAGCCTGGCTGGTTTGGCCGAGAAGCAGGTGAGTGAGTAGTGGCGTTAGCCCTACAACAAACACAGTTTAGTTTAATAATAAGCAACGGGTACCTTAGAGAAGCAGGCAGAAGATGTAGTCAAGGAGGCAGAATATCCAGAACCAGGTAAGTACTCAGTCCATCAGATGAACTGGTAGGGTATAGACAAAAGGTAGGTTTAGGCCAGGTGAAGGGTGGAGATTCCAACAGTTAAGTACTCACAGGACACAAACAAAAGCGAGTGTGGCAACATGGTAGAACACTCACACTCTAACTTCATTGTCAGACAGAAACGCCAAGCAGCCACAGGCAAACTGGAACCAAGGATGCAGAAACAGGTCTAACGGTCAGGGCCAGAAGGCTGATGCCAAGAATCAGATGAAGCAGGCAGCGGGATCAGAAACAGGAAAACAGTGCTGAAGTGTCTTGCATGAGTGGCAAAGTACAATCTGTCAATAAGTGTCTGAGAGGCTGGAATATATATACAGACTGAGTGTAATCAGGAACAGGTGAACTGAGTCGCCTTGATGAAGTGGGTGTTGTGGTACTTCTCACTAAACTTAGTACCTCTGTAAATATTTTCCTAATATTCCTAGTATCCTAAGATTCAAGTCTTCTTTAATACAGCATGCTGTTCATTTTGTATATTATGGTCGCATTTAGAGCAAAATAGATGCTATGCTTTAAGGCATAGCTACCTTGTAATTGACAAGTTGCTAACCACGGTGACCAGAACAGAGGCATAGCAATGTGTATATTCCCCAGCTCCACCCTCTCGTCCAAATATGGTCACTTCTGGCTCCAATAAACCAAGATGGCGGTGGTTAAAATTCACTTTTTTTATACAGTCTATGAATTCAAAGATCACAGATCAAAATGTTAACTACAAAACAGAGAGCCATTTTTAGCCATTAGTCAGGCTAGCTGTTTTCACCTTTTTCGAGACTTTTTACACTAAGCTAAGGTAAGCTAAGCTAATCAGCAGCTGGCTGCAGAGTATATTTAAAGGACAAATATGACAGTTGTATCAATCATCTCATCAAACTCCGTAGCTTTAAGGTAAATCAATATGCAATGACATAATGACAGTGATGATAATTGGAGACGATGATAATCTGAGACAGTTGAGAAGAATGAAACTGTGGGGATTTTCTTAGCTCATTGCGGGGGTTTTTACTTCATGACATGAATCATAAATCAGCCTTTTGGTGCTATAAAAGCAACCAGCTGTGGTGACAAAGCAGGAAATACCAGTCAGTAACCATAAACACGTGGTGGATTGTTCAATTTACTGTCATTCAATCGGATGTGCTGAATGATACAAGATTTAGAATGTTTTGTTATGTCACAGTCAAAAAGGTCACACTAATTAAAAGGTCTGGAGTGTGTGTGTTTGTGTGTGTACTGTACTCATGTGTGTCTTGGTCTTAATTAATGCACTGGCAGACAGTGGTTATTTTCATTGGTCCTCTTTACCCTGACTGATCCTACCTTCACCCTCTATGTGTGATTAAGACCAGATGAAAACTGCCTGAGAGGTTTCTCAGTAAAGAATATTGATGGGACCCCTG
Organism: Cephalopholis sonnerati; assembly: GCA_019142605.1. Lineage (NCBI taxonomy): Eukaryota > Metazoa > Chordata > Actinopteri > Perciformes > Serranidae > Cephalopholis > Cephalopholis sonnerati. Next base: position 205,956 of record JAGQAX010000124.1, read on the forward strand.
AGAAAATGTGTGTGTGTGTGTGTGTGTGTGTGTGTGTGTGTGTGTGTGTGTGTGTGTGTGTGTTTGCCCATGACATGATTAGAGGAACAGATCAATAAAGGTTAATTAGGGAATTTACATAGTCCAGTTGCTTACGGGCATTTCTTCATCTCAGTCTAGTGTCTCTTTTCCAATTTCCTCCCCCTCTTTTTTTAATTTCTCCTCATCCTCCTTTTCTTACATTCCTGTCATCCCCTCACCTCATTTCCCAAAAATGGATTTACCTTTCTTTGAAATCCCTACTTCCCACTCCATTCTGATTGTGCAACAGTGTCAACAATTGACCACAATTTACATGTTTATGACAAAACAAGACCCATCTGAGCCAGGGTTGCAGAATTGATGTAGACAGATAGCAAACAGAACCAGGAATTATTTTCACTTTGCTGTATTCTTGGAAGTCACTGGAATGCAAATGTAAACTGAGTTAATGTTTTCTGTCACAAAAGTCTTTTGCAAATGTTTTAATTACTATGACATCTGCCTGAAGGACTCCAGCATTAGTCAAAGTTATTCTTAGCACATGTACAGATGCAACTTTCATTTACTGTGTATTGCAAACCTGCTCAGATCTCATTTTTCAATGAACAGTATTAGGATAAATGAAGTTTTGTTAATGTGGTAAATAATCCACTGAGAGATACCAAACTCCTGTTCTATGATGCACTAATTTGTTTACGATTTACTACTGAAGATTATTTAGCAATAATAGTATTATCTGCAGTGCTAATGCAATAAAAGGTGACTGGGTGCATGATGATGGTCATCCGCAGAGGCTGCCTCTGAGGCTCAGGCTCAGATTCAGTAAATTGAAGAGTATACACTGTACATAGGAAGAAATGACTCCTAATGCATTTCTGTTTAAGTAACACATGACACTCCTGAATCAATGTATCCTCTAAAAATGGATCGTGTAATCGCCCCATCAATGACATTACACTCCATCCAAAAGGTAAATGTAAGGGCCTTGTGGGTAGAAAATGAGCTGAAAAAAGGGCCCAATATGGGACTGTCCATGGGTTCCATAATGGCGCCAAGCCAACTGCCCACATGGGTGGTTTTACTCAAGTGGGCCCAAGCTAAGATGCCCATTTTGGGCCTTTACCCACTTGGTGCCCAGGTAACCGTAGCACAATTCATGTGGGGCCCATTTGGGTAAACCCACCCATATGGGCAACTGGCATGGGGTCATTACGGAACCCATGGATAATCCCATATAGGCCCCATTGTTTTCTAATCATTTTCTAACCACATGGGCCCCTCATACAAATTTTAACTGGGACACTTAATGTAATATTAGGCATGTTAGGTTTAGACAAGGAATGTTACTTTGGTAAGGTTTAGGGGAAAAAAAAACATATGGATGATCTACATTAAAATGAAAAAGTTCACGTGGTTTCACACTTCTTAACACCGGTCTCCAGGGAGAAAGTCCTGTGCTAGAAAGTCCTGTGTTTTGTGACCTAACCACCACCCCAACCTGCCTCCTAATGTGGACTCCTCCTACTTTATGCCAGCCAGCGCATTGGACATGTGATCACAGCCTTTCCAACTGTGTGGGTCATATACAACCTACGGTATAGATATATATACAAACAGTGCATGAGAACAGCCTTTATGAGTTGTGTTTTTGAGAGATAGACTTAGGGATAGGTCACGATGGACTTTAACCCAGCTTCCAAAAAATGTAGGTTTTTTTTTTTTTAAAGAATACTCTCCAACTTCAAGATTCCGACTTCCGATTTCACAATTCCAACTTCCAAAACTGTGAGGCAGGTTAGGGTTCAAACCCTTCTTAGGGCTAGGTTAACTTGTGGTTACCGTGGCAACAGCAAACAGCAGTTTATTACCTTGGGTCTAAACTTAGCAGTTATCCACCAGCTGTTGATGACAGTCAGCAACCAGATATTTCACTCAGGAGTTGGTGGAGACCAAAAATAGAGCTAAAAGAGAGTGAATACATTTACATTCATTCATCGCAGGGCCAGAAACACAATGTGTAAAGGAGGAACTGTTAGCAAACAAGTTTGCTTAACTTAAAAAGTTATATGTTGTGTTCACCACTTGATTCTGCAACCCAGAAGTGGCAAAAAAAAACTGTAATTGCAGGTTTGAAGACTTTAATTTTTATAAAATTAAAGGCGAGCCCCTGTGCACGAAAGTCCTCTTGGGATGGTCTTTTGGTCTTTCTCTGGTCTTTTCTTACCCCGACTAATGCAGAGTATGCAGATAGCTGCCTAACAATGCCGCAGAATTATAGCCGCTGCATGTCATGGACATGTATGTACATTAAATTATTTTTCCACATTAGTAATTTATGGATTTATGGATAAGATTGCTGTTGCTCGATCACTGTCAAGTAACCTTGTGTTTCATATAGACATAAGATGAGCATCAAAAGGAACAAAGAGGGTTCTAGATCATGTACAGAGAAAAGATCAGAGAAATTTAAACACAAGTGGTGGGTCAACCGTAAAGCTGAAACACGTCATTTGTATTTGAAGTTAGCGCTGAAGGGAATATTCATCACACGTATCCCTCTTCAAAGCTATTTGTGCCTCCTCTCAACTTGAATTTCTTAATGAATAATAATGACATTTTTAATGAATAAGACCAATATCCCACACATTTTAAGAAACCGATTATCAGTCCAAGCAATACTAGATCATGAATTAGCTATGCATGGTTTACATTCAAAACAATTCCAATGCATATCAATAAACATCTTACATAAGCATGTTTTATATAAGCATCACCAAAAAGTTTTGTGAAAGATTGTCTTGGGAGAAGAAGTAGGTTTTTGGACTTTCCTGTGCTTTTTACGTTTTCATCGTATGTCAGACACTTCATGAATGTGAACCAGACTGAGTGATAAAACCTGCACTTCTTTCTGCTGCAGAAATAACTGCTGTGCTTTTTAGCAAATTCAAAAGTGGGCCCAGACAATGCTAATATAGCTGCATTTCACCAATGACTAAATTAATGTTTCAAAAGGTATTTCAGGTTGAGTATCTTTTCATGTATTCCTTTACTTGTGTCTCTGTCTCACAGGACACTGTGTGGACGTTTTCTGTTTGGTACATAATCTAAAAACATATCTTTCTACGTCATTCTGCATTTTAAACCATCCCATTTTAATTAATGTGTTTTTCAGGAGGGAAACAACATAATCTAGATTCCCACTGGAAACTGTCCCAGGATCACGCAAAGGCCAGTACATAGGACCAAGTGAGGTTTATCAATGAGCTGTTTTTAGGTGCTATGGGGATCCAACATTGGGCTGACTCTCACAGTGATAGCAGTGTTGAGTGTGTTGTCCAACTTTGGCCAATAAGACTCTTTAGGCTATCAAGTCTATGCTAAATACAGAAACAGCTGCAGATGACCTGCTGCGTCACCACGAAAAAGTTTTCTCTTGCATCAGCTATCAGAAGGGACAGAGAATGTCCAGATAACATGGTAAATATAGTGATGAGATCCTGTTTTTTTCTCTGTATGTTGTCATTCTGTGCTGTTTACGCACTGCATTTCCCAAAGATCACTTCTCAATAAGTTTAGCCTGCAGTCTGATGTCTTTCTGTTGATGCTACTTGATCTTAGAGTTGTGGTGCTACCAAACACTGGGTGTCCAGTTGTTGGCTCATTAAACGCCACCCTCCTTAGTTACTGTTGCTACATCTGTCCAGCTTCCAGAAAAAAAAAAAAAGCAGGCATCTCTGTCTAACCGACAAACGTGGGCGACTGTCACCAGCATCATCAGCTGCAGCTCTCTAACACAAAACTTTGTGGCTGAAAATGCTCTTGCTGGCTGACTTATTAATGTTTAGAGTGTATTCGTGTTAAAATGAAAATCTTGTAAAAGGGTCTTAAATATGCTGTCTACAAACATTACTATAAGGGCTGCACTGACTGTGAAATTCTGGGCAAATACCAATACTGATATTTAAAATAACAATCTGGCCGATAGCCAATATTGATGTTTTGTTGATGTTTTTATCTTGTTTTGTTGTTATTTATCCCTCCTTATGTGTCAAGAAAACAAATAAATATTCATTTAAAAAAAAAAATAACTGCAGTTTTAAAGTCATTCAGTCCTTCATTACATTACCTTTGAATGAGCACAAATCCAATAACATAATCTTAATTTACATGGAAAACATTTTAAGTAACTGCTTAAAAAGCCATTTTGCTATATATAATATATGCTATATAATTTCCTCTCTAATATCTAGATTGCACCTGAAAATTTTGCGTCCACCTGGGTGTCGTATTTCTGTCGCTGCCAGTCGGCGCTGGAGCTGATAAATTCCCCTGACAGCCACAGTCATTTGTCCCAGAAATCTAAAAGATTGTAACCTTTCCTTCTAAAGACAGAAGCCAGATGGAAAAGGGGCTGTAAAGACAATATAGTGAATAAAAATGTGGGTGTGGATATAAAACCATATCATACAGGCAATACAGTGGCGTGATGTATGCTTTAATGTTCAAAGTTTCAAAGAGCATGTTTCACTTTTATAAAAGAAAAAGAACTGAGGATGAGGACTTAGGGTGCTTACACACCTGCCCTATTTGGTTTGGTTCAACTGAACTCAAGTTCATCTGCCCCCTAAGTGCAGTTTGTTTGGGCAGGTGTGAACACAACAATCGCACTGGGGTGCGCACCAAAACAACCAGACCGAGACTTTCTTGAAGAGATGGTCTCGGTACGGTTACAAACGAACTCTGGTACGGTTCATTTGTGGTGAGAACGTATTCCAACCTCGATCCACATTGTTTGGGTTAAGTTTTTGGTTTTTTTTTTATAACGAAGCTCTATTTTTAAGCTTTTATATGAACTCTGGCAACTTTATGTTCAAAGTAGAAAAATTATTATTATTATTATTTTCATTGTGATTTTGAAACTGGTCAGTGGGCAGTCTGGCCCACAGGCTGTAAGTTAAGGAACACTGGCCCACAGCAATTATCACAAGGACTGTTTCATTTTCCTTCAAATTGAATAATCCGAAAAGTGATACAATTATGTGAGTTCCACATTGTGGCCAGTCAGTCGATCCATACATTGTGAGCACTAAAGTCACACGTTCTGCAGAAGGGCCAATTAAACACAACATACAAGATCAATAAAATCACAGTGTGTGTCCAGTTTTAGATTTCTAAAATGCAGCAAAAGACTTTTTGAGCCACCCTTAATCTTCTCTAATTGCATCTTTCCAGACATGAAAGTGTACATTTTTAACAGCTCAAAGACAAAATTAAGACAATGTGAGAGAGAAAGATACACAAAGAGAAAGATGGAGAGAGGAATGACTTTGACTGTAACACAGTATCTACACATGTATTGCACTTTGCCTCAGGCCATCATTTCGACATCTATCCAAAATCTAAATATTTGCTGAGTGCCTTTAGGGGGCATGGGAAAGATCTCAACTATTGATTAAACTGTCAGAAAATCCCAGCAATAACAAGACGCTGTCATGTTTTTGTTGGATTTGATGTTGATCGAAACTCCCACCTGTCCCCCTCTGTCATCTTGGTCCAACTGGCCTGACCTCAAGTTTGCACCTACGTCATCTCAGCAGTGTGACAAAGACAGTAACAAACACTCAAACTGGGACAGAATGGTTATTTGGAGTGGTGTTTGTCAATCATTATGTGACAGACTTCAAATATGGTAGTTTAAGTTGCTCTCTCGAGGGAACGAGACAGGGAAAAACATTTTGTCAAAGTTCTTTGTTGGTATTTCTTTGTATCTGTCAGAGGTAGTACTTTACAAAATGAACACAGCTCGACCTCTCCGTTCTGTTTGTGTCAGCCAGGTCCTCACTGCTGGATCAATACAATTGTCAATGATTTCTCAGTTTTTAAAGTCAGTACTGTCTCTGGGGTTAACCCAAAGTCTAGTGTGCATTGAACCATGGTTGTTTCTTTCCTGTGTGGGTTGTCAATTCATGCCTTTTATTTTTACCAAAGTTTCTTTCTAATATGATTGAAGTTTATATTTGATTCATTGTCTGTCCAAGCTTTTAGCTGCACTTTCAGAACCAGCCAGTACATCTTGTATGTCTCCTTAGTTCTTTGAGATTCAAGGCTTTGGAGTGAAAAGACTCCAGTGGATTAGAGAAATGATTGGACTCTGATGACTCACCTCTGAGCTTTGATAAGTGGAGATCGTGTGAATTGCTGATTGCTTTGTCAGCCTCCTAGTTGCAGGTGATTTTGCGGTCATAATCTGGACTTTTCCTCTGTTGATGTGATCACGCCAAACCATCTTTTTCTTTCTTCCTGCACAGCCTTGACAAAACTGTAAAAAAAAAAAGAAAAAAAAAGAGGTATATATTGTATACGGTATACATGCACTGAATTAGCGTTAATTAATTTGGAATTGCTTTTGAAAAGATTACATTTTTGTCTGATTGGTCCACTTTGCTCTCAGCAATTTAGTTTTTATAATAAGGTTAAGGTCAAGTCAAGATCAACAAGTCCCATGTCAAGTTCCACATCAAGATCAAGTCCCAAGTCAATATCAGCAAGTACCATGTCAAGTTCCAAGTCAAAACAAACAAGTCAAAACCAACAACAACCGGTCAAGTCTAATGTCATGCCGATTCAAGTTCCAAATAAAGAACAAGTATAACCTAACAACAACTGCCAAAACTGCGGTCAAGACCAAGATATTCCTTGTCAAATCCTATGCCAATTCCAATGAGTCTCAAGTCAAGTCCCAAATCACGTTTCACCTTAAAAAAAAAGAGTCTTTTTTAGAACCTTGTCTGTAATTTTAAAAAGGGATTTACAACCTTGCATTGTAATAGCATTGTCTGGGGTTCCAGAGGACCTTACTACTCTGACTGCTGGACAGGCCAATATTTTGGCATATGTGTCTCTATTAGCTCGTTGCAGAATTTTGCTAGAATGGAAGTCCCCTAACCTCCCATCATCCTCTGTCTGGCTTAAAGACCAGGTATTCTTTCTTGAACTTGAGAAGATAAAATTCACTCGTAGGGGTTCTGAACCTGATTAGAAGAGAAGCATTATGCAATTGTACACTATGCGATCAACTCTCAATACTCTGTCTCTTGTTTTAATCATTTACCAATCCTACTTTTGTTTCTACTGTACTTTTTTTTTTTTTTTTTTTTTTTACATAGAATCAATGTCATTGTGTAATGAACCTGTACCGCCATGGACTTTTAAAGTAGGGGTGGGAGGGGATGAGTGGGAGATGGGAGGGATGTTTGTTTGTTCAGAAAAGAAAGTTGGAAGGAAAAATGTTGTTCCAATTGTAACTTTTTTGAATTTGCAATTATCCTTTAATAAAAAACATCATTAAAACAACACCAACACATTCTCAGCCCCAACTTGTCCAATACAAGTACTAACCAGGCCTTACATGTCAAAATGTGATGCTCCAGGTACCCCTCAGTTTAAACGCTTGTGTTACGTGCATTGTGCCTTTTCAAAATAAACTTATTTTAAACTTTAAAAACTTAAATAAAATAATAATATTGGTAAAGAACTTAGTTGGTCTGTTTACATGCTAAGGTTTACTCAACAAAAGTTTGTGGTTAGGTTTGAAAACAACATCGTGGTTTTGCTTAAAATATGTTTGTTTAAAGCACAATGTACTGTCAATTGACACACGTCACTAGCGTAGTATGGTACACACACAAGCACACTATGTTGTCTCTAAAATAACTCTATTGACTTTTGGATTCACAAAAGATATGAACAGAGGTCTCCTGGGTGAGAGTCCAAGGTCTGTTTGACCAGTCCACTGCTCCTCCCACAAGCTCTGTGCGACTAGCCGGCTCTTTATACTACAGTAGTTGGTCAGTGTCAAATAAAGGTGACTCGGTGCGTCGGGTACTGATCTGATCCAACAAGTTCCGAGTCAAGACCAATAAGTTTCATGTCAAGTCCCAGGTCAAGTCCAACAAGATGCCAGTGAAAACCAATATGTCTCAGGTAGAGACCTGACACAATCTCATCTTTAGCCCTGGACTCTTATCATATCACCACATACATCATCATAACTGCAATGTTATTGTCTATCCGTCTGTCAGTTGCGTTTGCCCCATTTCCCTTGTATGTACATGTGCCACCCTTTTTGTTCTGTCAAGTCTCATGGCTAGTCCCAGGTCAAATCCTACAAATTACCAGTGAAAACCAATAAGTCTAAAGTCAAAACCCAAGTCAAGTCCCAAATCAGCATCCACAAGTCTAAAGTCAAGTTGAAGTCCTAAACTTTATGTTCTGAGTTATTAAACAGCCTCCACAATATTTACAAATGTAAAAAAAAACCCTAATTTTCAAGTGGAGTCACAAGTCTTTTTTGATTTGATGACCTTCAGCTGAGAAAGGCAGCAAGTTTGGGGGTGGTATTGAAAAGGTGATGAATCACAAAATCTAAAGAGCTATTAACTATCCACAATGACAACTCTCAATCTATCAGTTTTCAACCATGAGAAGTGGACCTTGAGGTTCTTTTGTTTGTTTGTTTGTTTGTTTTTATGAAACTACAGTTTCAAAAGTCTAGAATGAACTCGTGCTCAGCCGTAAACCTCTTGACAGTCTAGCAGCTTTGTGCTAATGTACCATGTGTGCCTGACTCACTGTCTGAAGGAGCCTTTTTTTTGTAAAACCATTGCATTTTTTGCTGTACATAAACTAATGCTAAAAAAATGACAGCAGTCAGTGCAGTGCAGTGAAACCCGGCTGAACACTGAAACATCCACAGTCAGAGCAAAAGACCTAATCGTGGTTAGTGTTGCACCGATACTAAAGCTCTCTTAATGGAAACTTAGAACATGTTATTTTTCTTTGGAATAAGCTACATACAATAGAACAATTGAAATAGAGGATGTAGGTGTTGTCCACTACAGAGGCTGGCATAGCAACCAATTTATCACTTGTGCTTATTTATTTTACGTCTGTGTTTTTTTCTCTGTGAATGAGTTAAAAGAGGAAATTGACAACTTTTCAGCTTTAATCCACCTAGTGCAGGGGTGGGCAACCTGCAGCTCCAGAGCTGCACGCGACTCTTTAGACCCTCTCCAGCGGCTACCTGTGGCTTCGACATAAAATTATATGGAAATTAATAATGGTTATTTTTCAACAATCAGATTCTTATTTGTCATGGTTGTAGGCCTAGAGTGATTATTGCATTCTACAACTGTAAAAATGTGTAGCCTATACATCGAATTCATCAAATCAACTAAAATATGCATCACACATCTACAACCTGTGTCTTTACTCCAAATTGTGCAGAGTTCCAGTAGTGGTGGCTAGCCTGGAGTCTCTCTAGCAAGGCCAACTATAGCCACCAAATCCAAAATAGGAAATGTCTTTGTGGAAAATATAGGATTTCACAGAGTTGCCACCTTGTAGTAAATCATATTAATGAATGCTCATTTAGACTGCTTTATAATATTGATGGGCTAATTTAGAATTAATAGGCTGTTACCTTTATTCAAGTATGTTTTGTGGCTCCAGACAGATTTTTTTTTCTTTTTTTTTTTTTGCCAATAATGGCTCTTTTAATAATAAAGGATGCCGACCCTTATGTAGTGTTTCCAGATGGTATTATTGTTGGTGCCACTGTTGCAAAGACAACCAAATCGCTGCCTGTTTTCCTTGGAGCCTAGCAACTACCAATGTTAACTTAGTTACTTCCCTCATCTGCCATTTCTGCTATTGAGGATCGTAACTGCTGAGAACTTACACTGATACTGTTTGGTAACTGGGATAGCTGTCAGTAGCTACCGAGCAAAATAAAAGCGCTGTCCTCTTCCTGTTTTGGTTCAGCAGTGGTTGACGTTCTTTCTTTGTGTCATAAATTGAGCCTTTGTTTTCCAGGGACATCGTACCTGGTGGCAGAGAGAATTGCATAGTGAAAGCGAGGCTTATAGGGAACCAACCTTAACACAGTTGGTGTAATTATCCTACTGCCGTTACATTGTGCAATCCACATTTACTTCATCATGATAGTTAGAGCAAAACACTTATCTATTTCCATTTTAACATTTGTACTGCTTGCAAAGCAAGATAATCAAGTTGAATCAGCCAGTCGGAGTAATATCATCTAACTCAGTCATATTAAAAACATGAAACAATGAAGGTAAACATGATTAGAGTCCATTAGGACAGAAATATCTTTTCTGTGAAGTCAGTATAATAACATAAGAACACAGCAGGAAGACACAAGCTAAAAAGAGAAAGAACAGTTTGTATTAATGAGTGCTTCCTACAGCGGTCTGTCTTGATGCTGTGCCCTTAGTCTACGATGCCACATTGATAAAATGCTCTGCTGAGAATGAATTGAAATAAAGAACAAAATAAAAGCAGATTACAAGAACACCCGCAGGCAGAACATGACTAGAATTTCACACAGATTGCCACTCTGTTATTAAAATGAAGTCTAACAGGCCTTAAAAGCTCCAGCAATCCTTCTGTTGATCTTCTTTACATGTCAATAAAGTACATTGTGGTTGTGCTTATTGATCTTCTATGGATTTCAGTTTTGGATCATAGAAGTGCTCCATTATGGCGAAGGCATATGTTTATTATTCAGCTAAGTGATACTTCAGTGCACCGAGCATTTGACCATGTAGGCCATCAAAACATGCGTGCGCTGACGCATTCAGCTCACAGTCCGAACACGGCAGTAACACAGTAGCGTGCCATCCCAGTATGATTCACATTCTCTGAAACGTTTCTGCAGAGCCTCAGAGGTTTGTGCCAGAAACATATTTCAGTGGTCATGATATCATCATATGTTGTCTGGATGAGTGGAGATTTCTTATGTAAGATCACAACTTGTTTACGGAGTGAGGAGACAGGAATGTTTAAAGTTTTATTCAGGCGGCTGGCTCGCTGCTGACCCATATCTGCACAGAATAGGACTTTTGATATAAATAATTCTAGCTCATCATTTGTATCTAACTGTTCTCTCACCACATGCTGCCAACGTGATCTCATGCCTACTCGTAATATTTTGACACTTGGGTAGAGCAAAATAACTCTAGGTTGCCTTTTAGTTAAACACGGGACACAAACAACAGTCTCCTGGGTCAAATTCATGTGCTTGTTGGACCAATCCACCTTCCCTAAGAAGACATTTCCCCCCCTTATATTATACATGATGCAAAAAAAACCCTTGATTTCTGCATTACTGAATTACCTAGATCTTACACATCAAACAAGCACACTGGAGATTTTGGGTGGCTGAGTAGTTACCAACTTCTGGGTAGTGCTCTGTTCATGATGTAACCGTGTGGCTCTTTTGGTCTTGGGAAATGTTTCAGAACAGAAAGTATCAAATCCTGATAGTGAGTCATTTCACTATTTCACTATCCACTGATTTACAAAAATCTCTTTGACAACTTGAGTTTATGGGAAAAAGTCTTTTTGAGCCTAATGGCATCAGACACGGACACTGGATTCCACATTTGGTCAAGAACAGTCTCACTCTGAAGTCGTCAAAATCCGGTGCCTGGGCAGTGACTTGCAGCGTCAGAAACCAACGAAAAAGGCGTCCTCTAACATCGGCACAATATGCTGCCGGTTGCTGTTTAAGTTTAACGTAGCCTGGTGGTCAGGGGGAAACGTGGCAGGACAAAGACGGAAGTTAAGGCAGCAAAAGTCAACCTTACCACTTCTTTTTGTTGCCTAAACCTAACTACATGCTTTTGTTCTCTTAACCCAACCATGTATGTCTGCTGTTGAAGGAATACAAACGCCAAGTCGCAGTGTTGTACTGACATAGTGTGTTTATTTTAAAAGACACTGTATGTAAACGTTAAATTTCCAGTGAAAACAGCAGTGTAAGTTGAAAGAAGAGAACTTGACATGGTGTCCCGTGACAGTGAGCAGCTTGCAAGAATGTGGGTGTAATAACTGTGTGCAGGGCTAATGAAATCTAAAAACAAGTGGTCACATGGAGACTCATAAAAGACATGGGTGGTAATGGCAATGTGTTGTGGCTGCCCACTTGTGTTCAGATCACTAAAACGCATGTTAATACCAGGTGTAAACAGGCTCATGCAGATGCTAAAGGGTGCATTGTGTGTTCCTATCTGAAGCCAAGGGCCACTGTCCAAGCTTTGTTTTCTGACACCCTGGCAGTGAGACCTGGCTGATTTATACACATACAAGATTATCATTTTTATGCAGATAACACTGTGTTGTATAAATCCTCTTAAATGTTTTGTTCATTTGCTTCACTGAATTTATAACAGATTTTGTCTTATTTATTTTATTATTATCATAAAACAGTGAAGGAAGACTCCTGCCTCCAAATGCCATGGTCAAACCGTACACTCTGGTGCGACTGTTGCACTCCTCTGCCTGCAAGTGATTGACTGCCCCGTCGCTCAGAGGTCCCTGTGGTTGCTGATCTTGATCAAGGCTCTTCTCTGTTCTGGGTCAATAAACTCCCCACTGAAAACAACACAGCAGAGGTCCTTCCCATCACCCGCCACAGACTGAAAAACAACATTTTCAGACCATACTTTTTCAGACACACCAACACACCATGCTAGAGAAAAGTTTTTACATCATAAAAGGGATAAGACCAGACAACATAAAGAGAAGAGTATTGTCTGAGCAACAGTTAAAAAAAAAAAAAAATCTGATGAGAGCCTAACAGAACATTCACAAACCAACATTCAGGTATCTTTCTGCCAGTATTTGTTGTGTCTGAATGTCTTGTGTCTCTCAGCTGCTTTGCTGCTACACTGTTCTCAACCATAATTTTTCCCAAAAGTGGAACATGTACAATAGCTGAATCTGCACTTGAGACAGCAAATATTTTAAAAAGCAGACAACGTGACATGATCACACCATTGCCCTGGAAATTTCTATCTCTACTGTGTTGCCTACGCCTCTTTATTATCATGTATCATATGAGTACATTTTCAATGAGTATAATAAACTTATTTATATAGCACACATTGAAATCAAAACAACTGTTCTGGGTTTCAGAGGATACTGTTTTACTAGTTATGAGTAAAGATACAGTCAGTGTGTGTTACTGCAGATGCATGCAGGTGACTGAATAAGACTTCACTTAATACGCTTTGTCATAGATCTCATATTGAAAGGTTACTTCTTATTTACCTTAAGTCTTGCTATGGTCAAAACAGGCATTTTTTTTGGTCAGTGTTTTTGCTGATTAAATTAACACAGGTTGGCAAGTTTAAATTATAAGAATGCCATATAATAAAAGTTTTCCGGAGCAGTTTAGAAGATACTGAAGAGTTAATCTGGCAGGCATGTGCATGGAAACATATTTCTGCTAAGGGGTGCTGCACATAATAAATGTGTGCACATGACTGTACATGTGCACATGTTTACAGGAGCTACTTAGATCAGTGGTTCCATCTGCTGTGAGTCCAAAAAATGCCACACAGACAATGTCTCTCTGGACTGCATGTGCCAAAATTTCTAATATTTCATTTTGAATGGTGTCAGACATCCAGTTGTCTCTTCACCGAAACCACTCAAGTGCCCTGGGCACATCATGCACCGCTCGTCGACTGCTCAGTCATTAACTGCCATAATACTCCAGCCCGATGGCTACACCCCAGCAGAGAAAGTCCCTTGCATCCAAGGATTTTTATGGATCTAAAATGTAGCTCCAAAACTGTGCTGGCAATTTTCTGGTCTTTCTCAGCTTGTTCAGCCTGGCTGTGCCATTTCGTAGCTCCTGCTACCCCAAATCTCTTCACAAGTTTAGCTGACACCGACTCTTGCACTTTGACTTGACGTGATGGAGGATCGGAGGAAATGGTTTAAGTCGCATATTAAAAATCTTTATTTTTTTCATATATTTTCTGACAGGCACCTTATCATATGCTGTTCAATATTAAAAGGCACAGTGTGTAGGATTTAGGGGGATTTAATGGTGTCTAGCAGTGAGGATTGCAGATAGCAACCAGATGAAACTTCAGTGTTGATTATTCAGGAGGTTTTTACCCACATCCAAATTATCCGTAGAGGTTTCTTCTTTTCCAAAACAAATTGACCACATGATTAAAGTGGATAAAAACACTGAATAAAGCAGTTTCATATTACAAATCAGTGTTTTTTTCTACATTGCTTGGAATGTTGCATGTTCACCTTTTTACTGATTCAAACTTTCAAAATTATCTGCAGATATCTACAGCTATCTTACTTTCCAAAACAAACAGACTCAGTGATTTAAACCTGTGAAAACACTAAATGAAGCAGTTTTACATTTAAAACAATGGTGTTTTTCAGATGCTGCTCATCATGGAGGGGCTGATAACTATGGTGGCCAATGCAAAAAACCAAAAGAAACAAACAAACAAAAAAAGCACCCACCTTCCAGTTCCCATGCTGGAACATCCTTCTACAAATGGGGTGCCTAAAAACCAAAAATGCTGTCCCCTTACTTTAAATAAATCTAGTTATGGGAACAGCCAACAGGTTTTTGCCAAATGATCTTAAACTGATTGCGGGCTGATAAGAAGATAGTTGATAAGGTGTGAGATTTGAGGCCAGCCATTAAGCACTTTAAAAGTATGATCTTTAAATCAATTCTAAGGACCTTTAAAGGAGAGTAACATGTTCTTTTTCCATTAGACTTGGTTAAGAGTCACAAAGTTACAATTTAGAGTCTGCAATTACGTTCTGAATTCTGTTAAAAGGCCATTACAGCAGTCCAATCATCATCATCATCATCCAAATGTGAGCTTGTATAACTGGTGGGAATGTTCTTGAGACGGTAGAGGCGAGATTAGATGGTCTTGGTGCTATGTAATTCAAAACTGAGGATGTTATCAAATAACACATCAAGGTTTTCTGACTGAACACTCAACATATTTGAACAGTGAGATGTAAACACTGGAATTGTTTAGGTAAAGGTATAGGTGTATAGGTTGAGCTCAATAATAACAATTTTGGCTTTGTCTGGTTTTAGCTGAACAATATTTTCAGACCAATATATACTGAAACTGTTTCTTAAAGGAATATTGAATTTTAAACCAGCTTTGTATCAAACTACAAATTGTCCTTCCACATTTTAGTCTGACCACAAAGAGCACAGAAGTGGACTGAGAGAGACCAAACTCCAATCAAACTGCAAAACTAGGCCGTGCTAATCAAATATAAACCATAATTCTGTGAATGCATTGCCTATTCCTCACCTCAGATTTCTTCGGAAACATATTTTAGTGCACTGTTTGGCAGTAATATGAGAAACTGTGAACCAGAAGTGGGCACCATACTGTTTCCTGCACTGTAAAAACAGAGAATGAATATACTGCCATCAAAAGGTAAAATTAAGCAGTGCTGATCGAATATGAACCAAGATTCTGTTACTGTTACTTGCCTAAAATGTTTTTGTAAATGTATTTTAGCTTGCTGTTCAACTGTAATTTGAGATCATTTGTTAGCAGCCAGCCACCATATTGTCTTCTGGGAAAAAAAGGACCAGGTCCAGTGAAGGATAGTGCATTCTGGTAGTTGTAGGTTTGTAGTTGTAGGTAGCTGTTGAGCAGAAACAAATGCCATAGCCCTTTCCTCTGTTTTCTGTTTAAAAGGTATCTCTCTACTGCATAGACAGCCTAGTTTTTTAAAAAGACAATCTTTCCAGCAGTGAAATACTTCTTTAAGGAGGGGAGGCTCGTCAGATTTAACTGGCATATATGTCAGTAGATCATCTGCAAAGAGGTGGAATGGAATAATGCAAGTGAATGATGAGGAAAAGAAGTAGCATATTAAATAAGAACAATATTGATCTCAAAATGGACCTCTGGGGCACTATAAAGCTTACTAAGGAGGAAGGTCAAACATGGTTTAAAATAGAAAAAAAAACATGTTTGGCTCAATAAATAAGAGTTAAACTTCTTCTGGACTCTGCCATATTGGCCCACCCAGTTATCCACAGACTTGTGACTTATGTGGTCAACACTAATATGAGAGGTCTGAAAGTCCAGGTTTAGTTCACGTTTTATTCCCCTAGGGCAATCACACAGTGACAAGTTGCTCCTCAGAAATCCTCTTTAGAAACACCATGACAGGCGATGGATTACTGAACGAGCCCAGGGGTGTTTTTTTTTTTTTTTTTTATAGCTGCACACACTGAGGATACAGTAAGCATTTCAATAAAATACAGCACACTTATGAAAACAATTTAAATCAGAAGATCAGAATAGATCTGCTTCAATAAAACAGTACATGCATTTCAGGTTTCCTTCAATATTTTAAGCGCTGTATAGTATTTAGGATATTATCTGTGAAAATCAGTTTGGATCTGCTCTGGAGGGAATCTTCAGACAGGAGTTGGACAGTATTGCTTCAGAAGTTCAGGTGCACTTTTAAAAACCAACACCAGTACCTGAAAGTTCTGCTTCACATCCATAGAGACACAAAATGACTACCAAGACAAAAAATGTACAACAAAGAATTAAAATACAGTAACATGCAAATTAACTACAAGGAGATGTAAAATGGCAATAAAGAGACATAAAGCAACTACAAAGAAATGCAAAGTTGCTTCAAAGAGATGACTACAAATGACATAACTGTGTCTTTTACATGTCTGTACCTTGGGGCCCGCTGTTTCATAATCCCTCCATGGGCTTGGCCTGTCTTGACCTTGTGTACATTATGTGAGGCAAAATATTGCCGGCAGGAAGTGGGTTTTTCTAGCACTGACAACCATTGCAAGCAGCCTTTTTTTTCTCCAAGCCAAGGCTCATGAAACCTCTCTTCCTCTTTTGTGGTTCTGTGGCTGTCTGAGTGGATTGTAAGGACCAGAACTCAGTTTGAAGAATGATCAAAAAGAAATATTCAAAAGCTCAAGGTCCTCTGACCTTGAAGAGGTCATTCGTCTATGCTGTGTGATCCAGTTGATGTGCAGCACCTTTGCGCTTGCTGTCGGCGCAGTGGGCATCCACATCACTTGTGTGTATGTGCTGCAGTACCGGCCTGTCACCAGTAGTCCAGGTGATGAACAGCAGACAAATCACGTCACAATGAATGTTTACTTTCTCCCTGGAAGAGTTTCATGACAAGCACAGCATCAAGGTTCTGGGTTTTGCAGCAGCATTGAATCAGTCACACTTCGGAGATGTATTTGTGTGCTCAGTGTGCCAGGAGCCATGAAATGTATGTGAAGCCGGCTGAGAAGAAGGCAAAAGAATAGGTCATGACAGGAAAACAGTCAAGAGGCGTTGGGCTGCAGAGAGAAAAATAAGAGGCATATATGGCTTGACACTCCTCTGTAGCTGCTTCACTCTTTCCAGTAACACCTTGTCTGCACAGCAAAAACAACACGTCAGCAGCCCAACATCAGCAGCTGTAATCCTCTGGTAGTCTGTCCTGCATCTGCTTAAACAGACTTGACAGACCTCACAGGTCACAGTCATGGACATAAGCACCTTAATGTGAAGAAAAGTCCAGTCTATCTTATTTGTAGCTATGTGGATTAGACAGCTGGACTCTACGGTCCATGAGTAGTAATAAAAGGAAGAATGTAAGAAAGTTCCTGATCCTTAAGCCTTATCTTAAATGGACTTTTACCCTTTAAACTAGGCTTCATATTGACTTAGACGTGTGTCAGAGTTGAAGGCCAAGTGGAGAGTTGTTGACTGACGACATTCAAGGCTATGTGTGTGTTTGTGTTGAGCAGAAACCAAAGAGAGAGCTTAAGACTCATCACACTGTGAATCAGCTATTTAGAGGTACAATGTACTACAATTCACTTTGATCAATTTCTTTCAGCAGGATACTCTGTGGGCGGCGGTATTCAGCAGTACAATCAATTTTATAAATGGACATTTTATTGAATGAGTACAGTCTTGCTGACAACACATACAGCGAACTGCCTAATTAACTTCATTTGAGAGATGTGAAGCAGTTTCAGGCATTGCAAAATAGGTTTTATAGTATGAAATAAACTCTATAAACGTGTGAGATCAATGATGAAAATGATTGAGTTGTTGGTGTTTCTAAAAACCCAGACATGGATTCCCCTGTCTGTTTTACTGATGGGGACGTGGTGATTTTTTTCATTTGAATCCCAGCTATGCTCTCACAAGGCTACCTCCTAAGTGGTGTCATTGGCCACTAAAGCAATGGGAAGACTAGAGTAACCTTATTTTCAGACCTCCAAACTGGAACCCATAAGTGTCCCACACATTCTTGCCATTGACTTTGTAGATAGATTTCGTGACCTCACCCACTGGTTTGTGGACTGCTGTTCTCAAGCCTCGAGTCTGGCATTTCGGCTGTCACCATCTTGGATTTTCGAGCAAGAAGTGACCATATTTATGTTGTGTTCACACCAAATTTTTGTGTTGTGTTGCTCACACTTTTAAACGCAAGAATATTTTGTGTTGACTCACTTCGTTCGTATGAATAACTCCCGCCATCAATGCGTAAAAACATGTGTACACAAGTGCCGAAATGATGCAAATTTTCTCAAGAGTGGAGGGGCTTCTTCCAACCGCCATTTTTCAGTCTGTCAGTCTGAGCGCCTTTTTTATTCCTGTTTCTAGAAAAGTGGGACGTGGTGTCATAGAGCTCGGGGTAGCCATAGGCCGATACAATCAGCCTCTTCTCCATTTTTCCAATGCATGAACTTCCGCCGGTACGTCCTCCGAATAAGCATATAATACAAAATCACCTTCCTCACGTCATTCATGCTGCTTAATTTGTGTCGTTCACATCACTCGTGTCGTGTCGATTGTGCCACTCTGCAGGAATTTGCACGTAATTGCGTCTTTACATTGACGTTACATTGACTTTACATTGACTTTACATGTAATTCACTCACGTAAATTGTTTTATTCCTGCAGAGTGTGAACACATTAGATGAGAAGCTGGCGCTGCGGAGAAATGAGGGGGTGGATCTGATTGAGAATCCAATGACACTATCAGCAGGCAGCCTGTCACCAAAGTGGCCCGACCCTTAAATATGCCTACCTTTGGGCCTTATAAAATTGTAAACAGGTAAGTTATGAAAAAAATTCACCCCCCCTAAGGTTGTCATGAATGTTGATATTAGCTATAGAGACCAAAACCATTTTGTACCAGGTCGTAAACATGTTTCTTTCTGCCGCAAAGTTAAGCATTTTAAGATGGGGGTCTGTAGGGATTTACTCTGTTTTGGAGCCAGCCTCAAGCAGCCATCCGATAAACTGCAGTTTTTGATACTTAATTTTTCAGCCTCTGATGTTGCCGCTTGGTGCGTGCATATGTATGCGATTATACATGCACCACAAGCATTTTCAGGTTGGAGGACAATTATTTCAGTGCTTAGCACGCATATCGAGTGCATTTTGACAGTGCCTCAACAGACAAAAGTTATGTTTAGTTTCACAAAATCCACCAAAACTGAACACACAAGACAAGTGTCTTATAGTGTCCCTTACTAAGGTAAACTTGTGGCGTTATTTTTGGTTGTTTTGTGTCACGTTTCAGTCATCTCGTGTCTCCTTGTAGCTGTTTTGTGTCTCTTTGCAGTTCCTCTGCACCTTTTTGTGGTCTTTTCGCTTCTCTTTGTGGTCATTTTTAGTCCCTTCCTGGTCAGTACATGTTAATTTGAGTGCCATTTTGCAAGTGAAGGTCAGGGGCCGCCTTACACTTCTGGCCCCTGTGCCTGTACCTGGTAGGCTCATTCAGTAATCCATCTTGTGACTGTAGTGTACAATTTTTGAGAATATTAAGAATAAGGTGGCTCAAATTGCATAATGGCACTAACAGTTCTTCATATTTGATTTGTTATAAAATGCTTATTAGGTTTGCTGAAATTTTTAATGCAGTCCTTTTCAGAATGACCCTGACTGTGACTATGGCAAATGCCTGTGCTTTTTGTTTTTTTTTTAGAAAATTCAATTGTAACACATAAAGAAAAGACATCATGTTTAAATTCTCATAACCTTGAAAAGTTTGCTGACATTTTCAATGGTACTCTGCTATGGACAACCCTGACTATGACCATGTACAATCTTAAGAAACAGCCCATTACTGTCTCACTCCAAACTGTACTGTTAAGTTGGCAGCCAAGGCAAAAAAGCAATCTAACATTTTAATGATGTTAACACTGCTTCTTTAACCACTTTGGCTCCGCTGATCATTAAAACATGAACTTGCAGGTCAGATGTGGTCCTCAGTGACACACAATACTGAACTCGCCCAGAGGACTTGCTGACCTCATCACAGCACAGCAAACACACACCTGAACCCTCCTGACTGCGCACTGGTTTACATGAATGGGGGTTTCATAACAGGATATCAAAAACCCTTCTCTTCTCTTGCATCCCCCTCCGAGCAGTTCCAGCCCTCTCTATCACTTTGGACATAAATAGAGCTATTAATCTTTGATAACAGCTGGTTGTAATAATAGCAGCACTTCTGTGTTGCTATGTTGAGAGAAGTGGCAGAACATTTTCTCATGGAGAGGTCGTGGAACATACCCGCCATCTGCACTTGCTTCCTCCTTTAAAAAGACGGAGAAGAGGGCTGTTGGAGGATTGGCTTCATCCTTCAGATCCGAGTGCCATCACTGTCGGCCGACAAGAATGTGCACCACTGACTGTGATCTGCATGTGGGCCGGGAGAACACTTGAAATCATTTCAGTGGATGCTGATTGAAGAGGCGACATTGGGCATCATTCTGTGGAGCAGCTTTGGCTTTTATTTCTCTGCATTTACTCTGCAAGCATACAGTAATTTTGTGTTTGATAGACGCATCTAAAATTGCCACGAAAACAACATTTGTCACTGATACAGAGCAGTTGAGAAAATTCTTGGATTATTTTAACACATTTGAAACAGTCTGCTGTATGACTGCACAGTTTGCAGCAACATAGATGTGTTAATGACAAGAGGCGCCAGAAAATGAGCCAACTATGCATGACTCCAAATTAGAAATCCGTCGGACACCGACGCACACAGGGTGACGCGCTCAACGCTTCTACTCATCTATCATCTGCTCACACTGTTGCTCTCTCTCTGTCTCTGTCTCTCTCCGGTGCAGTCGTGCGTCCTGCCGCTCTCATTAACTCTTCGCGGAGGGATTCGGTGCCAACACTTTCTCGTTGGACGCAGCGCGCTGTGAGCGCACAGCTTTTTTTTTTTTCTGACGCGATCTGCCAAAGTTTCGGTTTACAAACGCGGAATATTTCTCGGGGATAAAAATGACATGAGAGACGTGGTATAACCACCAGCTCTGGCGAAGGTGGCGCGTGGGCGCTTGAACGCCAGCGCCGTGCGTAATAACTCTGGGAGCAGGTGGATGGAGAGGCTGGCGGGATGCAGCTTTCCAGCAGGTCAGCTTCGGAGCCGTTGGACTCCATATAGTCTCTGCTGAAGGACACCTTGCCACGATGGACTAGATATGAAGATGAAGTTTTCAATTTTCAATTTAAAAGTAAGTGATGCTTTTGAATTGTCTGCTCTTTTTTTATGGCGCTCATTTAATTTGCCTTCTTTCATAAGCATTGCTGTGTGGACTTTGGTTTGCTTATGCGCACTTTAATACAGTCTTTCCAGTCTTTGTCTGTTTAAAGTCACAATTTTGGCATGACGCGCAAATCCATAGCGCAGAGTTTATTTCATTTTTGACACCTAAATGCATCAAGTAATGACCGAATCCAAATAAACTCAACATGTGCTTCATGCGCACCGTGGAATCTAGTACTGCCTTATGGTATAAGAGGAGGGTAGATGCTTCTTCATCGCAGCACAGCCAAAATATTTGGAACAGGTGCACCACAGCGGAGAAACATACGCACTTATGTCACTTAACAGAGAGAGATGGTTGTAAACATGTCAGGGAGAGTAAGCGGGTTGTCTCTCAGTCAAAAGGTCAAAGGTTTGATGCCTGCAGCAGTCATTTTATGTCAAACTGTCCTTGAGAAGAAAGATGAAGCAACCTTCTCACTGTTGGAGAGGAGTTTCCTCTTCACTGTAAATGAAAGAAAGTCTCCTGTTGAGCTGGACATTTATCACACACAGCCTGCAGGTCAGTGTGAGGCTGCATCAAGCCAAGCTTCTGCTGCTTCCCTGGCAGCACCTCATCTGTTCACACAGTCAGCAGCGCTGAGCTGAAATGCAGCTCCTGACACCTGCGATTCATGCTTTTCTGCGAGTCCCTGTGAGCCTATAAGACTTTGCCTGTGCAAGAATCTTAATGGACTCCAGAATCCCCCCTTCATTTTCTATTAATACAATTATCATGCTTGATCATTAAACTTCAAGATGTTACCAAATGATACTGACACTCACACAGTAATTAGCCTGCCTCCTGCCAGCAAATAACAGTATAAACCCTTTCATCAGTGGATGTATTATTAGTGCAGATTGCTTTTCTGTGCACTTTCCGTGTAGCTCTCTCATTCACTCACTCTCACACTGTCTGTGCTCCAACTATGTCTGTTTGTAACAACCAATAATAATTCCTCAGAATTTTACACTTAAATCATTTTCATCAATCATTTATTATGGTCAGTAATATTTTTAGCAACACCCATTCATTGTAATTACTTTCACACTTGTAGTCTTTTATTGTTAGTGGCGGGGTCCGCCACTCCTGCACTCACTGATATCACTAGGTGTCACCAAGTGAACCAACAGGTAAAACTTGATGATAATAACCTTAAAATTTGACTTTATCTTGGTCTAGAGCTGCAAAGATTAGTTGATTAGTTGATCAACAGAAAATTAACAAGTATTTTGATGATGGAACAATTGTTTTTTAGCAAAAAAAGGCCAAACATTTGCTTGTTTCATGCTTCTTAAGTGTGAGAAATTGATGCTTTTCTTTGTTATAAATCATTAAAAAACTGAGCAGCTTTGGAATTTTGGACTGTTGGTTGGAGAAAAGAACATACACCATTTGAAGACGTCATTTTGGCCCTGGGAAGTTACACAGGGCATGTTTCACTATTTTCTGACAATTTATTGACAAATTAATTAATTGATTAATGAAGAAAATAACAGGCAGATGAGTATATAATGAAAATAATTGTTAAATGGAGCCCCATTAGGGTGCAGTAGAATCCCTTTAAATTGTGAGAAAGCAGTGAGTCACATGTAATCTCACAAAAACTTCTATAATAAAATAGCTTGTAGATTATCTTGGCCTTTAAAATTCTGCAACCACTTGTACTAATATGCTTTAGGTTTGTGAGCAGGTCATCGCCACCCTTGCAGCTGTCTGAGTCAAATATTCCCGTTACAAACTGACGGTTAATGTGTGCAGCCATGTGAGAAATGGACAAGCCTCCACTGTAGAGAAATAGCAATGGTTGGATTGTCCTATTTTTAACAGTGCTGGAATTGGCTGACAAACCTTATTAGTAATAATTAAGATAATTGAATGATTGGTTTAGTCTTTTCATGTAATATCTTTAAGGGTTTTTTTGACAGATGGGCAGGTAAAACACAAAGATAAAAGACATAATTTTTGGCTCTGATAATTACTGATGGTTAGTTTTTAACATTTTGTAAAATAATAAAAGGAAAACACTTTGCGGATTAATGCAAATGACCATAATCCTCAGTCGTTTAACCTTTACACGTGCACACATTTATCACACACAGACACTAGTAAATTGTTCCTCATTTTCTGTGATAACAAGTAATTGTACCCAGCAGTTACCCACAATACCCCTCATTTGCAAACAGTGGACTGTCCAAAGTGGGCTCACATGTGCCAGTTGCATGTAATTCAGATAAATTATGAAAGCAGGAACTGGACAAATGTCCCTGCTGCTGTCACTGCAGGGGCAGAATGAGTGATCCTGCTGCAGTGCCGGAGCTGTTTGTCCCCGAGATCAATTGAATAAACATTTGTCTTCTGCAGCACAGTAACTTTGTCATGCTCTCGCTCAGGCGTACCCTTTTGCATGTATGCATACATGGGGGGAGGCACATGCTCACATATGCACACACCTGACCTGGATGACTTAGTCAGTGTAACGCTGGGAAGATTTACAGTCCAATCTGTGTTAGAAAGCAAGAACAGAGCAGGCAAGCAGATGAGATCCAGCTGAAATTTTGACATTGACACAAAAATGTCTTTAAAGTAGACGTCATGATGAGTTTTGTCGTCGCCCACGCCTCTACATTTTTGTGAAACTAGAAAGCATTCGAATTAGGGTCATGACATAAAAGTTGTGTGTGTTTGGGTTGAGTTGTGTAAGGTAGTGATGTGGCTTTTTGCCTTTCACCCATCCCAGATTTTCTGTCCTTTTCTGCCATGTGAGAAAATAGCAAAATTAATTTTTCAAAAGCTGAACATCATGTCAAATTAGGACTTGGCATCTTGGTATCTTCCTCATGTCTCTGTCTGCCAAACGCTTGCCGTTAGGGGAATAAGTCGTGTTGAGGATAATGAGAACTAAACATGCAAAAAACATTTCTGGAGTATTCTTTAGAGAGAATGTTTTACATGTATCTCTGATTGGAGACATGAAAGCAGTTATGTAAAGTAACCTTGCAACTGTTGCCATGGATGTTGAGAGACTATTATTACTTGTTAAAGGGAATATTCTCTGTTTCAACCAAACTTACTGTTCTTTACTCTGTTGTCTCTCTCTCCTTAGATCTATCTTGCTCTTTTACTGTTTCTCTACAGCGGGGATGTGACACTTGTGGTTCCTCGTTAATAAAAATCCCCAGTCATCCCGATCCCCAGAGCCCCAAATCCCTAGACCCTGAAGTCTTAAATTCCCAAGCTTATCTTAGAACTTACCATCTCAAGTTCCTTTACCCTTATTTCCACAACCTTGCACCATAAAACCAGTGCTTTAAAGCATATGAAAGCCTAACTTCAAACCCAATAATCTCTACTTTCACTAACCTCAGTTATGGTAGGACCTTTACCTCTTACCCCTTGCCATCTTTAGACGTTCTAAACGTTCTTTGATACCCTAAACCCAGTGGTGTAGTGGAGGGTATACACAGGTATATGTAGTATACCCACTTTTTTTCTGGTCAATTACAGTGTACCCACCTACCAGCCAAAAAGCTATTGGAATATATAGTAGAGTAGTACACCAACCTCATCAACTTCCTCTACACCACTGCCTAAAGCCTTATCAGTCATCATGGCCTTGGATCAGTGGCCCTTTCTCCCGACTACCCCCAACATCTCCATCCCTGAGCCCCTCCTGTACGACAGCTTCATCCAGGGGAATGAGTCCGACCTGGACCTGAACATCACCGAAACCAAGGAGCATCACCAGGACAAGACCAGCTCTATGGTCATCACCTTCATCTACTTCATAGTATGCACCGTGGGGCTGTGTGGCAACGCCCTGGTCATATATGTCATCCTGCGCTACGCCAAAATGAAGACAGTGACGAACATCTATATCCTGAACCTGGCGGTGGCAGACGTCCTGTGCATGATGAGCCTGCCGTTCATCGCCCTGCAGCTGGCGCTGGTGCACTGGCCCTTTGGGGAGGTGCTGTGCAGGGTGATCATGACTGTTGGTAGGTGTAGAGCTAATGGTGCACTAGAAGGCTGATGGTACACTTGAGAAAGTTGTTGCCATTTTATCAGGCAAAAAACACTTTTGGCTTCAACAAGAGAGAAAAGTATCCTGAAATCACTGCTGCTGTGGTAGCAATTTAAAGAAAACCCAGATAAACATCTGTTCTTTTTTAACTGTTAAGATGTCAGTTGCGTATTAGAGTGTTTGTTCAAAACCTTAGACACTTAGGTGTCTTAAAGGAGACTTTAGACTTCAGCTGCATTTCAAACAGTGCTCGCCATCCTAGCTATTTTACTAACAGCCTTTATCTCACATTATACACCTCCTGCTTTAATAAAAAGAGCAAGCCTTAGCAATTACTGATGCTGTTACTTGATATATAAGCTCATTTTACTTTTCTTTCTCCCCTGTTTCCCCTCACCCCCTCCCAGACTCTCTCAATCAGTTCACCAGCATCTTCTGTCTGATGGTGATGAGCATCGATCGATACCTGGCTGTGGTCCACCCTATTAAGTCCACAAAATGGCGCAAGCCCCGTGTGGCCAAGCTAATTAACCTGACAGTATGGGGTGTGTCCCTCTTAGTCATCCTACCTACTATGATCTTCAGTGGCCTTAATAAGGTGCCAGTGTGTGGGATCGTGTGGCCGGAGCCCCAGGATGTCTACTACACAGCCTTCATAATCTACACCTTCTTCATAGGATTCTTTCTGCCACTGGCAGTCATATGTCTGTGCTACCTGCTCATTATAGTCAAGGTGAGAGCCTGCCTCCACATGTGCAAAATTATAATGCAGTCATTTTCTGTTTCTGCAATTCAATGACAAGATATTTTTATTACTGGCTACAGGACTAGAATGTTGAACACGCATCCAACAGTCACTATCACTGTGGAAGTACTCTTTAGATCCAGACAGAATGGCTCAATTTAAAATGTCACTGTTGCGTAAGTGTGTAGGCTAGTCAACAGTTGACAACTCTGAAATGATCAGCAGCTTTTGCCATAGCACAGAAAACTATCTCATGAAAGAAGCCAAGGACAGGACATGTGTATGCTACATCTTAAGTTATTTTTGCTTGAGCTAGTATAATAACTAACTAATTTTTAGCTAACTGTGCTGTAGATTATAGTGTATATGTATTGTATAATGTGTAGTTTATTGTATTTCTTTCTTCGTAGTAGGGGACACCGGGAATGGTTGTAACACTTTTTGCCTCAGCACCTATAATTTGCTGCATTTTTGTGTTAGAGCTCTCAAATTTAGTCACAAAGTGCCCTTATTTGTCCACTATAAATAGCAATGTTTCCAACTTTTTATACCACATAACTCGTTAATTGATCTCCAATGCAAGATGTTCCATTGTAACAGCCTGCCCTACTACCATGGTAAGTTGCAACAATAAGAATTAAATTAAAAACAACACAATTACAAAACTTGCATGTAAAAAAAACCTCATACATACAATAATAAGGTCAAAGTTGCTAAGCTACTGTATACCTGTCAGATACTTAGTGCCTCATGTGGAGTGTGTCCAGTAACCAGCCAAGACATCCCCTTGCTGTGCATTGAAGACTTTTTGACTGCTGTGGTAACCCACACAGGGCAGCTGTGCTGATCCTTGTCCTCTGTGGTTTTGTAATTTCTTGCAGTCTCTGCTCAGTGTCACATGGCAGAAAGAGTGTTACTGTCTTTCCCTGCCTCACCTCATCTGATGCTGATTGCAAGCACACTCCAATCAATGTTTCCTCTTCAACTCTCCTAGGCTGCTTAAAAAAGGGATAAGATGGGCAGATAAACTGTGCTCAGTTGTCACTGGGATTAGTAAAAGGTGTTACAACCATCCCCACCCCTGTCATCCAGCGTTTAGCGAGCTGTAGCTGGACTGTGGTTTGAAATAAGCAAAGATAAAAAAAGTAATTCTAATTCCAACAGTAGCAGCACTAATCAAAATATAGACTTGGTCCCAGAAATTACTTTCACACCTGAAAATCAGTGTTTTGGCTGTAAAATCTGCACACTTCGTAATTCAACGATGAAATTTCACATGCAAGGTTGGGAAGGAAGTGATCATCCAATAAAAATCTACTATGACTCACTGGTGAAAGTGGTGCTGTAATGATCCCTGGCCTCCTCTGTATTGTGGTTTATATGATACTGTAAGCTGTATATTTGAATTAGATTACATGTGTAAAAGCCCAACCAGGGACGAGAGTTAAAAATAGCAATCAGCTATAAATTCTCTGTCAGCATCTTCCCTATACAATCAACAACATCTTAATTAAAGACGCCAAGATTAATAATAACTTTTACAGTAGAACACCAGGGTTGCTGTGAACGCAAGTTAGCTAGCCCTAGAAGGCTGCCCAGGCTAGCTATGGAAATTGGAAATTGTAATTTTACAGGCATTTGTTAAATTTCTGATGGGAATACTGTCGAAAATACATCAGGTAGTTGGAAATTGTCTTTAACAGAGTCGGAAAAAGTTTGCCAGATGGGTTTAAAAGAACAAAAATATGATTTACTCTGACAGAGTGTGGCCGCCAGAGGTAATATAAATAAGACCACTGTTTTAATCAGTACTATTAAAGCTTTTCTTTATGGCCACAGATGATAGGACTAATTGCACCACACCATCCACACCCTCTTGGATGGTTTGTATGGACTTCAATAGAAGTAAATTAAGTTTTTCGAAGACTGCAAACCTGACAACAATTTTTTGCCACCTTATTAGTCACTAAAAGCATGTCTACCATCTGGTGAGTTTTATTTTCAATAGTTTCACCTTTTGCAAACTTTATCAATGCCTGAGTGAAATGGGTTCTCTCTTAGAGCCGTTTGGCTCGGTCCCACAACAAGGCTGTGAGCTAGCTAACATTCAAGCCTTGAAAATGTTAAAAGACACAATTTTATAATCTGTTTCTTAGGCTTAAAAAAGAATAGCTAGACATTGGCAAATACACTTTTGATTTCTTGCCAAGGATGAGAATACCACTGTCTATTAAATTTGAAGTCAGCAGCCAGCTGGCTCAGGTTAACAAAAAAATCAGCGCCTGTAAATCTCACTATTTATGTTATGTGTTGTTTTTTAAAGTCACTGTCGCAGACAAGAAATAGCCCAGCACATAAACTTAGATAAAACCACAACTTTGTGTTTTTTCACTTCAGTTTGGGAACAGATTTTACCTTTGGGAAGAGCCATCTGTCTTTATGCTAAGCTAAGATAGCTGTTTCCTGGTTGTAGCTTCACATTTAAAAGACACATATTAGTCTTGATCTTCTCATCTAACTCTTGGCAAAAAAAAGCATATAAATATATATCCTAAGGCCGTCGTTTTTGAGTCAACATTGGGGGTGACCAAATCTGCCGGTTGTCTGGGGTGCCCAGCCCCCACTTACATCCCTAAGAAAAAAGTTCAAAATTTGAAAACCTGTGTCCAATATATTATATTATTTATCATAAGCAAGTACAGCTGTACCGTATATTGTATGAATACATGCAATAAATGAACAAAAAAAACGGCATTACACCATAGAACTAGAACTGTTAAAAATAATACCAATTTGGTAAGTTTGTTTATAACTATGACTACATTTGTAAATGGTAATTTTGACAGTTTTTTTTTCAACAATGGAGGGGGGTGGGACATTTTAAGCATATTTGTGTCCCCCCCAATATATATTATAATTACTGCCTTGATATATCCAAAAATGTCAAACTTTACTTTAAGATATTTCTATGTGTCATAGTGTGAACATTGTGCTTTTGTATTTAAGTAATATTAAGTCACTGACAGTCCATTCCTTTGCCAGGTAAAGTCGTCTGGCATGCGAGTGGGTTCCACCAAGCGCAAGCGCTCTGAGCGCAAGGTGACGCGGATGGTGTCCATTGTGGTGGCGGTGTTCGTCCTCTGTTGGCTGCCTTTCTACATATTCAACGTCACCTCCGTCGCCAGCTCAATCAACCCCACCTCTGCTGTGAAGAGCACCTTCGACTTTGTAGTGGTGCTCGGATACGCCAACAGCTGCGCCAACCCCATCCTGTACGCATTCCTGTCGGACAACTTCAAGAAGAGCTTTCAGAACGTCCTGTGTCTGAAAAAGGTGGCGGGCCTGGATGAAATAGAGCGCAGTGACAGCAGGGCGGACAGGAGCAGGATGGTTAACGATGCTATTCTCATCAACGCCAACTTGGAGACTCACAATGCTGCACTGCTCAATGGCGAGCTGCAGACCAGCATCTGAGCTGCAGTCACATCCAGGGAGGCCCAAGAGACTCAGCAGTGGCGCTTCCAGACTGATGAGCTGCCAGTACACTGCCAGTGACCCCTGTTCAAAGATGCAGGGGCAGGAGGATGATGTAATAGCTGCTGCTGCTCACATTGACACATGAACAAAGTCTAAGTGAAAAGTAAACAATTTCATAAGGGTTTGCAGAGGTCAGGGAAAGTACACTGACTTCAGCTCAAAACTCTTGATATTTGGGTTAACGAGGCAACTTGGGCTGCTTTGCCCTGAGGCGGAGCAAAAATGTATCTTGACTGACGTGATTTTCAGCACAGCAGAAACAAGTAATGTTGAAATCAAACACAAATAAGACTGCTGTGTATGCTTGCCAGCATTGACGCTCCTATTGAGTTGTAAAAAGTCATGCAGACTGAACCAAAATTGAAAAACAAGAGTGCAGGATCTGAGAATGGACTGCTGTGGACCCACTGGAGAAATACTGGGGCTAATTCACCCATGGTAAAGAGAGATCTAAGGGGATTGAGCACTCTCCTGCTCACCTTGACGGAGTGTCTTGAGAGCTATAAAGGGTCGGCATTGATTTGAGTGTGGAAATACTGCTGAAGAAGTCAGCCAAACTTTTCAGTGGAGAGCAGCCAACACTGTAATACTATAGACTTTGAAAGATAAAACTCTGAAACTGCAAGTCAAAGGCGAAAAGCTTCATGATTATGTTTTATTCATACCAGCTGATTAGTCTGGTCTTCTGATTATCAGGGCAACAAAATGGCAAGGCCCCCTCACCATGACATCTTATTTACGGACAACCGAAGGATGCTCTTTTCTCTCTCTTGCTGGCACCTTGCAGGAGGAGGAGCATTGATCTGTAAAGTCTCGAATTGGACATCCTGGATTATTGATTAAGTAGAAGGATGGAAAAACATCTTGGCGGCGGCCACTGTGACCTTGCCATTTATAAAACAGCTTGACTTTGTATATACAAAATGGCTTTCTGTCAACCTCTGGGGGAAAGTTCCTGACATGGATGATGACTCTATGTCCTAAGCCACATGAATTTCAAAGGTATTCCCTGCTGTAAAGTTCTGTGTTCTTGTAATGCATCAAGGACAGCTCTAAACTATGTTTGTGAAATCCATCATATGTACTTTATACTTCACTCTGTATGAATTCGCCTGGTCTTAATATTTCTCCCTTTGCCAGCGGTGCCATTGTAAAGAGCCCATTTCTACTTGTAAAGTGCTGTGTTTTGACAATGTAAGATTTCCGACTGAGTTCGTGTTGAGATGTGGTCACTGCCCTCGGCTTCACATTTGGTTCAGCCAGCGTGTGCTTGCAAAAATGCCTCAGTTTCACTGAAGGCAGAAAGATGTGTCATGTAGTCAAACAGGGAGGAAAAGGCAGGGTATAAAGAAACACAGAGAGAGGGAGATAGAACACATGAAGACAACACTTGACAGATTTTTGTAGGCTGAATGGATACATCGGACAGAAAGAGAGCAATGTATGTGTTTGTGAGGTTAGTGATAAAAACAGATAGAAAAAGAGAGACATAACATTAAACACCTTTATAATTGATTCAGAAATTGTTGTTCCAAACCTTCGAATGGCCATTTTAGATGTTGCCAACTCTTGGGCAACAAAGGCTCAGAAAGTCTGATTGTATTTCTTAAGTGATAACTTCACTCATATGTATCAATAAATCAAATATACAGTTTGTATATTTTTAAGATTTTTAAAAGGATGGTAAAAATCAAGGCAGCACGTAGTATGGGTCAAGCTCTAAAACAATGGATCCTACATTTCCCAAGATGCAACTGGATAGCATCTTCCATCAGCTCCTCTGAACCTGTTAAATGCCCACATCTTTCCAAATGCACACTCTGAAAGGGGAACTTTCACCCATTACATTAATGCTAATAATGGATTTAGTGTGACGTTAGTCATACAGCACATTTCCACCAAGGCCACTTACTGTTAAAATATGAATCATATGCTCACATATTGTATATCAAATGCCAAGAACAGCGTAGTTTTAACCTGCCAAGTGACCTTGAGTCAGTGCATCTCGCATCTCACAGTGGCCTTCATTACATTGGACAATACTGAAAATGATGAGCAGGTGGCAGCTATATATAAATGTGCATACATCTCCAGTATATCCCTGCGCTATTTATAATTAGCAGCTTCTTGAGAGACAGAGGACTGACAGGATGCCAGATTGATTAATGGAATAATCAATCAATCAATCAGTAGACTGTCATGGAGGTTCCCCTGTTTCTGTTTTTTTAGCCATGTTAATGGTGTAGCTCAGTGAGTGCCAATGTCAGTCTGTCAGTTCATCATTGTGGTCCATATTGAATTATTTCAACAACTATTCGATGGACTGTCATTAAATTTGGTACAGATAGGAGGATGAATTGTAATATTTTTGATGATCTCTTAAGGTTACATTTTGCATTATCTTAAGGTCCATTTTTTAATTTGTTCAGCACTTTAATTTAAGACCAAATACCTGCAAAACTAATTACATTCTGATTAGCCTCATCTGTACTTTGTGTTTAGTTTATCAGGAACTGTTAGCATGCTAACAGCTAAACAACCCAGTAGGGGAATGCCCATAATTCTGATGGCTCATGAAGTAGTCGAAAAATATTGCATTAGACCAAAAGGCCATTTGTCTGACAGTCTGTTATCCCAAACGCAAATGTGCATAGTTTAAATGAAAATAGTTTACACACTTCCCCAAACAGAAGCACATGGATTATTATTATTATGCAGAATGAAAAGGACCTTCCAACAATTGTGAAGCCATTACCCACCCTATTCTGGTTCCTTAATGGCTAGTACTTGTTGCCTTCATTGGTTGGGTTCGTTAAGTTTACAAATGAGGAGTGAGATTGGTTAAGGTTAGGGTAAGAATATCAGGGTAAGCCAATCACAGGCAGAGTAGGGCAGGTCATACCTTTGCATAAGTAGGAAGGTCCGATGACGTCATTCTGCATAATAAATAAGCCATGTACTTCTGTTTGGGACAGCTTGTAAACTATTTTCGGAGAAACAAGAGCAATGCACATTTGTTGTCAGGATAACGGATTGTTGGACAAATGGCCTTTCAGTCCTGTGGGACATTTTTCGGACTACTGAAATTATAAGTCATCATTAAAATGGCATGGAACCAAACATCATACCTGTTAAATATCTGCATGTTAGCATTGTTATTGTGAGCATGTCAGCATGCTGATGTAAGCATTGAGCTCAAGTACAGCCACACAGCCACTAGCATGGCTTTAGACTAGTTGCTGTAAATTGAAATGTCTGTTTACTTATTTATATTGAATTAGCTCCAACGAAGATATATGCTTATCAACCTCAAACCTAAATTTACACCATTCGACGGGATTATCAGCTTTTATATTTTGGCTAGCTAGTTAATTAACTAGCTAAAACAGTAGCCGCTCATTTCAGCTAATCTCTATATAAAGAAATGTGCATATAAATGCAGATGCATTCTTTTAAAAGTCAATTAAAGCTAAATTATCATCAGACAATAGTTGAAGGGTTACACGTTTGCATTTCGGCCAACTCTTTACTTGCAGCAAAACCGTGATTGGTCAATACTACTCAGACAACAAATGGAAACTATGAAAACTTTTGATAAAATAAAAAAAATTGTCCTGTTGCCCACAGATTCTGCATATATGCAGATATCTGTTTATACAGATTAACTCCACTCAGATACAGTTTCCTAAGTAGAAAGCTACCTTGTCACTATGACCTGAATTTGAAACCTTATCACTCCATTAATACTGACTGAATGACCCCACATCCATAGCAGACATCTATTTACGTTTCAGCTATCAACCTGTTTGTGCACAGTGGCTTTTCCAGCACACCTCCGTGATTGAGCCACACCTGGTTGCCAGGAGATTTGTCAAACAGCTGCGAGCCTCTCTAGCAATAAGGCCGTCCGCCATATGCTGCGGTGTCAGATTCACTTCGTCCCAGTGTGTCGGTCAAGTCAGAAGCCATCAGTCAGTGCAATCAAAGAGATGAAGGGCCAGACAGGGCTTGTCCTGGGAGGTTACTGCAGAAAATAATTTGGCATGGTATTCTTTCTCTCTGCTGTCGCTGCTAGTAGTAGTATTTGCAGCAGGGTCAGTCCCATCTTCACTCATGGGTCAAAATGCTCACATTCATAGACATTTAACGGGATGTATGTACGTACTGTTCCACACTCTCTAGCTATGTTAATCTCTGTGCGTCACACAGACGTAAGACGTCTGAGTAATGCAGAAGGTGATAAGGGTGACCAATTCTGCATCAAGGAGTCACCCTGACCTAGACTGTGTTTGTGTAACTGTGTGAAACACCCCATGACCAAAGGCTTAATGTGAGTGATACCCACCACCAGAAACATATTTAGATAACAACTCAATTATAACATGGAAAACCTAGGAATGAAACATGTTGTGATTTTTTTTGTATATCTGCCAATACTCTGCCAAATGTGTGTCACAGTAAGAAACTCATTTGACAATCTCACCCATTGCTGTTAAGGTATTTAGCGCCTTCAAGCCTGAAGTGCAAAAACTATTCTCTCATCATCCACAGTTAATTACTTTTGCTCTGTCCTTCCATCCCTCTCTGTCTCTCTCTTCCTTTAGCATGCACAGCTGGTGCAGAATAATATGAGCCGACACACATTTTACACCAACCCAAACTCAGCTGAGCTGAAATGAACTGAACCACACTGAAGGAAACACACTATGCCTGTCATTGCCGCTGGCTATTTGGACATACTTAATGGACTTAATGTACTTAATGGACCATTCTGATGTTTATTAGATGTTGATAACAAGGTCTGTGCCAAAACCAGTGTAAATGTAGCGCTAAAAGGACAGCTGAGGAAACGAGATGGTGGTGGTAGTCATTTTGTGAAATTAAGACTTAATTATCTGTCTGAAATTAGGTCATATTCTGGAAAAGTCATTTGGGTCGACATAGCTCTTTGTTCACCAGGCACAATTAAGCGCCAAATGTGAAAAGGGCATTTGTCCGTATTTCTGTCTGGGTCCTGCCACTGTATAGTGTACAGATGAGAGGAAGAAGCAGAGGAATGGGAAACCTCTGCCTTCTTGCGCTCAAGTTTCTTTTTTTGGAAACACAAGTTCATTTGCGAAGGGCTAGAACGTGCACTCCTGAGGATGCATCGTTCAATATTAACTCTATGTATTGTGGTATCCTCTGCTTGTTCTTGCATGGGGAAGATTGCATATCCCATTTTATGTGTCTCCTCATTAACCAAAACCAGTGTTACACACTTACTGGGTGGCCACCTTTTTTTGCTAGATACACGACCAGAAAAAAAGGTACGGAGATGTGCTTGAGTTTGGGTTCAGCTTTAGCAACGACAGGTACAACTTTGTAGCTTTTTAAGTTATGATCAGCAGCAAATATGAGCCAGTCTTTTGGTCATAGAAATGAAATTTTATGTGGGGTTTCAACACTAAAGATGTAACATTATAATCCTTGATTGAGCTAAATTGTTGCCAAGCTGGTCATAACGTCTGACAGTGTACAGCCATGGATACTTTTCTGTGCAGTTACTTTTATCTATGTGCCTTGGAACTTAATATAAAATCATGTGATGACATCAATGTACAGCTAAACAACATTGTAACCTGTTTCTCCCAAAAGCCAGACAACCAAAGGCCTTTGTACTGTACAAACATGTTGGTAACCAAAACATAACAGAGACCTATTGTATATCATTTTAGTACTATTTCCCCAGCTTACATAGCTTATGTTTGTGTGATATAATGTGGGAAGCAGATGTTTATTTGTGACTCTTTATCGTTGCATAGAATATAATGTGATCATTGATTGTAATGGACAGGCCACAGTGTCCTCGTCTCTGCAATTAAAATGCAGACCAGTTTCTGCTCCCATGGTCAAACCTGTGTATTTATGTGTCAGTGGATTCAGCCTGTATGTGGTTAGTGTTGGTGTGGACTCACTTGTATGATGACTGCTGTATCTCTTAGATATTTCCTGGCTTTTCCACTGTGTATTTCCCCCAGGACTGCAATCCCTGGAGGAACTCCAAGTTTTCCCTAGATCCCTGAACACATCACACAGAATACACTTTGTTGTATACACATGGTGCCTAGTGTGGGATTCAGTGAATACCAGTATTTCTCAAGGGGATGTAAACTCCCAAACAGTTTAATATCAACACTCATTCTGTCACAACAAAGCTCAACAAGAGATTAAACTATGACAAAATAAATACAGCAAACAACCCAATATGCTTGTTGGGGTGAGATATGAGCGAAGTCTTAGGTCAAGGAGTCCTGTTCATACCATAAAAGTTATCACCATTAGGAGGTGTCCAAGACTGTTTTCATAACTACTTCCACTGCACACATGAACTGCTGTTAAGTTACTTTATAAGCTGATATGTCCAAAGTCTGGCCTTGGGCCAATTCTGGCTCGCTGACCAATTTTAAACCGCCCTCGGCTTGACTTTCAAAATATACTATATACACGATACTGGTTAATCAAGCAAAATCGCTTTGCTTCTTTACTCCTCCTTAACATGGTTGGACTATCATCCAGTTTCTAAACATTCATGAAGAAGAAACTAAGGAGACAGAATTACTGTGTTTTCTTAAACAGACAGTAGACAAGCAAAAGGAACAATTACATAACAGCAGACAATTCCTGATAGCAGATATGGTCACAAAAAAGATGTGTAAAGTTGACAGCAAGGACTACCGCTTTCAGGAGAGGTAGAAAGTTGAATACACTTTCACTGAAAGATGAAACAGTTGCATCTGTCTCATTTGTTTGAATGCTTGTTTGTTTTTAATAACAAATTTCATGTGAAAAGCAGCTGGCCCTGAGGTACTTCCACATTATATAATCTGGCCCCCATTCAAAAAATATTGGACAATTTGGTTTAAAAGTTGAAATATTTAGACATCTGAGAAACATTGTTTTGGGAGCATTTTAATGACTGTATTTCAACATTTAGCCTATTGTAGTTAAGAACTGTTTCACATTGAAACACCATGTTAATGCTGTTAAAACATTATATAACTTGATCTAAAAAACTTTAACTTACCAACCAAATGATTGTCAGTGATGCTAGCAGAGTAGTCCTAGAAAGCTATTATCATGGTTCCCACATGATAAAATACAATAATCCCATAATTTAATGCCTTACATTACATGCCTTAGCTGAACTTTGTGTGAAGTGCTAGTAAGCATGTGTTAGCATGCTAAGATGGCATCCAACATTATCATAATAACATGTGGGCATGTTAGCATGCTAATGTTAGCACTTTACTCAAACCACTGCTCCTCACAGAGCTGCTAGTGTGGCTGTAGATTCTTGTTTAAAGGAAAAAAGCTATTTTATAACTGTGCATTCTGGATGGATCATCATAATTTACATTTCAACCCACTAAAGCAAGCCCTTTTGACATTTTATCAATAGGGCTGACAAGTAACAACTTTGTTTTCACTAGTGGATGTGTTAATTTAAGAGATCTGTAAAACAACTTGACATGTGGCAAACAGATTTTTACATGTAAAAATGACATTTTCACTCGTCAAAACTGATTTGTAGATGTATTAGATTTAATTGGAGGCATCAGTAATTCCAAGTAAGAATAACGATTAGGCCTACACTGGGACTTGTGGAAATGTAATTTCCCATTTCAGATATCAGCCAGCAAACGCATCTCTAATATGTCTGACATGTCATCGAACCCTTTCGAATATGTGGGAGTCAAATCATTTAAGGTCCAAAAACCCATTGGCTGACCTTTAAATTCCCATATTCATTTTGGACATGTAGCCTAAATTAGCACATTCATTTTGAATATGTACATATGTCATGAAGATACAAAGACATTTTTGACAAGTGGAAATTTCACTTTCATGACTAATATTCAATCTGACTAGTTATAAAAGGAACTGTATATATTTTAAATATAATTGTTACTAGTTTGAATTCTATTTCCACTGTTTTAATTGTATTTCAGATATCTAAAGTGAAACTCTAGATATCTAAAATTACATTCTTATTAGTTAACCCCAAGTTGACACATAAATAATTTAATTTTGACCTGTCAGAATTGAATTGTAGAAATCTGGAATTCCATTTACAATAGCCGTGATGTAAGAACAATTTTAGACATTTACAGTGAACATTGTCAATAGTAAATCAAACATTAATATTTCCATTTGTGAGAACTGAGTTGTAGATATCATTCAGTAGAAATGCAAAGTCAAAATTACATTACAGACATGTCAGCCTGAAATCATAACACATCAGAACTGAATTACATATATCTGTAATTCAGTTTGAATAAAAGTCAATGTTAAAAGTTGACTAGTTGTAGTTAAGTTACAAATCTATACACAGAACATTTCCACTTGTAAGAAATTAAGAATTAATATTTTGCCCAATGAGAAACCAGTTCTTAAAATAGAACTTCTGCTGGTCACCATTACATACAGATATGTTGGCTTGGAATTGTAACAAGTCAGAAAACAATTGTTAATATCTGCAAATGCTTGTGCTGCAACTGATTAAATGTTAAAGGGCTTGCCATAAACCCACAGCCTCAAACGCAGACAGCAGCTAAGCTTTAATAGCTAATCCGGGGAGCTACTTTCTATGTTTATTTTTTTTGGTCACACTCAGAGACATCTGAGATGATTTACATAAAATTTGATTTAATTTGGAAGTCTTTCGGAGGCTTGTGCGGCTTCTTTTTATGTTACGTTAAGCTTGTTAAATTATTATAACCTACTTATCAGAGTGGCCAAAATGAATATGGGAAAAATTCCACATAGTTGAAAAATAGCAAAATTTCCTTAACGCTTACAAGGCACCCACGGTAAAGACAATACTGTTAAGTCATGTTTTGTTTGGTTTAATGTGGATTTCTTCAAACATTCACTGACACGTAGAAGAAAGGCTCAATTCAATACCTTCTGCACGAGTAAGCCTACTTGCAAATACCTCCTATCGCCTCTCATTCTCTCTCCCGCCTGAGTCGCCTCCATATGACTCACGACTATGAACACTGTGCCAATCTGCACTGCTGAGGACTCAGTTCCACTGTAACAACAACTAATGTATTCAATAATGAATGTCGTGCTTGGGGGTGTTTTAATGTGGTGGTGGTGTCAGGTGAGAGCATGGAAATGAGGATTAAATGCACAAAGTAGAAAGTGAATCCACATCCACCTCGAGCCAGATAAATACGCGTTTTGGGAGAATCAAGTCTGAATGGAAAAAAAGGCAGCAAACGCGGCCCTTGTTTCCTCGGTATGGACAACAAGAGATTTATTATAGCAGGTCAGCGCTGCGCCAAAGCCTTGGTTGTGTGATCAAGCCTCTGTGTTTGACCTTTTCAATAACCAGACAGAAAAATGACTTGTCAAACTACTCCTGAAAAATCTTTTGAAAAGTTCTGTTGCATAATACAGACTTTGGGTGAAACAAACTTAAGCCAAGTAGACCAAACGAGAATCAGTGTATGAGAACATGAGGGAAAGCACATTCTGAAGATGCTTAGGCTAATTTAAAGGTCAGACAGAAACCTATTCAAGCAAAGAATAGGTTTCAGCTTGACCATCACATTCTTCCAGTTTGCTCTGGAAGGTCCACACACACCCAAGGCACAAACTTAAAAAAATAACACTAGTAAGGCCGGTGTTACAAGGCTCATCATGACTACAACGGATATTCGTCATGCAGCACTTGATCCTTGCTGAGAATTCAATCTGTTCAAGCTCACGTTTTACTCCCACTATTAACAATTTTAGCAATGTAGGCGTCCATTTTTTACATAATAGATGTTAATCTCTCCATTAAACCTGCAATTGCGGAAACAAGCTGTAAACACACCACTGACACATTTTCTCATTTTAGTTTGATATGGCTAACATGTTAGCTAACGGTTGCATCTACGTGGGCATGAATCTACACACTCAGCAGATACAGAGCAACATTAGCTTTCATTTGGAGTCATGTTTCTGGCTACCTGGTTTAATAAGTCCAGTTCTCCTTTAAGATTTGTTTTTGGTGTCCACCAACTCCTGAGGGAAATACCTGACTCTCATTCATTTATTCATTTTCCGTAAACGCTTACCCTGTTAGGGGTTGCGGGGAGCTGGAGCCTATCCCAGCTGACTTTGGGTGTTACACCCTGGACAGGTCGCCAGGCTATAACAGGGATGACACATTGAGACAGACAACCATTAACGCTCACTTTCACACCTACGGGCAATTTAGAGTCACCAGTTTACCTAGCCTGCATGTCTTTTGGACTGTGGGAGGAAGCCGGAGTACCCCGGAGAAAAACCCATGCTTGAGAGCATGTGGGGAGAGCATGCAGGTTCCGAACAGAGGGGTTCCCACATACCAGGGTTCAAACCCTCCACCCCAGGTTTGAACCTCTTGCTGTGAAGCGACAACGCTAACCACTGGACCATTGTGGTTAGCATGTAGTGTACAGTTTACCTTTTCTGAAAAAAGCCTTTTGTGGACAAAAAACGTGATATGACAGCTATGAGAGTGAACCAAAACAGCAATGTGGCCTGTAACCCCAAACAATAAGCCTGATGACACTAAAGACGTTGGTGCAGTGGTAACTGATAAGGTGGGTATAGCTTATTTCTCAGAAGATGTGTCGAGGATGAAGTGGATATATTCTCCAAATTATTCTGATGGCTTATTTGCTGATGGGTGGGTATACTGCAATAGGCCTGAAAAAGAGGAAGGTGTACCCAGAACACCTGCATGTACCCTTCACTACACCACTGGCTAAAACACTCCGAAGACAATGTTTGTAGAATCAGATTATAATTCTCCATGGTTTCAACTGTTTGGGCAACCACTTCCACATATGACTAGTCATGTGATCCATTGCTCATAAGTGCTATATCGTAGGCAACTGGACTTGCTTGCATTTCTTGAGGACGTTTCGCCTCTCATCAATGAAGCTTCCTCAGCTCTACCTGACTGGTATGAGGTTGCAGGCTTTAAACTTGATTACCATGATTACCGTGACCTGGATGACTGAGAATATTCACCGACGTTGTAGCTGCTGTAATTACTTTTCAAGCCCTGATGGAGAGAATCTGAATCATCTATAGGCTACTTGGAGCAATTCTACAGCTTGATCAGGTGAATAGTACCAGTAGGGATGCAATGACAGGTCAGTATAAAGATACTACTGTTGAGTTTTGTGTTGTAATCTGCTGATTTGCTTCTACCACAGGCCTGCTATATGTTAGAGCAGAATTTCTACACGCCAGATAGGATGACAGATGAATGCATGAAGAGGAACAAATAGATGCGTCTTGACCAGCTGGTTCAC
This sequence comes from Cephalopholis sonnerati, assembly GCA_019142605.1. NCBI lineage: Eukaryota > Metazoa > Chordata > Actinopteri > Perciformes > Serranidae > Cephalopholis > Cephalopholis sonnerati. The sequence goes on from JAGQAX010000124.1 coordinate 247,115, forward strand.
ACGACAGCAGCTGAATCTACACGAGAGCACCAAACCCGACCCAGTACATCATGTCTTTCCATTTCACAACCTCCACCTGCACGGATGAAACAAAGTACGGTGTCTGTTTGGGTTTTCAGCTCATAATGAACCAAGTTTTTCTCAACACAGGTGAAGTGAAAACAAAATTTCTGACAGTACTGTAGAGAGCTAATGTGGGAGTGGAACACGGTCTGTTTGATCTAACAAAGATACCCTTGTGGTTTTGTAGAAATTTCAGGGGAGCAGTGCACAGCGTGTGGGCTCTCTTTCCTAGATCAAACATGTTCATACACTTGTCAATACTCTATATATCGCACAGTAAGGCTCTTTCATCCCCTCCGAATCCTTTACCTGTCCCAGCACCTTTATCTTTCACACTTCATCCTCTCAGCAAAGTTAGAACATTTTTTATTCCTGGCACGGCTCTGCCTCCCTGCATAAATTGTAGGATTAGCAGTGATTTCCATGAGATAAAAAGAGTATTCAGGAGTGAAAATGGTGCATGTAAGCTTCTGTCAATCTTGAGATTAGGCTGGAAATTACTGTTGATCCTGCATTACACAGTCTTTTCAAATGTTGCAGGCTGTCTCCATCTACTGGTCTCATTTTGATATTGTTGGAGTGAATGTGCTGTTGTATTTTAAGTGCATGACAGCAATACTTACAGCCTAATTATGTTCAGCTTATAAAATGATGCCAGAAAAGAAAATTGAACCCAAAATATTTTTGCAGCAGGATGAAGTAAGCCTATGTTTTCAAAAAGTGTTACATGCTCCTTTATGGGTTAAGAGCGGAGGTGGGACCGAGTCATTGTTTTGCAAGTCACAAGTAAGTGTCAAGTCTTCGCACTCAAGTTCCAAGTTGAGACTGACAAGTCCCAAGTCAAGTCACAAGACCTAATCTTTGAGTTTCAAGTCCTAAACAAGTCATAATACACTCTTCACCAAATGTAATGCATTTTTAAAGTCAATACGCTCCAGTCCAAATTAAGTCATGAGTCATTGTTGTTTAAGTTTGAGTTAAGTTACAAGTCTTTTTGATTTTATCAAGTCTAAAGTCATCAAATTTGTGACTCGAGTCCAAATCTTGTGACTTGAGTCTACAACTCTGGTTGAGCGCTCTCTGACCTTTTGACTTTCCAAAAACCTGTCCAAACCAACAAAAATGGATCAGTATTCCTCATAAATTAACCATTTGCCGTTAAGAAAAGGTTGAGTACTGCTCTTTGTTGATGCCACTGTTTTCAAGACCTTTGAATTATGTGCATTTTCAACTCACTTAACATTTTGCATATGTTGCCAAATGACTGATTTAGTCATGATTTAGCCATTTTTTTGTTGTTCTGTTTTTCACTCATGTGCCCTGGCTTCCTTTTTTCCCTTTCTGAATTTGACTACCCATCTGCACTGAGTCTATTCTGGGTGTTCAGGTTTCTGAAGGTGGTTATTTGGTTAGAGGTGTGATCCAGTAATCAGAATGATCCTTCCTCTTAGTGATTTGTTTTCTGATCATTTAGTTCCTCGGTCTGGAGTTTGTGAAAACGTGAGCAGCGATGCACATATTCAAATATGCACGCTGTGACATGTCATATATCTGTATCTACAGATTTATTGTATGTCACCAACTTTTTCACATGCCTGTTGGTTGATATCCATGGTACTCTGTGGTCCTGTTGATATGAAATCACATTTTTTAACTTTTTTTCTTTCCAGAAAATAAAAAGACTGTCTACCGTGTATTTTCCCATAGTGACCTATATGTGTGTATTACATATTTAGATTTTCATAGTATGTTTCATATTTGAAGTGTATTTAAAAGATGAAAATACACTGTATAATTCTTTGTACAATAGCAAAAAGATACAGTAATCATAACTGATAATACCATACAAATTAGTTGTGTTACCTAACCTTAATTTTTTTGATATCCATTAAATCATTATTTGATTCATTGTATGAATAAATGTTACTTATTTATGCTTATATATTTATATTTGCCTTTGCCTTGTTTCTCCAATAGCCATTACTTATTTAATCATGAAAGGTTTAGATAAGCTAACCTACAATACATCAGCATAGGTTAGGGTAAATGTAGAATGAGATAAAGCTTTTGGTTTCACTGTGACTCAACATGAGCCAAGTCATAATTTTATCTGTGCTTCCTCAAATTCAACTTCTTTTATTTCCTTCTTCTTCTTGATTTGTTATCTGACACAAAGATGCATTAAGGTGATTTACATACAGATGTGCTCGTACTGGAAGTCTCACTTACTGACAGTATACTTCCTCAGGTATGCTCTGCAAATTTATCTGTTAATGTCATTTAATTTCAGAGGCTAGGCATTTTTTAAAGAATTGTTTAATGTTTTACCAGTCTCTTTTTTGGGGGGGGGTTGTTGCAACCTAAAATCTTAAATGCAAAAAAATTGTGATGCATGTTGTAATGTTTGAAAGCTCTTTTCCCAATGAAATTGCTGGGGGCACGTGAAAATTGCAGTTGTATTGCTATTCAGATTAGGAGCATACTATTATAAGCATTCAGTATTTCCCACATAACAGCTGATCGCCGAGGATGGTTAGCACAAGTTAACACAGCACAACTTGTTCTCGTTCATGCTTGTCATATTTTGCTACTTGGGTAGAAGCCTTGCAGCAGCAGCTAACATCCAACACCAAGGTGTTCATGTCACACCGACACCGAAATGGCTCCACTGTGCTGTCAAATCTTCGCAAGATTGCAAGGTCGCATAGAATTAATTGGGATTTGTTGAACTTGTGTTAACATCCTGGACGGACTGTTTTACTTATAGTTTGTTGGAGGCGATCTGGTCTCACTCTGAAGTAGTCGAAATCCGGCACTTGGGCAATGACTTATGGTGTCAGACACTGACGCAAAAAGCCATCCTTTAATGTCGGCATGATACGCGGCCAGTCGCCATTATAGTTTAACAGCAGCTGCCGGCATCAGGGGCATCCGAAACCCAGCCATGTCTTTTTGTTGCCTAAACCTAACCACGTGCGTTTGTTGTTGAAGGAAAAAAAAACCCATATAAATTTGCGGGGTTGTACCGACGTAGTGTGTTTGGAAGAACTTAACACAGCGTCCCAGAATGTCAGCAACCAATGCACCCAGGGTATCTTGCACCTCATATCTAGATGTGGAAAGTCCATGACCAAACATCAGTATGAGACGAGATCAGAATGAGAATGTGTTTTTTGGAGGAGGCTTTTACAACTTCCTTGGCCAATCAGAAAGTCTGTTATCGGACTGGTCAACTGCCGAGACCCAGGATCAGTTTGCGAGAGTTGTATCTCAGTGTTGTTTGTGGGTGGGTAACCAGTGAGGGATCATGTCCCTGTCAGTGCATTACTTGTACTACGTTAAATAGGGAGGACTACTTTTAATATACTTTGTAGGTGTTTGTGTGGTGGTGGTGATTGTTCGATGACTCATATGCTCCACACTTGCACTATATATATAGCTATATTCTGTGACCATTAACCAACTCTGTGACACTCCGTCCACCTTGGAAACCACCGCTGAAAGTGCAAAGGGGAGGCTAACGCACCTAGCCATGCTACAACTGCTGCTGACTTAGCTGCTACAGGCAAACAAGGGAAGACCCGAAATCCCGAAATGTCCCAAGTGCAACTCAGTTTATACAATATATATAGCGGGGGTCCCTGCTCTGTCTCTCTTTGAGCTAAAGGGTCCTTAGCCTGACCTCTGGTTTAGGGTACAGTCTATAATTAGTATCCACAACTCTGTGACCATTTATCTCTTTAAAAATAGGTGTATGTAGCAGCACAACTGCACCTGTTGTTTTCAGTGTGCAGTCGATTCCCATCGTGCTTCTAAATGTTTCAAATGTCACAAAGCAGAACCAAATTCGAATCTTGTAAAACAAAACTAACACCTTCAAAAACCTCTCACCCCAGAGTTTCCGGTATCGTCTAACAGCTGCACATCAAAGCCTCCCTGAAAATCTCAGAGTGACAGTCAGTGCATTGTTTAAAGTAGTTTTTTGCTTTCAGTTCAAGTGCTTTTTGTTCTCGATCTCATCCTGATGTGCCGTGATCTACCATAATCGTCTCTTTTATTCTACTATCGCTTTACTTTACACACTTGGAATTAGTTATATAAATACATCTTTAATATTTACAGTAGGTATTAGACACTTTTAAAGACTTCTTTAATAGTTATATACGTCTACCACCTTGTTTGAATGCCATAAAGAGCAATACGCACTGATCAGGAGATAATATCAAGCTATGCAGGGCTTAAAAATTTAAAATCAATACAACCTTTTTGTACCTATAATTGGACCAAAATGAAACCCTGCTTCACATCTTTTACATCCCCAGGTGTTTGTGCTCTGTTTAAAAATAATTGAATCTATTTACTCTCAGTCTAAAACTAAGCTGCACATGGCCAGAAAGATCCTGATTTATATGAGAACTGAAGCAGAGATGAAAGACTAAAATCTGGTCTTGTGATCAGTGGAGAGTAAAACACATGGAGTGGAATTGCCCAGCAGTTTCACACTGATGCAGAGAAAGAGAGTTTAGTCACATCTTCCCTATTAAACAGTTTGACACACTCAACAGCACATTATTACTTGTCATCACTGAGTCACTGTGATCAATTTGTGTATGTTAACTGTCAGTTAGGGCTCTGCTAACATGAACTTTTTGAAAACCAATGCAAACATTGGTAGTTTTATTTCATATTTGTAAAAATAAATCTGAATTAAGTAAATGAAAATGAGTTCTCCCCTTTTAATAAAACTAGAGCTATACCAAATGTCATTTTTCTACATTTGAAGCTCCTATTGAGGTTTTCGAATGATGCTTTGAATGTGTGTCGTCATATTTATGATGTCATCACCATAAAAATATACACTGTTGTTGTTGGGTCTTCACTTGCTGCTTGACTCTGGACTGGCTTGTCTTGACTTGGGACTTGACTGCAAAGACTTGAGACATACTTCTGACTTCCAAAACAATGACTTGGTTCCAACTCTGCTAAACGCCAACCAATACGGATTGAAGCTGAATATTTCGTAAGCTAAGAATGTGAATTTTGAAAATGATTACACCTATCCTTTTTCAATAAATTTTGACTTTTGGACTTAACAACTCTGCAGAGTTATTGGAAATGTTTGGATCACACAGGTCAGAAACAATCCTACGCAGCCACCGGTGGAATCTAATTCTACTAGTAAAATACCAATAACATTAGCGTAGCCCAATCTTTATCTGCAACTGTGCCGAAATACCAGGTTTAAAGACAACAAATAGACACGCATAGCTTTGAACTAACTGCTACAGCCCTTAATACAACACACTTTTAGAATTGGCATGACGAGGTGAATGGAGACCAACTGTGTGTAAACAAGTGGTGACCGTGATTTTAATCCAAAAACACCTCTATGTTCAGTCAATAGGACTTTTTTCACAGTGGACATTTTCATTTGTCATAGCAGGAAAACCACACGTGTGAGCAGTTACCAATGTCTGAGTTCCATTAAATGTCCCAGCATGCACAACAACAGTGCCGTGGAACTGGCAAAACGAACAGAAATGCAGTCATTGATGATGTTATGAAGTACACCTGATGTTTTCGTGCTAAGACGTGCCAAAATCCTATGATAAAGGGTTTGGCAAAATATATTTGAATGACTTGTGGGCTACCAGGCATAGGGAATACAAAGTGGAAGGCTCTATGGCTTGATCTGAGACTTACTGAGCTTTTTTAGACACTTGAGTTGACACAAGACAAACACTGCACACTGTGGAAAGAATGCAGCAAATTCAGAGAAATGCTGAAGCATTCTGTAAGAAAACGTCCACTATGACGGGCATTTGTATTTTTATTCTATTGATATTTACATTGTATTGGGAAAAGATTTGCTGTCCAGCCAAACTACAACCCCAAACAAAAAGCTATAGCTACACAGTAATGGTTTCAGTACAAAAGTGTTAAACTGATGTGATTTATTCACAGGATGCTCAGCAATGTCAGTGCTCTAGAGACACCAAGTTTAAGTCCATATTTGTGGCGGGACTTGAACTGCTTTTTAGCTCACATGGCCCATGAAACTTGGCCAAACTGTATACTTAATCAATGATTTTGCATTTTTTATTTTTGTAGTTATTTAGGTCTGTTTTCAGTGTAGTATATTTTCTGTTCATCACTTTCAAAATGTGTAAATTACCACACATCTGCTGTGATTCAATGTTAGAAAAACACACAAGCCAACAGGGAGTGATTGCTTTTATAGGCGCTGTATATTGGTCTGACCTTAAGTGTGTGTGTGTGTGTGTGTGTGTGTGTGTACGGGTGGGGGGATTCTCCTCACACAAAGGGGGAAGTCCCAGATCGGGCAGTGAGTTCTTACCCAAATGAGCTTCCATACTGAAAAACAGGCCTATCTCACTCTCATCTTCAAACCAAGGATTCTCCCACCGCTTCTTCATCTCGCCAGGTGAGTGATCCCTCTAAACACTGTTTTTTAACCTACAGTAGGTCACATTATCAAACTGAATGTTGTGTTTTTAGTATTTGTGGTCACAATTTGGGGTCCAGGTGGGAATCGAATACTCAACTTCAGCTAGCGTTGTCACACTTTCTTAATAGCGTGATGAAAACATGAGTTTAAGTTTGTGGCATCTCTGCGGCTCAAAGTGAGCTCAGTGATAACCTGAAACTTCTTTACTTTGCTGCAGTCTTCACTTACATTCACACACACACCAGGCACAGCTTGTGAGACCAAATTTGAGAAGCTTATAAAATCTCTCAGAGTGGAAAAAAAGATAAATAGTAAAAGAGCAGTAACAAAACTCAATAAGGAAGCACAAAAATAGATAAGTACACGAAAAAGAGGACAGATAACTCTAAATAATGGCTTTGGTTTGTATGGAAATTAGCTTTTTTGTTTTGACACTGGCAAACATATATTATATGTGTATGATAAGTACATGCTGTACTAACTACATGAAAGGGGGCGTGAAGACAGTAATGGTTATCAGGATGTGCCAAATATACTGTAGTACACTGCAGTTGAGGGCGGAGGACGTTTAAACCTGTGTGTCTGTCGCAGTCCGCTGACTCAGTGCTCAGTGGAGCGAAGAGGGCTGTGTTTGCGAACAAAGCCCTAATTTCTGAACAGATAGAAGTTAATGTATTGTAGCAACAGCAAGGCTGGCATGTTGCTGATGCCCCTTTATCTTTGATTGACTGGACTTTGTGCATGTTTTGCGAGGTTTGCTCCAAAAAAAACTTGAAAAAACACCAAAAGGAAGTGGGTCTGCTTTGCCGTTGAAGCAGAAGCAGAAAAGACCTCACACTGTATAAAAGCCTGTCTTCAACTCTTCCAGTATACACCCAATGATACAGTGTTTCACATGTGCAAGTGCAGACTTGAAAGTATTTTTCTTACAACTATCCTGCATACATCTAAGTTAATATTTTTGTATCAAAAACTCCTGATCTTTAGTCAATGATTTTCAGATCATGTTAGCATAATATGATATTTTCTAAGCAGTTCCTCCTGTGGGATGAGACAAAGGTGCAGCATTTAGCAAACATACTAAACAGACACATGGCTTGTACTTTATAGTATCCCATAGTAAAGTATAGTTAGTTTTGTGCACTATACTACACTACACTATATTATATTATATTATATTATATTATATTATATTATATTATATTATATTATAGTGCTGTGTACTATAGTATGGTATAGTGTAGTGTAGTATAATACGGTATTGTGTAGTATAGTATAGTATATAACAATATGATATAATGCTGTGTAGTATAGTGTAGTGCTGTATACATACAACATAGTGTACTGTAGTATAGTGCAGTATACTTGTATAGTATAATATGGTATAGTCTAGTATAGTATAGTGTAGTACAGTATAGTATAGATTACTAAAGTGTAGTATAGTGCTGCATAGTATAGTATAATACAGTATAATGCTGTATAGTGTGATGTAGTCCTGTATAGTGTAATGTAGTATAGTGCAGTATACTTGAATAGAATAATATGGTATATGTTATGTGCAGCAGCCTGTTCTCTCTCTCTCTGTCGGCCTTGTCTCCCTCCTCCCTCTGCCTGCTGCCAGAAAGGAGGAGGGGATAAGAGGGACAGGGAGTGTAGTGATGAGACAGGCGTGGCACACGGCACAGCACACGGCACACAGGCGACCGCGCAGTTGGTGAGGAGTCTATTTTTTCCTCCCTTGTTTTCTCCTTCCCCAAGCAGGTTATCCCCCTCCACCCCCACCCCCCCATGCTCGCTTAGGTGCTGGGGTTTTCTTGTTTTAGTTTGTTGTGTTAGTTTGGGCTGGAGATCACCAGTAGTCATGTTATTTGTCTCTTTTGTTTACTTCAGGTTTAGTTTCTGTTTTAGGTAGTTAAGGGGAGACGCTGGGAGCGACGGTCCACTGTGTGGTTGGCCCAGCGTCTTCCCTCCTTTTGTTCCTTTTGGCCGGGGTCTCCAGTCCCTTTTGTTTTCCTTTAGGTTGTTTGTGTTTTGTTAATAGCTTTAACAATAAAGCTTGTGGGTAAACTGTGACCTTTTGTGTGGCGTCCTCTTTCATGTGTTGCAGCCTCCTGCCCCTATTGAGCCGGGTTTATTTCTGTTTGTATGGAGGCCGTAACAGTATAGCATAGTACAGTTTAGTGTTATGTACTATCATATAGTACAGTATACTTGTATAGTATAGTAAGGTAGGGTATAGTAGAGTATAGTGCTGTACAGTATAGTATGGTATAGTGCAGTATACTTGTATAGTTAGGCATAACGTACTGCAGTATGGTATAGTATAGTATAGCAATGCTTATCTGTATGTAACTGATTATACATAAACAAATTAATAAATACATTACATTACAGTGTAGTACACTACAGCAGGGCCTGTAGAACAGAATAGTGAAGTACAGTACTTGTAGACACAGGTGTAGGTCAGTGTATCAACGACATAGCTACATGCTACACATGCATAGAATGAACTACCTTGCACATGTTTATAGTTACTCACATACCATCGCTATGTTCTCTCTGTTAATATTTCTATGTATCTCTCTGTTGTGGTTTGTGTTTGTCAGTGTGAGGGTCATCAGGGCTGATGGGTGGAAGCTGCCGTGAGGGTCAGTTCTGGGATGACTTGGTCAAAAGATGTATAGACTGCCAAACGGTATGCAAGCAAGGACATATCTATCCCAGATGCACCAGTTACTGTGGTGAGTACACACTCACAAGAATACATATAAATCAATAGTTCCATTTTCTCACATGTATTCTTAGGACTTTGGCCCTGGGTGAATTATGCACTAATCAATACTCTAGCAATTTCTAATTGCCCTGATTTGTCCTAAATGTGGGCACAATAGTTGTAAGGGTGACATTTTAATTACCAGTTGGACCACAGACAACATTAAAGGGTGACAAAAAGAATTCGGTGTTATTTTATTTTTTTCCCCCTCACCTATGCTGTGTAAAATAAAAGCTTAGTTTCAAATCTAGCTTGGAGTACGTATTGCCCTTCCTATCAATGTGTTAAATAAACGAGATATGGATGTAACCAGTTTTTGAGGGATGGTAAATGTAATGCTAAATGGACAGGGCAGGATTGGATTCAGTTTACTGTATGTCCTTTTTCCTTTTCCTATGTTAGAATCTGCACATTGTAAAGCACGGCCTGGCCACTACTATGACGGGCTGCTAAAGAAATGTGTAAAGTGTGATGAGGTTTGCGGTGGACCTCCAGCAGAATGTTCCCAGCACTGCCAGAGTGAGTACTGACCCTGCTGGCCTGGATAAGAGCTTTAATAATTTAGTGACCAACTCTGTTTTCTGGAGGCATACATGTTGAGTTAGACCTCAACGGACAAAATTTTCAAGGCACTAGCTGACGAACTAGAAATATTTACAGGTACAGACGGAACCTATTTGTAAGACTACAAATAAATACCACTTGCAAGTGTACCTAAATAGTAGCTATAGTTAGAAGGCCACAACTTCTGTATAATGGGACTGAATGGCATTTGGTCTGTGTGGGTGGAGGATGCTTACTTCTGTGCAGAATCTTATCTGTCGTACTTTGATGGAGAACATGGGCAGTTTGGGAATGTGCCCTGGAGGCCTGGGTATCAGTGTTTGGTACCTTTATGGTATCAACTGAAATACCCCAGTATCAAGTAGTAGTAAGTCCAACCATACCTGCATTCAGTCCTCTTGTATGCAGATCTAGAAAAAAATGAGTATGTGGTTATGCTTGCAGCCAATCACCAGAGCAAGCATTCTTTAACAGAATGCAACGCATGATTGACCCACGCATCAACAGCTACAACCCATACAGTCTGTGGTGTTGAAGTCAAGTACAATGTATTTCATGGAGCTGATGGCAGTTTAGCGTGCTAAGGCGCCACCAAAATGTTCAAGAGTATGGCCAAAGTATATACCAAGTACCTGTGCCCTCTATTAAAAATAAATGCATAAAATGCAGGAAAATTGGTATGACTTCAAGGGTACTGGAATCATAATTTTTTAAACGATACCCAGCCCTACTGCTTTGAAGGCCTACAAACCAATAGCCATGGCATTACCAGATTTCATCTGGCCAGGGGCCTTTGTTGCATGGTACTCACTTCCCTCTCCCCTCTTGCTGTCGTCTCTACACTATTGGCTGCCCAATAAAGGAATAAAAGGTCCAGAAAATACTTGTTTTGTTTTTCAGAGATACTCTTACTATCTGTCCCCCAAGGACCACAAGTTCCAGTGACCACCAAAAAGCTCCTGGTTGAAGTTACATCACACGCGCCAAAGTCCAGAGGGACTTCAGTGCCGACAACCTTGGAAGACTCGACTACTCTGCTCTATTCCCTGCTGGGCCTGTGCATGGTGCTGCTGCTCTCTAGCTTGTCTTTAGCCGTGGTAGTCTTTGTGAGAAAAATCAAGGCCAAAACCTCCAACCAAGGACCCAGAGAGGCTAACCACAACCAGGAGAATGTGGTCCGGATGGGTCAGGATGTTGGCCGGCCTGGGAAGATCTCACACTCACACTCATTAAACGGTAATTAACTGGTTAATAGAGAGACAAAAAAGACAAAAAAGCAAAATGATGTGACTGACTCTCCATTCACTTAGTGAGCTTTTGCACCACATTTCAAAGTGATATCCATTTAGGGTGGTGAAATTGTAATGTTTCATGAAGTGATGTAAATGTGTTGACTTTTACTTTGGCAAGCAGCATTAACGCGCATAGTGCTCACTCGTTCATTTCTTGTAACTGCTTATCCTGTTAGGTAACATGGTGGGACTGGAGCCTATCCCAGCTGAAAATGGGCGAGAGGAGAGATACACCCTGGACAGGTCACCAGACTATCAGAGGGCTGACACAGTGCTCACTGGTAATGGTAAATGAACCTGCACTTGTATAGCACCTTTCTAGTCTTCCAACCACTCAAAGCACCTTTTACACTGCCAGTTACATTCATCCATTTTAACATTGGTGGTCAAGGCTACAGTACAACTCTGTTTTTAATTTTGGACACTCACAAACTAGTGGCAGCCACCGGGAGCAATTTTGGGTTCAGAGTCTTGCCCAAGGATGCTTTGACATATGGACCAGAGGGGCCAGGATCCAACCTCTGATCTTCTGATAAGGGGACAACCCACTCTACCCACCCCCTGGTCTCCACTGGTTACCTAACGTTAGCCTCGGCCGCTCTGCACTGTGCACCACCTAGGTCAGGTGGGAGCTAGCTAGCTGCGCTGTTCATTTGGAGATTACCAACGGTAATGCTGTCTAGGTGACAGGACAGCATTGCTGTAGAAACATGGTTCTCCCTAAGGTCTCCCCCCAGGTTGCCCTGGTGAGTTAGCAGTTTCATTTTCAAGCTGCAAAATCCCTTTGGCCTTAGTAACTATGCTAGCAACACCAGCTGGGCTGACACTGCTAATGGCGCCAGCAGAGCTAATTTGCGGTTCAAAACTGAGGTGCTAACTCGGCAGGGTGACCAGGGGGAGACCAGAGGGAAGGCACAAATTTCCTGCAGCAACACTGTTGGTTGCAGACGATGTTACTAGTGCTAATTGCTGAGTGAGTGGTGCCACTAACAATAGGTCAGAAGCCAGGTCTATCCCTCAGGGTGGTGAAGAGTAGCAAGACTGACCTACAGCCCGACATGCGTAAAACACTCAAAAATATTCTCTGCAGCTAACCCTACATCACACATATCTTTTTTCATTATTATCATCTTGTATCTCTATATTGCAGTTGAAAAATATCACAGCATCTGTTTAATACATTTTTCTCTGTCTTTCCACAGATTTTACAACAAAGTCATTCCACACCACTGACCGTGAGCCATCATATGACTCCAACCCTACAGAAACCTGCATATGTGTCCACTGTTTCCCCGATCTGAAAGCACTAGGCCAAGGCAACGACAGGTCACCAAGAGCACCTTACTTGTTCTACCAGCAACCCGCCATCTATAAAGCCCAAATCCAAAACGGAGGGCCTGTCTGGACTGAGGGGGACCTGTACACCTCTGGACTGGAGGTGCAGGAAGAGCCTGCAGTGGGATGAGGTTCATCAGTCGTCTCATAGGAGATTGTCAGTGTATTGAATTTTCAGTAATATGCAGATACTCTCACAAAGCAGCAAAAAGCATAGGTAAAGAGTATCACTGAAAACGGATTAACGAGTTAACTCATTGAGATCACGTCCTGTCCTTAACTGGAGGGACCAAGGGTGTCCAGGGCTTCTTACAAGGTTATTTCGGGCTTAGGTAGCTCTAATGTTAAGACCCTAACACTCTGATCGCACAGCAAAAAACTGATAAAGAATGACTAATGCTTTGCTTCATGTTGCCTTATGACCTCTGAAACAAATGGAAACATCAAGGAACAAAACAAAGTAACTGACTATTTACATGACACTGTGAATCTCTGAAATTCACTTGCCATATGCAAATTGTGGCAAGTTCTTGCTGGCACTGTTACGTTTTGCTTTTCAGCCAATAATCCTGTCACTGTGGAAGAACAAAGACAAGACGGAGGTGAACAATAAAGAGAAAAACAGTGAAATCCCTGCTTCACTGGGCTCAACAGCTCTCTCTAACTGACTGCCTGTGATTCAACAAGCCAGTCGGCTGCAACAAGCTAGCTACAATGGAGGAAACCTATCGGTAACGGTCACCCACACAAGCTCAATGACGACCCAACAGCATTCGATTGCTAACTGTTATCTTGGCATGTCAGTGCACATTTCCACAAGACATCTTTTCAGAAACATAGTCACAGGAAGACACTACTTGTGTGTCTAAGTACATGACTCCTACTCTCCAGAAACATTTATTGCTTTTCTACCAAAACCGGCAAACACACCACATGTAAAATTATTTGTGGAGGTAGACCAGCGTAAGAGGAGAACTTCCAATCTGCCAGCTACAGTAATGCACATCAGTTTTCCTGATATTAGGTAAAGTGAGTGTTTTTTATACCATGGCTTTAAGTCGCCGATGTAAGAAACAGTCAAGTTCTCCGGATTCCTTAAGTTTTTCATTCTTATCATGTGTTCAACAATAACAGAGAAGCAGTTGTGGGCAATTAAAATGTTAGCCCCCCCCTCCACAAACAGAGGTGTAAACAGTTGTAAAACAGTAAGTAAAAGTATCAACAAGTCCTCCAAGCCATACAACCAAATAGGACCATTTCCGAAATTAGTGCCCCTACCCATGGTAGGACTTCAACACATATTGTACCTAAACTACAGGTCGTTGACCAATGATTCCCAAAACAACATACACTCACCAGCCACTTTATTAGGCCAGAGGTCAGAGGAGAATGGCCAGACTGGTTCAAGATGATAGAAATGCAACAGTAACTCCACTGACCACTCGATACAACCAAGGTATGCAGAAGACCATCTCTGAATGAACAACACATTGAACCCTAAAGCAGACCGGCTACAGCAGCAGAAGACCACACCAGGCGCCACTCCTGTCAGCTAAGAACAGGAAACTGAGGCTGCAATTCACACTGGCTCACCAAAATTGGACAATAGAAGATTGGAAAAAGTTGCCTGGTCCGATGAGTCTCGATTTCTGCTGCAACGTTCAGATGGTAGGGTCAGAATTTGGCATAAACAACATGAAAGCATGGATCCATCCTGCCTTGTATCAACAGTTCAGGATGGTGGTAGTGGTGTAATGGTGTGGGGGATATTTTCTTGGCACATTTTGGGGCCTCTTGGTTCCAGTTGAGCATTGTTTAAACACCACAGCCTACCTGAGTATTGTTGCTGACTGTGTCCATCCCCTTATGACCACAGTGTACCCATCCTGTGATGGCTACTTCCAGCAGGATAACGCACCATGTCACAAAGCTAAAATCATCTCAAACTGGTTTCTTGAACATGACAATGAGTTCACTGTACTCAAATGGCCTCCACTGTCACCAGATCGCAATCCAATAAAGCACCTTTGGGATGTCACGGATCACGGATGTGCAGCCGACAAATCTGCAGCAACCGCTTGATGCTATCATGTTAGTATGGACCAAAATCTCTGAGGAATGTTTCCAGCACCTTGTTGAATCAATGCCATGGAGAATTAAGGCAGTTCAGAGGGCAAAAGGGGTCCAACCTGGTACTAGCAAGGTGTACCTAATAAAGTGGCCGGTGAGTGTATATGACCTGTTGCAATTTTAAACATGTGGTTAATGTTGTGAAATTGTCACAGTTCGGTTAGGTTTAGGCACCAAAACTGCATTGATAGTTTTAGGAAAAGATCATGGTTTGGGATAAAATAAGTATGTTTCTTACATAACTTAAGTTAGGTATTTAGGTTACGTAATTAACTTACTTATGTGCTGTAAGTTAACTTTAATTTGGAACTTCAAATAACTCACTGTTGACTTTGGTTTCACATGGAGCACAAAGAGAGATCTACTCTGACTACCTCCCTACACAGACTTTGTCGCTCTTTATACTATGTCACCTTACTTCCTCCTTTGCTCCCATCATAATTACTACGACCACTATGGGTTGCCACCTTACAGTAAACGTTAGCATGTGTCGTACAAAGCTGCTTGTACAAACAAATTATGGGGTCATTTTTTCTCAACAGTATATAAGGTAAAGTGACACAGTACAGTAATGAGCTCAGGTTAATTTGCCTTACTTGACATTGCACATCCTGCGATACGACTGTTGTGCATCGCAATGTTGATGCTAACACAATGAATTTTGCAGCCCTAATTCACATATTAGAGCTACATTATGTCAACAGCTGGTTTTATAGAAAAATAAATTTGTTATGTTACATTACATGGAAGATTACTGTAACAATTAATTTCATTATACGCAAACAAATTCCAAGACTTTTCCTTTTTACTCATTCCATGCTCTTTCTAGGCCTGGAAAACCACATTGTAAAATTCCATGACTTTCTCAGGTTTTCCATGACCATGGGAACCCTGAAACACACTTTGCTCTGAAGTCATGTTTCTCAGAAAATACATACTCCCTGCAATAAGACAACCCAATCGCCAGTTTTTTTTTTTCTCATTACATGTCTGCAATCCGCAGATACATTAGCATCTGTCAACAACACTGAGCTAAATGTGTGCTTAGGTTTTCGGATAAAAACAACTTAGTTATGTTTAAAATAAGATAATGTTTTGGCTTACAACAGCCACGTTTGGTGACAGAAAAGCTGCTGGAAAAGCAGGGACAGGTCAGTGAAAAACAACAGGCATTAGTGGTGCAGACACTGCTAGGAAAGTGAAACTAACTGCAGGGAGTGTGTATTTCTTGGAGAAACTGGACTTCAAAGCAACATTCTTTTTGGGATAATGGTCTGCCTGAAATAGGCTTTCGGTCGAATGGGACATTTTTCAGACTAACGCGGCTCCTGAATTTTAGGCCGTCTGAACAATAGCATAGCACGCCTCTGCTGGGGCTTCATATTTAGAAATGTATTTGTATGTGCAACTACTGGCTCAATATGTATGTAATTTGTGTATACAGAGTTGTGTTTATTTGTGGTGTGATAGTTAAGTCTCACGATTCACAATCTCCTTGTACTGGCTTTGCCCCAATAAGTAACAATAAAAGCTTGATATTGGAAACATCTGGAGAGAAGCTGTTCAAATCATCATCCATTTTTAAAGTGTGTCTCTGGTCCGTAACCATTCTTCAATCAGCAGCATTATATTACATACATTCACTAAATAATTCAGTAAAAACACTTCATTAAATTTTCAAGGACAATAAATAAGAGGCACACAAGTGTTTACAGATATAGATTTTCTTTATTTGAGTGTCTTTCCATCACTGTGTCCAGTTCTTGCAGCAGTTACATGTGTGTGCGAGGAATGACTGACCGGGTCAAGACAAAAGTTTCTTCTGATTACGACCCCGTGGCCGGATCCAGCGATATAGAAGAACAAACTGACTTTGAGGTTTCACCATTTTTGTCTCTTACATACAAACTGTACATATATACTTTTACATACATCATCAACATGTGGAAAAAACTCCTATCAAACTGTGATACCCAGCTCAGACGGCATGCTGAATGCAAGTACTGATTCAGTACACGAACATACGGTACATACGCACGCGCACAACACACGTGCATACAAACGGGAATACACACACGCACACACACACTTTTTTTTTTCTCTTAACGCGCCAGTAACACAGTTTATACAAACACACCTACGCTGAGCTTTTTTTCACCCCCTTTCTCGGGCACATACACGTGCACACACACACATACAAACACACCGAATTAGAGCAACATGCGGCCGACGGTTAACACTGCAGGATCGAGCTTCTGACCCATTATACATACTCCTTTGTTTCATTTCTTTTTTTTTTTTGCCATTTACCTGAAACAGCATCACGACAACGTATCTTGAACATGGAGGATATGCCTCTGTAACGGCAAAAAATTTGACAAATTGTGGTCAAATTAAACAGAAAAAAATAAAAGAAAATAAATGAAGCTGCCATAGCAGCAGTTTCATAAACATTATCAGCACTATTTTTGCTTTTGTGTGTACAAAAAAACATGATTGACGGCACAATGTAACACAGACAAACAATGTGAGAGTTTAGGGAGAATGCAAAACCGTAAACAAACGATTTAATTACAGTATGTATAAAAATATAATATTCACTGTGTAATTTATTTCCCCCGTGACTGTTGGAAGCAGCATGAGAGGCAGAAAACTTTAACTCCTCGTTAAAGACAGTGTATCCTAAAAGTATCTGACTGACAACTACATGAGTAATTAATTAACTGTCTCTCTATACAATGTACATAATACCATTAGTCAGGTGATTTTTTTTTTCAACTTTTTGCATTCTGAACAAAAATGCATAATAAGACAACTTCCATCCTTGAAATATTTGGTCGTTTGGAGGAGTGTGGGTGTGTTAGACAAGTGTGCTTGTGTCCAGGAAGTTGCCGGTTTTCGCTAAAGCGGAGCCTCCGATGCCTGAGGAAGGCCGCGACTCTGCTCAATTGCACCTTCAGGTGTCGCTAAATGCAGCTGTGCGAGCATGAAACATGGTGAGGAACAGCATTTGTGATCAAGTAAACCTACAGTAAGGTTTAAAATAACCTTCTGCCCTTCTGTCTGCGTCTGAAAAAGAGAAAAAAGTAGGGATGCGACACTAATCCTCTGTCGTCTGAAATCAAGTACAGACTCATTTTGCAGTCATCTCTTTCTTACAGCAGCTGCTTTCTTCTTCATCCCCATGAATTCAAGTGAAAAAGTGTTTATGCATTATTCCTTCAGGGCCCGTACAAACCTCCCTTCCAAATTTCTTGCATTTTGTTTGGTTTTTGCACTTTTGCACTATCACTTCTGTCTTGAATGTTGCACAGTGGAACTAGATTAGTATGTAGTCAGGGTGAATCCATGTTAGAGTAAGAGTTGCGATTTAGAGTGATTCAGGTAGGCTTGTGTTTCTGCTTCCATGCCTCTTTCGTCACTCTGTTACCTTTGCCCATGCAACTAATCCTTGCGTCATCCCTCGTCTCCTCCTGCAGGCTGCGCTACATGGAGGGAGCTACTCGTACTCCAGGAACTGTTTGTGGTAAAACAAAAGGTACCTGTGGGGATAAAAGTACAATGAGGTCACACTGCATCATCACTAATAAAGGAGCAGTCACAGTCAAACAGGTAGAAGTTAAAAATGCAAAATATAGGAAGCATTTAACTTAATACAGTGACAGCATGAGGCAGCGTGACGTGCTCACCCTTCACTGTCCAGGACGTCCTTGATGCTGGCCTTAGTGATGATAGCATCATCACATTTGAACCACTGGTCCTTGTGCTGGCGGATGAAGGTGGTGTAATGGCCGCTCTCTAGTGTCCCCTGGTGGTTCACCACTGCAAATAGACTATATCTGAAAAAGGAAAACAAGACAGAAGAAGAGGCTTAATTGGACAGTTCACTCCAAAATCAAAAATACATATTTCTCCTCTTACCTGTAGTGCTGTTTATCAATCTAGATTGTTTTGGTGTGAGTTGCTGAGTGTTGGAGATATCGGCTGTAGAGATGTCTGCCTTCTCTCTAATGTAACGGAACTAGACAGCACTCAGCTTGTGAAGCTCTACAGTAATGTCTCTTTCCAGAAATCATCACCTGGTTACTCAAGATAATCCACAGACCTTGTTGTGAGCAGTTTCATGCAGGAACTATTTTCTTTCTACTGACCTACACCTGCCAGCTGTATCACCGCACAGAAGGAAGTGTGCATCTACTTATGGATGAGAAGCTTGTGCTCGTGACAGCACATAAACATGGATGGCATCCTCCTCGGGTGAGCTGTAATGTTAGCTAGCTCACGAAACAAAAAACATGAGGAGGTGGTGAAATGAATGAAAACTGGTCACGGAGCAGTGCACTGAATGCATAAGTGGGATCTATGGGGGATAGGAGGAAGTGGGAAGGACAACCAAAGGAGACAGGTTAATGAAAACATGCTGCACGAGGACCCGCAATGCATTCTGTCAGGTGTGCTGTCAGGAGGGTCACTCAGATAACCTCAATAGCTTCCAACACAACTGTCGACTGAGAAAATTCCATTCACCGTATACATGTAGCACAGAAGGAGAAGAAGTGGCTCCACCTGTTAATACAATTTAGTAAGTAACGTAAGCGAGTGTAATCTCGCTTATTTTCTGTAGCTATAAATTACAAATTTCCCCTGAACACTTCACATGCAGACTATGAGTAGATGCTACAATTTACCAGTGCTCCCTAAACGTCTCATACACAGGCGACGACTATTGGCAGCAATGTCCTGTGACTCTAAAATTGAGCCTGTAGCAACAACATTACACAAGACTAATGTATCAAAATGAAAGAGCACTCACATAAGACTGTAGTACTAGCCGAGCACTAACAAGTTTTTTAAATTTATGAATGATTCACTGTTCAACAGTAGAAGGAGGCACATAGAAACAGCTGCTGCGGCACTACATCACCTAATGTTACTTCCATATGGGGCAAGAATGCACAAAGAGGATATATGTTTATTTATTTGTTTGGACCAGAGAGAAACAATCAGATTAAGCGTTGACATGGTTATCAGTTGCTAATATTTTCCTCTTAATAATCAAATTATGAAAGGTTAAATCACCTTTCTCAACCTGATTCCATTGACTGGTCCAGATCAGGCCAGTCTCTTTTGATTGAGGCAGTTAAATGAGGCATTTTTAATCTAATTTGGGCTACTGTTCTGATTATTGGTGGACTATTAGGCCTCATGTAAACACACCTAGTGAGTCAGGTGATATTCCTTTTAGAGTATTGGGAACTTGGGTTCAGACTGGTTGATAACAGATGTTTGCCTTACTTGTTGTCATTGTTGAAGGGGTCCACAGTCTGCTGGTACTGCCCATTCATCCTGCTTTCTTTACTGAAAAACACAGCAGAACAAACTTAGTCACAGCTGCTCTTGTAAGAGTCTGTTTGCTCTACAAATCACACAAAACAAAGCAAGCAGTTACTGCTGTGTGACTTTTTGTTACATGTTCCTCCATTTTCCTTTTAAGTCCTGTATCTTTATTGGTATATCAGTGTGTACATACATGTGTTTAGTGCGGATGTAAACAAATAGATTATTTGGATATGAGCAGATAAAGCACTCTGAACAGATTCAAATGCGTGTGGTAATTGGGTCATAAGCCGGAGGAATAAGTCTGTCAAGTCAAAAAATACAGACAGACACACTGCTACAATCATCATTCTTTACCGTGGTGGCAAAATCTTGATATTAATCAAATAAAAATGTCCATAAATTGGTTTAGAAATCCTAGAAGTCGCTTCTTATAACTTCAGATTCAGATATCTTGGCTTCACTTTTGTACAGTGGGAGGAAGTGGAAACATTTCGTCCATCTTCACATACAGTCTATTGCTGACATAATTTAATTCTTTCCAAACACAGGACTTCCTTCCAACGTTCCTATTATTTTTGCTTTTGTGCAGCTTACTTGGTCGTCCTTTCTTTACTGTTTTAACCTGATTGCTTCCAGTGTTCATCTGGAGTTTGTGCTCACCTGGAGGCCATGAAGGGCGTCATGTCCAGCTCCAACGGGAAGGAGACGTAAGTTGTGATCTTCCGCCGCAGTTTGGCTGAATGCTCAAACCTCTGCAAACAAAGACACACGTGTTAGAACACTCCTCTGATTAACCATTATTCCAGAAATTAGCAGTCAAACCAAACTCTTACTTTGAGGTGAAAACAGGCCACGATGGGCAGCTTTTTCATGGTCAGCTGCTTGGTGGACTCCTGGTAACTATGGCAACCGCTGCACTTGATCTTAGCGCTGCTGCCGAGGTGCTCCGGCCTGGTGAACCTAGACGGGAGGGGATGGGATTTAGTGCCTGTGCGTTTGTGTCTATGTGTGTGTGTGGAGTGTTATCGATGCTGCTGCTGCTCCCTGCAGTCTCTGCTCCAGTGAATTTGGGAAGAACAGGAATTAGTTTTCAGGGAACCGAGCATGTGTGCTGCTCTCTCAAAGGCTTTGGCGTGATTATTCTGGGGATTGGATTTAGATTGTTTGTTTCCGAGTTTGTCAGTATGCTGCACTTTTACTTTGGGGGCTGTATTGCAGAGAGAGAAAAAGACTTATTTGTCAAAGATTATGTAACAAATATTGGTATAATGTCAGTTACCTGCGCAGACAGTCTGTGAGTGTCGTGGCTCCAGTGGTGTGACTCTCTCCGTTAAGTGCTGATCCGTCTCCTCCGGGGCTGAGGGGCCAGAACGGGGTGGAGGAGCCTGGCAGGTCCAGGCTGATGTCCCAGAACGGGTCTATGGTCGTTGAGACACCACTAGAAGGAAAAAAGAGACACACAAGATGGCAAGTCTGTTTGAGAAGATTAAAATGCTGCATGTAGATTCAAGGTGGTTGATGTGCGTTGATTCATCCAGCCTGTTACCCACTTCACAGGCAGCACATTAAGACATTGCACTTTTCCTTTATTCAGATAGACATGTAAGTGAAAGGAGACAAAAGAGGGAGACATCACGGAGGCATCAACTGCTTGGCACCGCGGCTCAGACCCTTGCACTCCTAATGTTGGCAGCTAAGCTCGTTCATCTGGGCTATGGAGATAATTACGCCTAACATCATTCAGAGAAGCAAGCTGCAGCTTAGCGCTGGCAGTTAAGGATATAAAACTAATGATAGCGACTGATAGCATTCGTGACCTGAGAAAATTTGGGTGGTGACCATGTTTTATAAAGAACTCCCATTGTTAACATCAATCATTTCTTTAAACCGCTTATGTTGTGCAGGGTTGCGGGAGGTTGGAGCCTGTTCCAGCTCACACTGGGTGAGAGGCGGGGTGCACGCCGGGCAAGCTGCCAGTCTGTCACGGGGCTAATACAAAAACATCCTGCGTGTCCTCGACTGTGGGAGGAAACTGCAGCATCCAGATGAAAGCCACACAGGTGCAAGGAGAACATGCAGAGTCCAAACAGCAAGGCCTCGTCCTGTCGGTGGACTCAAACCCACAGTCTTCTTCTACTGAGCCACCACCCTGATCCCACACTTGTGTTCTTTTTTGGTTCTCTCTTTGGTTGTTTGCTTGCTGGTTTGTTGACTTCATCCTTATTTTTGAATGAAATTGTATGATGTTTGGAAGGTCAACCTGGGATGTTTCCCCTGAGCCCCCCAATGCCCAATTTAATGAAGAAGTCTTGCAAATTTACTTTATTGCGCACCAAAAAAGTTCATTCAAGAAACAATAACAAGCCGTCCCCATTCTCGTCTTTCTAACAGCTTAACAAATGATCCATTGGTTTGTCTACTCACAAATTGTAATCCACAGTATGCTTGTTAAGCCAAGAAGCTGTGGCACAGTTACAATTAACTCAGAATTCTACTGCCTGGTTTCTAACAAAAACTCTGCAGCGTTCCCATATTACCACGGTGCCGGCTTCTCTACGCTGGCTTCCTGTAAAATAAAGGATTAAATTCAAAATCCTTTAAATTACTTTTACAAGGGAACATAATTTACTAGTCTACTAAACCTTGAAGTCATTAGAACAAAGAGTCCTGGTTCTGCCCTGCTCAAAGCTAATGCTAATCTCTATGAATAGATATCTGCTTGTGATCATAAGTGCTATATCGTAGGCAACTGGTTATCATAGGAAACTGTGTTTCTTGAAGACGTTTCGCCTCTCATCCACGAAGCTTCTTCAGTTCTAACTGACTGGTACAGAGTTGCAGGCTTTAAGCTCTGTGTGGGTGTGAACCCTGGCAGAGTCGGTAGGGTCACATGCGAGCTCTTAGTTTCAAACTGAAACTAACGACCCTACCGACTCTGCCAGGGTTCACACCCACACAGAGCTTAAAGCCTGCAACTCCATACCAGTCAGTTACAACTGAAGAAGCTTCTTGGATGAGAGGCGAAACGTCTTCAAGAAATGCAAGCAAGTCCAGTTGCCTACGATATAGCACTTGTGATTACCATGACCTGGATGACTGAGAACCCTCACGCTATATCTGCATGTGAATGCAGAATCTGTAGGCAAAACGGACAAGACGTTGCAATGGAAACTTTCTGGTTTCCATTTGTAGTCTGAATAGTCTTGACCAATCACATTTAAGTCCCTCCAGGATGTTGCACTCGTAACAATTTACACAAATCCAGCCAACCCCAGTGAATTCTGCTTGACCTTGCAATTTTGTCCAAGCACCACAACTTTACCACAAATTTGACTGTTTAAACAGGTATAATTTTATTTCATTGTAGAGCTGCGTGGAGCTTATTGATTCACTCTGCCCACCTCTCTTTGTTTATCATGAGACTGACGCATCAGGACTGGGGCTCTGTGACTGAAGTCACACACACAGTGACAGGGCTAACTGTTAGCATCACACAGCTAACATTACCCAGTGGTTCTTAACAGGATTAACAACAGTAGAGCCGTATTGCTGTCGATGTGAGATTAACGGCTCAGTGTCCGATGTTAACTCAGGCCACAACAATCACAAAAACAGCCCATGAAGTCCTTGAGAGACTGGTTTGAGCAAGCGTTGGTTGCCTGCAGGTAAACAGTCCATGTGGAGAGCAAAAGGGTCGGGACGCATTGGCTGACATGCAATCATGATGACGATGATTCAGCTTTTTATTAGCTTTTATAGAGATCCAGATATTCTCTGACAACACCGGAACTCCTGTTGGCTGTTGCCCCCAGAGGCTAAATCATGGTTGGACTGATAGCCGTTGGGTTCTGAGATTGAGCTCATGCTAACTGAGCTATTGTTGGAACAGTCTCCCTCTAGTGGTCAGATCAGCAAACTCTGTTGAGTGTTTTGATTCTCATCTATAGATCAACTTACCGTATTCTCAGGGGTGTTTTACTGATTCTTCCTCACCCTGTTTTGTTGTTGTTCACTTACAATATTTGCTGATTTTTAATTTCTGTTTTTATTTTATTTAAATGCTTTTCATTGTTGATTTTGTAGCTGTGATGCACTTTGTAGTTTGGAAAAACTCTTCATACATTAAATGTCAGTCTGTGTTATTTCTTTTAAGTGTAGATGACAAACGGGTGTTTAGACTCTGGAGATCTTCTCCGTGTCTTTCTTTGCTGTGGGAACTGGATCACAATCACAGACCTATTAGATTGTTTCAGAATATAAAGTGAGAGACAAATGCTCTACTTAAAAGCTCCAACTCCTCACAAGGAATAGCAGTGGCCCCAACATGAACGGAAATAAAATAATAGTTGTGGACAGTTGACACTCAGGACCTTCATCATCAGCACCTTTGCTGTAACATGATGACGGAGATGTGAGCTGTGTGGGCAGGGACAGTAAAGGAGTGAAGCACAAGAACAGATCATCAACTCGCTCCACGGTCCCCACAAAAGATAAAAAGTTATTTAAATTTCATGGGTAAAAAATGGAAACTTTTGCTGAACTCACCCTGTAGAGACTGATCACATGACCTACATTGAGTGGCTGAACTCACTCAGTAGTGTAGTACAACCTGCTCTGTGCATTGTACAACATGTGCTGTTTTCCCTCGGTCAAAGCAAAGGATAAGCTTTCAATTTTAGTTTAAATAGAGAATACAAAGTGTATAAATCACAAAGCAGCAAAAGCCTTGTGGCAGCAGGATTTACTTTAGAAACCAGGTCTAGGACAGAACTTTCCTTTTATATGAACAAACACAAAGCATCAGAATACAAATGTGTGGACCGCTACATTTGGTATAAAGCTTTCCATGTGCCTGTTGTGGTCCTCAGCTGTAATAACACACAATTATTTCTCAGTATGCTTGAAATTTCTTGTGATAGTTATTTAATGGGTTCCCACTTATTTCTTCAAGACATCCATTTTAGACCCTAAGCCAAAGCAATGTGCTTCTTGTAGGGCTGAAACACTTTGTGTATTCGTACTGCGCAGTCACAGTCTGGTGCACACAGATGCACGCAGAACACATAGTTTGGAGATTAATACACATAATGTAGAACTTGAGTCACAAGGACGAGTTCTGCCCAGAGATTTTAACCTGTACACTGTTTGCAAAATGTGCTGAGGTTAGCACAGTAAGCCTATTGGCATGCAATAGGGTTAGGGCCATTTAACAAAGGTAACTGCACACAATTTGGCTTCATTGTAACTCATTAGATTCACTGACAAAACAACTGTCATACTAAACACGTTTTCCAAACAACTACAAAATGCTAACGTTAATAGCACAAGCCTATGGCATTTAACATTGTATAAATTAGCCTAGCAACAAACGGAGATTTCCTCTTGATAATGTAGTTTGAAGGACCAATCATAGCTCTTGCAGTCTGCGTTGGGTCTGCGTTGCCCTGACGCGCGTATACAATTTTGTCGAGGTGCACGTCATGTCTCTGTGTCAGTCGCAGAGGGACGCAACGCCTCCGCAAAGCCCTCTGCGTCGTAGGTACGCAGAAGCATAAACCTAGCGTTATGTGTAAGATGAGGACAGAGTGTGGGCCTTTCTCCACCATTATAAGGAGGATTTAATTCTTTTAGTTGGTTTGAACCACCTTGTCTTACATTTAAGGTCATACTGTGTTTTCACGTGCCCAAGCAAAGCCAACACGTAGGAGGGGTGGACATCAATGCTCCAAAATCTCTTCATTCGTAGATCTCCTAAAAGGTGTCTGCTTAATATTTTTGTCTAAATCTAAAAAAGACCCACACTAGCAGCTTGTTGTTGTTATTAGAATATTATGCTAGTAATTATATAATTATAGTGTAAACACACACTACACTTCCACTGCAGTGTGTCAGCTAATGTAAAATAAAGATCAAGCACTGTCTTTGACCACCAGGTGGAAGTAGAGATCAACTTTACATACTGTGTGCCATAACAAGGTTTTTACTGTTGCTGCAGTGTGGCAGCTCAGTGTGTGTGATTGATGATGCACTGTATAAATGACGGAGGAGAGGGGAGGCAGGAGGGTCACCTCAGGGCAGGGAATTAGAGAGTTGTGATCCAGGATGGTGAGAGGCAAGTGAAGTGTGTAGTTTATAAGTGGCTGTTTGGTCAAGACAGTACAAGTCAGGCACAGTGTGACATAATGCACCTGTACTGTAAGACAATGCCGTAGTGTACTATACAAGGCCATGGCTTTGTTCTACTAAGCTTCAACCTCTTTATTCAGTCTCTAGTGAGGCTTGCAAGATTTCTGGTGTTGTGTTTTTCTTTGGAAGAACCTCATACGCGAGCGCACTTACTGGCAGACTTGACAGGTGACGTCAGACTGCAGGCCCCCTGTGAAGATTTGGTCGATGATGCAGTTACAGTGGTTGGGGTTGTTGGCTTTCTTCCCGTTGTCGTCTGTGTGGATAAAAACACACGCACACACACACACAGTCACTAAAAGCAATGCTGTGTAACTTCACAGCCACTCTCTCTGCTTCTAAACTGCACAGAGAGATGCAGAGATCCAAGAGAGATCAGCACTGTGGCTCTCCGTCTCTCTGTCAGTCAGTGCATATCTCTCTTCTCTTCATCCTCTCAACTCCCCTCATCCACCCAGCCCTCCTCCTGTCGCACCTACACTCAGCTCTCTGTCATTCTTCCTGCTTTCTCCTCGCCTACTTCACATCTGTCTCTCTCATTTTTGGTGTTCTGTTGGTATCCTCTAGTGACGAAGTGTGTCTGACCTTTGCAGTGTCTGTGCAGGACATCCAGTGCCGCGATGAGGAACTCGTGGGCGTCCTGCTGCTCGTAGCCGGCCAGGTGACGAGCGTGGGTCCACACCAGGTGAAGGAGACGGAAGGGGATGTGGGGTGACCGATGGCCTGAGTAGAACTGGAGGAGGAACGTGTGTATGTGAGAGAGAAAACATTGCATTCTACGCCTCTAAAAGCCCATAGACACCAAACCAAACGTCAAAGAACTAATGGCAATGAAGGCTGACTGTTGGTCGCCAAAAAAAGTGCGCTTGAACACAACACAAAAACCACCACCAACAGCCAATTAGCACTTTCCGTGTCTAAAAGGGAAACTGGAAGATCAACAGGTCAGATTCAAGACGCTTATTACCCAGTTAGCATGTTAACAACACAACCTGATGTTGAAAGAACGATTGATATTTACTGTGTGCTAGCAAACAATAACACAAACATATACGAACCGTTTCTGCTAAAGAACTCAGTGGCTAAAAAGGTCATCTAACCTCATAAAACAATTTTGTTTCGATCCCATGCCCTCTAGATTTTAGTTGTTTATTTGCTTTTGTCGCTTCCGTATCTCTTCTTGTGGGCTGAGCTGAACTGTCAGTCAGACAGATTTCACTTACCAATGGGCTCCACCATTTAAGACACAGATTCAACATGTTGAATTGGTCGAAAAACAGCCCATAATGGCCGACTTTGCCAACAGTGCGGGACACACTGCATAAATTACGGCGACAGCAAGTATTGACAAATGGCCGACCATCGGTTGGGTGTGTCATGGCTGTTATCCCTCCTCTTTTACCCTTTTGAACACACCCCCCCCCAAGCCAAAAAAATTGGTAGACAGTTACCTCCTGGAAGAGTTGCGACATCTCACACACCAAACAGGAGTTGCTCTGCATCTCGCATTTGTGTCGGTCGGACAGGAAGAAGTCACGCAACAGCGGCGTGTGTGTCAGGGCTTGGACGATACAGTTCATGAAGCACGTGTTGCCCAGGTTTATCAAACCTCGCAGGCCTGAGGGTTAAGAGGAGAGAGAGAAAAAAAATTAGGCAACAAAAAGGAGACAAAGAGAAAGGATGGGTGGAGAGGTGAGGGAGGAATAAATAAAATGGGAGGACAGAGAGAAAGCAGAAGAGAGAGAGAGATAATTTTTCTTGGCTGCTGCAGTGGGGCATCTGAGCTGCAGTGCTGTTAACGGCAGACAACTAAGAAACACACACACACACACACTTCACAGTAATACTGTGATGTCCCTGAGGCAACGTTGGACTGCACGCAGGGAAACCCTTGTCAGATTACAGCAGACCAAACCACACACAGACACAGACGAGAGGAGAGGGAGGAGGAGATAAACAGGAGAGATGGTGGAAGGAAAGGAGGAAAAAGGAAAGAGGACAGACAGCAGAGGAGCAGAGGAGGGGAGGATAGAGGTAGTGTTCTCACAGATGAGCAGCCAGGCCTGTAATTTCCCTCACCTAAGACAGTGCCAGGGATGTTAATGGTGCTAGAGCACGTCGCTGCAGGCTGCTACAAGGTGTTAAACGTATGCCAGCTCTCCTCACTCCCACACGCAGCCAAACCCCAACACTGCTTCATTCTGATATTCCCTGCTGCTTCAAAAACACTCTGCTGCTTTTCTTTCTAATATCTGCCTGATTGATTGCTGTCAGGGACACATGTGGGTCATCATATAGGATGTCAGTATTGAACCATTAGGTTGAAGTAGGGCTGTAACTAATGCCTATCTTCTTTGTGTATTGCTGTCAGTTTCCACACTAGATTGAAGACGCACATCCTTTCCATTCATTTATTCATTCATTTTCCGTAACCGCTTATCCTGGTACAGGGTCATGGGGGGCTGGAGCCTATCCCAGCTGACATTGGGCAAGAGGTGGGGTACACCCTGGACAGGTCGCCAGACTATCACAGGGCTGACACATAGAGACAGGCAACCATTCACACTCAGATTCTCACCTACAGACAATTTAGAGTCACCGATTAATCTAACCTGCATGTCTTTGGACTGTGGGAGGAAGAATATTGAAAAGAAATGCAAAATAAAGCCAAATTCATCAGTCCATCTTTCGTTAAACTGCCTGTTTTCAAATGGTCGTCAGGCCACCCTGCACCCCATCAAGGGGCCTGACTTGGCCCATGGCCCGTAAGTTGAGCGTCACTGCTCTAGAGCCTCGTGTCTGGCTAGAGAGCAAGACTTTTTATGACTGTTCTTGACCCAACATGCTTCGAAAATAAATTCCTGGGTGTCAGAGCTGCTTCATACTGTATGAAAAGCGTTCCTGCAGTTCCTGAAATCCCTGCAGCATCTTAAGGCAGCAGGACTGATGTTATAAATCTGCAGCCAGAGTGCAGTGCCGTTACGCACGGCCGTTCACCGTTTACCTTCATTAAATTGCCTGAAAACAAGACCTGGCTGCTGCAGTATAACCATACAGACCTCTGCACACACCAGATTGGTCGATTATAACTCCATTTTCTGCTTTTCTATGAAGGAGACGTCTGGATAACAGGGCTGATCATAGGTATAGTAACTACCTAAAGAAAAACTATACTTCATCTGTGGGTGCAGATTTGTGGTGATGTGTGTTCATGTTATGACGCTCTGAACAATCCAGACATTTCCTGAGGTACAGCTTTCCGTTTGCAGAGTTTTAACTGTAATTGGCACAGCTGTTTAAGAGCAATCAGACCAGAGATGTAAGCATAGAGACGCGCATACAGTCCATGCGCCAAATGCCGGGTTCACACTGAATACAGAAGCACCGCAAAGTGTGCCGATTTCCCATGGACTGCTGCCTGCTTGCTTGCTGGGCTTTTTTCACTGGACGCTGTGCGGCACCGAGCGCCCTGGCCAGCTTGCAATCTGCAGCGACAGTTGCGGCATCAGGTCTATTTTTTCCATGAGCCGCTAATGAATCTGGCAAGAAAACATACTGAAAATGTATCGTAAACGTTTCTACGTCTACATTAAATGTGATATAAATGATCTGACTGTGAAAGATGATGGAATTTGCATCCCATGCTTTCACATATTTGTCAGTTTTGTCTCAACCGAAAGCGAGTGAGATGAGCTGACCCCAGTGCCACACACACCCCCACACAATAAAACAAACACAGACACACAAACACACACACACGCAATCAAACACACACAGATAGAGACAGAGCTCTACATGTGATTTAAACAGAGCAGAGAGTGGAATCGCTTGCTGATCCGCGCAGAGAAATTGCGCTTCTGGTGTGAACGGCCGGGCGGCTGCGTGACAATTAACAGATGGGGGCGCTTCCGTGTCCAGTGTGAACCTGTTGTACGACTGACCACCTTGTGCTTTTCATTTTACTACTTAAATTTCAACTGAGGAAGCGATCACGCATGCCTCTGCACCCTCATCGAACCAAGCCTGTACAAAGTCATAGCTGACACTATGTGCACGTTGATGCTGTATTATTGTACTTCTTAAAAATGTAATGAACCAAGATTACACAGTGTGACCATGAATCATGCGCACACGTCTCAGTGTGCAGGGCCTCGCATCCCCCTGTGACGGCCCTGCTGAGAAATGTGTAAGAGTTGAAATTTCTTGGCACTATCATCTGTGCAAACCTTAAATGGATCTTGAAGATAGCTTATAAGAGATATATTTTTTGGAATCCTAAAGCAAATATCCTCTGAGAGGAGCCAGCTTTGTTTTTAATCTGAACAGTTTAAAAGAATACATTTCCTGAGGCTATTCGCCTCCTGAATGGTAAATAGTCTGTTTTTAGCTTATGGGTTTTGGATGACACATTTTAAAAGTCCCCTTTTACTGTAAGTGTGTAGATGTAAAGTTTGCATATATATATCATTGATGCTGCTTCCTCTTTCTGCATTTACATTTTTTCCTCCCTCTGAGATCCCCACTGTGTCCCGATTGGCCCAGACTGACAACGGGCTCTTTGCAGCTACACGGCCATCCTCTTCAGCACTGGTGTGTCTGCATGTTTGTGTCTCTGTGCATTAGAGACTAAGAGGTACTAACCAATAGTACAGTTGGAGGTGATTCTCCTCCTCTTGGGGTTGTGACGAAGCAACTCCAGCTCCCTCTTAGTGGGCTCCCACGTTGAGTATTTCTCCCCTATGCCTGGAACAAACACACATACACACATTCAAAGCATTGCATCCTTTACTGCAACCTTTGGACTAAGAGCTGTAACACTCAAGGGAGACATCACGCAACTTTGGCATGGTGTGTATGCAACAGTGTGTGGTACTGCTATGTGCTTTCATACCTTGCATTTTCCAGGCTTTCCTCTGTTCCTCTTTGGCAATCTGTTCCATGTCTTTGTCATAAATGTAGTCTTGGCACATAAAACAGTAAATTCCTCCATACAGCAGGTCAATAGCTGAAAGGACAGGCGGGAATAAGAGAAAGAGAAGGAGAACAAATAATGCATGAGAAAGCTGTTTTAGTCAAACGCAGAGAGACACTCAGTTTATGTTTGTCAGAGGGTGAAAAAGGTCTTTGCGTCGCTCCTAGCTGTGTGAACTGCTAACTGCTTCCTCTCTCAGGCTTTTTGTCTATGCGGGCCACGTTGCCATGGCGCTGCGATGCCAGGTAGCCGGGGCTTATCTGCTGACATATCAGCTATCTGTTAACACCATCCAGGAACGATGGAGAGACACCCTGAGAGACGGGGAGAGTGATGAGGAGTCAAAAGGTGAGGAGGAGGAAGGAGGGAGGTGCCTATCTAATGGTGCAATCTTCCACCGTTTCACACTCGCTTAAATGCTCAAACGCAGACCAAAACTCCCTTCTCTCCTCACCTGCTCCATACCCTGCAGCTACCTGTTTGCTGTTGCCATGACAACCTGCCTGTAGGCTTCTCCTGGCTGTCATGCTCTGCAGGTATGGAGAGGAAAAAAAAGGAAGCAGGATGGAGGAAGGGAAGGAAGGAAGTACACTAAAGTACAGAACTTCACTGAAAAGATGGAAGAGGGGGGAAAAACAGCAAGACAGACAGTTTGAGTGCAATTAGATGGAATCATTTCACAATTCTAAATATCGAAAGGGTCATCAGGTAACCATGGGAACAAGAGGAGGGCAAAAGAGAAGAGGATAGAGACAGAGATGAGCCCAATACAAGGCTGCAAACAGCATTCACGAAATAGCAGTGAGTGGAAAACGCATAAAACAGTTAGATGAAAGAGATGGAACGGCAAGAAAGAAAGGGGGAGGAGAAGCAGGAAGAAGGGGGAGGAGGAGGAGGAGGGGCTGGGGTTTAATGGAGGCTAATTCCACAGGGTTTGTTAAAGACGACTTAATTACCTCCTCACCAGTCTGCTGAGATCTGTCCCTTTTTTCTGTTTTTATATAAATCTTTTCTCTCCCTCCGTATGAGACTGTTTCTCACTCTATTTTTGCAGCATTCGATTCAGCAGCTAACCTAATTAAACTCACAATTACACACCGTGGGACACACACGCACCAGAGGGGGTCTTCCTGAGCCGAGCGATAACGCCGAGCAAAGGAGGCTTCGTGAAAACAAAAATCGGCAGATTCTCAACATCTGCCAAACCCTGCCTTTTGTCATGGACACCCCGAGTGTCTTTGCTGCAGCAGCGTTCTCCTCCAAACACTGCAGTGTAACGTACTTCACTTGCAGCTCAAACAGCCTAATTCTATTATGTGGAGAATGAAAAAAAGAGTGCTACTGGGCGTAGAGCTGGTATCGCAGCATTTATCCTAACAGGATGATGTCTTGTGTTGAAGATTATGTGCTGTTTACAGTATCTTCTGAACGCTGAGCCTTTTTTTCTCATTCAGTGTTCTTGTAAACAATAAAAAGGTTGTAAAAATGTCTGCACAAGTGTTGGCACACTACATCTCTCTACAGCTCAGACCTAAAAAAGAATGCCTATGTTATGAGGCTGTGAAATGTATCGTGCATTTTCACCTTGCCTGGTGCTACAATGCTTAGCATGTTGCTTTATGGCAGTGCACATGGCTGCCACCTACAGCATGAATACACAGTATTAACCTTTGGATTGAGGATCTCTGGGAATTTGT
The DNA here is from genome assembly GCA_019142605.1 of Cephalopholis sonnerati. Taxonomy (NCBI): domain Eukaryota; kingdom Metazoa; phylum Chordata; class Actinopteri; order Perciformes; family Serranidae; genus Cephalopholis; species Cephalopholis sonnerati. The sequence goes on from JAGQAX010000124.1 coordinate 279,936, forward strand.
TAATTTAATTTAAAGTCTTGAAGTCCTGCAAGTGGTGCAGAATACACCAGTACTAACATCCCTGACCTGGCTAACTGTCAAATACTGGATTGGTTTCAAAGTTATTTTGTTTTTAAAGCCATACATGGCCCAGCACCCACTTTACCCACTTGGTCATTATATCTGCATACTGATGATTATTTATCAAAAATCTTGTGTGTTGTCTCATGCAAGGTTTTGTTTAATTGGATTAAAATGTGATAAAGTGCAACAGAATCCTTTGTCGGGTTGGGTTGCCCATGGTTACCCGGTGGGTGACCCACAAAAAAAGGTGATTTGTAGGTGGTATTTTGTCTTAATGTCATTTCCAGGTTCAGTGAAAAAAAGAACACTTGTGGGTGTTGGATGATAAATATATTTAAGTAAAATAATAATAATAATAATAATTTAATTTAATATTTTAACGTTTTAATCCTCTGACTGCTGACTTATTCCCTTTTTACAAAGGGATCAAGCTATAATGTCACTACTACGTCCCTTCTTTATGCTTCCTTTGCATTTTTACACTGAACCAAATGATGGTGACATCATTCCGTTCCAGTGTGTGATTTTCAATAGCACGCCAGCATCGCAGAACCAAAAGAGGCACGATGGACCAATATTACAAATCACAGTTTGGCATTAACATGGCAATAAAAACCATTTACCGTTTGTTATATAGCTGCTGACCTCATCCTCTGCTCGGACTGAATCTAATTGTTAGCCGACTTTGCCGACATTTTCGGCTGCTGTTCTTCTTCTTTGAGTTAGCTGCTAACTGCTATCAGCTGCTTTTTAAACTCCCGCAGTGGGTTGAATGCATAACACGTCGTCAAAACGTCACAACAAAAAGACAACTCTGTCCCTCCATTCCATAATCATACCTTCTGTACAGAACAGCGAGGCAGCATTACGGCACAATATTACCGCCTTGAACAGGCAGTGCAGAAGGGAGCTTTAGTGTGTCACTCTGTCTTCTGCAGCAGCTGGAATCTGAGTTCTGCTTCAATCACTGTGGAGATGTGCTGCTCAGCACTATCAGAATAATAATTTAAAAAAATCTTTACCATCTGAGACCTGACCTTTTGTTTGGTATGCATTTTTTATTTCTCCTAGCTATTTTGGAATCAGTACGACCTGATAAGTATAAAAAACTAAACACTGTCAATATTAATTGAGTCACAATGTCTTTAAACAAGATGACAATAAAGTCCAAAAGTCCTCAAATGAGACGTAAAGTCCAAATGTCTTAAAACAAGTACTTCCT